>OZ022264.1:52674796-53224796 GCA_963978885.1 Nemotelus pantherinus | reverse complement strand
AGTGCATATTAAACTACATGATGATATGATCTCTTCACAGTATTTGAAATCTATCAAAAGTAAATAGTTCAAGCTTGAATAGTGCTTTGGACGTAATAACATCATACCTAATGACGTGCAATTGAATAGGCAGCTAGATGACAGAAAATCGATAGAGCAAAGACAGTTTACGAAGCTATTTATAAACTAACAATTGATAGCAACGGATGAAAGTTGCGCGTGAAATAGTAATATGCAATTTAGATTCGTTCATTTAGATTAATCAAGTCTGGAGATTTCAATTTCTAAATTTCCCAGGCATATTAAAAATTGACGTTATTTGAAATACGTATATAATTAGATTATTTTCAGGCACATGTCATTCATATGATTTTTTTTTGTTTTTAATAAGATGCAGATAAGTGAAATGTGATTGATTGATGTCAATCATTTTTTACATTTCCCAGATAGGTATCACGTCGATTTGAAAATTGATAAAATTTTCTGTCAACTTGTCAGTTATTGTTTCATGCGAGATGACAGTTATGAGTAATTAACACTAAAATTTATAATATAAATATGCCCATCAATGCTGGGAGTCTTCAGAAAACTTTGAGCAATGCTGTCGAAGCTTATTCTTCTGGTTGGTCTAGCTGGTGCTTGGGGATCTGTCATACCAACTGACAGGATTGTTGGAGGATTTTCGGTAGCAATTACACAAAGACCTTTCCAAGCTTCAATCGTTTTGTATGGAAACCATTTTTGCGGTGGCTCAATAATTGGAAAAGATGTCATCCTGACAGCTGCTCATTGTCTCTTCGGTGAATCGATGGCGTACTTACAGGTGCGAGTGGGATCGACTGATCGAGAATCAGGCGGAAAGCTGATCGGAATTCGTAAGATGCTTTACCATGAACAGTATAATGATGCAACTACTGGACTCGATGTTGGTCTTATTTGGCTCAAGGAACCATTAAATTTCGATAGCAAAGTTCAAATGATCGCACTTCCCCAGCAAGACGAGAAATTTGCTGACGGACTGATGGCTACTGTGTCTGGTTGGGGTATGTTGCAGTTCGATGGTAATTTGGCTGACACTCTTCAAGAAGTCAATGTTCCGATTGTAAATCATGACGTTTGCAGCCAGGAATATCGGGGTATGATAAACCAAGATATGATCTGTGCAGGATTTGATGCAGGCGGCAAGGATGCATGCACTATGGATTCGGGCGGCCCGCTAACTGTAGGGAACAAACAGGCTGGAATAGTTTCCTTTGGATATGACTGTGCTACGCCTCATTTTGCCGGAATTTACACGAATGTTGCGCATTTCCGTAACTGGATTGACCAGAAGATCCTTGAAGACCAAAGACTAAAGTAGACGGCTGGTAATGTGAGCTTATTCTCATATGAAGTACTTTCAATCATACTTTTTATAAAAGTAATATTATGGAAACTTGATTTTTATTTATCAGAATATTACTGCTATTTTTATCAGATTGTGTATCGTAGTATGAAGCTATTATACCACTTCAATGCACAATTTAAAAATAACTCAAACAGCTGACCAAATCCACCGACATGACTGCCTGTATATAATATAAAGTGATTAAATCAGTCAAATTAATCATTAAACCGTTTTTATGGTTCATTTTCACTTCCACCACGTCATTGACATTTTGCTAGCCCACGCTAATGAAAGTGCAAATAAAGATAATTTGCTCATTATCTGCCAGCCAAAACTTGTTGATTGGTGTCAAGTGCAATGCAAAATTGTCAAGACTTATCACGTTAAACATTGCTAATTCAGCGGTTATTGTGTTCATCTGTCAAATTTTATTGCTCAATATTTTATTGGTTCTAGTTAAGCGTTCGGTAATGCTGTGCCAAATCTTATTGCGATGGAGCGTTTAGTAACTGCCTGCCGTCGAAACGCAATTACTCATCCAATTAATATTTCTACAAAATGTATACTTAAGTACGCACTTTGAACGTTAAGCTTAAAGTCTAATAGGGTAAACACAATTCGAATTTGCTGAAAGGAACTACCAATCGATATTCAAATAACTCTATCACCCTCTCAGCCTTGAAGTCCTGCTCAAATTTATTCCTTAACGAGGAGAAAATTTAAGTGAAAGTTGGCAATCAATTTTGCAAGCAAGACCATTTTTCCTACTAATGTTCAAATAAAACAGCTGGTTCTAGTCTAATGGGTGCAATTGAAACAAAAATATGACCCTGGTGAGATAAGTTTTAATACAATATTTGTTCATTTTTAAAGCTTTTCCTGCTCCGACATCACGAACATAGCATTATTGCACTGATACCTGCATTACAAGGAAAATGCGTAGCAAGATCCCAACACCGACTTGCTCAGAAACAGGTTTGTCCTTGACCTTTTTCACACGTTCACTACAATCTCGCATTGCCCAGTAATTAAGAACTCAAAATCAAATAAATTATTTCTGTTAAAGCATCCATCCTTTCAATTTTTCCTAAAGCACCAGCAAACTGAAAGCATAATCCCAGCGGGATTTTATGGTAGGTTTAAAATTTTACAAAGTGCTAGCAACGAACTTTTCGCCCAGCAAATGAGGCAGGCCAGAAACGATAGCATTCTGCCTCAGCTGGCGGCAGGACGAGACAGTCAGTTGCGATAGAATAGAATTTCTGCAGAACGTGGAATATCTACAAAAGGATGAAAAGATTGAGAGCCTTATTAGAAGCATAAGGCACTTGCAAAGCTTCACTAGTTTACAAAATGAAATATTTTCGTGTGGTCGCTTCACTAGACATTTCCAATATGCGAAGCGAAAAACAGATGGAAAGATGGAGCTTGGAGTAGTGTTGTTGGTTTGTCGTTGCCTTTTTTTTACCAATGAGCATCTGTTAAGATGAAACGAGTTGTGAGGCAATACTGCAGTGCATCTTGTAGGAGTATGTCGCACGGAGCATGTAAGTTGAAACTTTTACAACCTTTTTCTTGTTGCCGTCGGCTTTTAAATCACTCGACGCAAGAAATTAAACGATAACGTGCAAAAAGTACTTAGTTCCAAACATTCACACACATGAACATTATTACAAGTTTTTTTTGCAGCTGGCTAAAAAAAATAATTTGATAAAGAAATAGAATAGATATCTTTGATAAATTCAAACCTTAATTTGGGATTATTTTAATCTGATTTAATTTTGATGAAATTTTCACTGTGAATATAAGTAGTTGAGCTATGTGTTCCAATACATTTTTTTTTAAAAAAATATCAAATATTTGTGGTAATATGGCCTCTTGAAGTTTTTAAGAAATGTCGGTTCGTGTTGCATTCAAAAAATTGTATAAAATCTTTTGCTTTACGCAGAGCCTTCAATAATGCCTTATTGAAAAGGGTAAGGTGTACGTATCCTAGGAAAAATTGTGCGAGAAGCATCCTGGCCAAAAAAGGATAAAAAGGATCATTACAGTGTTCTTTATCCTTGAATATTTCAAAATGCACACCTTCGATTTTGTTAATTTTTTTATATATTGTAAACAGCTGTATAAACCACAAATGTGCAAAATTTCAAAGAGGAGCTCGTAAAAGTACATTTGTGAGAAATTTTTAAAGGTACAAAACACTATAAAGTACCGATACAAGGTGAAGCTTACAATACATGTTTGATATGAAATAACTTGATGGTGGCTCTGCGTTTTTTTTTTGCAAAATCAAGGTCTTGTATTCCTCAGTTATGGGTAATTATTTCTTAATATATTTTTTTTTTAAAGGAATAGTATTTCGATTTTTTCTGAAACTAACAGACCTAACACTAGAATATAAATTGTTTGCAATAATTAAGAAAATTCATTTGTAAGCAATCATAAAACAAAAATAAAGAAAGCATATTCCTTTTCATTTTTTAGCGACATGAACAATTAGAATTATTTTGAGTTTTCTCTACATCTAGGATTTCTCGCACATATTATGCTGTACATATATTTTAATTACTTCCTTTGTTTGTATATTTTGCATATTTTTACAACTTAAAATTAGGGTTAATTGCAATGCTTGAAGTTTAAATTGATTCTAAGTAGTTGCTTTCAGGGTATAGATAGGAAGTAGTTGAAGTTAAGGAAAGTCGTGGGTTCATATAGACAAATTTTTTTTGTAAAATGGACATTCTAAGAAGAAAGTTAAAAAACTTAACTAGCGTAGTGTACAAAAATGTATTTAAAATAAAGCAGGAAGTACTTACAGAAGAAACAAAAACAAATAATGAATTATCTATAGTAAATAATATCAAAGAAGAATATCTAAAACTTACAGAAAAGGAAACAAAGTCTTCACTTTTATCACTTTTGCCGATGAATTGATCACGTTCCAAAGTATGTTACTGTTCGCGGATTTTCAGGAAGGTTAATAAGAAAAAAACAAAAAAAAATTATCTCCACCGTCCTCTAAGAGATGAGAACGATGGAGATTGGGCCGCATTAGCAATGCACAAACCACCAGATACTACTTTTTGTGTTAAAATTAATTTTAGTATTACATAGGACTAGGTTGTGGTTAGGCACGGTAGATAGAAAGTTAATGACAATACAACTTAAACGAACATTTCCACTAACGCGGCGACGCAAACGAACATCAAAAACACAATAGGACATACAAACAACAGCACGATCATCATACAAGCAACATCACAATCATCGCGAGATCAACGAGACACCAGACATCAACAACCCAAAATTAAACGCGCGACTTGGGTTGTTTCAATATAGTTCGAGATGGTCCGTGATACTCGGGTCGACAAACCCGGACCTATGTCATCAATCAATTTAATTCCGACTAATGCCTAGTACTATACTCTTCGCGAAACGAATTCAACGGTGAAATCCCATACAAAAAGAGCTTTTCAATTCGTCAGTAAAGCTCTTTTGTATGGGATTTGACCGTTGAATTCGTTTCGCGAAGAGTATAGTACTAGGCATAACTTGGGACAGTTGCCACAGACAGTGGTTATGTCGCGACCGAGGAGCAGACCCGAGGCGGCGGCAAAGACTACTAATTAAATGCACTACAGCAGCACTAGTGCTAATTACAATAAATCGTCTAAAAAAAAATCTTGAAGACCCGGAAAAGAAGATCAGCAGAACGCAGCAACGACGATGATGATTTTCTTTTGGCACACAAACCGCGGCCAAACCGATCAATCGTTGTCTGAATTCACAGGGGAAAAAAAGCGACACTACTTACCTTCACCCACAGGAATGAATAGCCGAGGTCGACGAAGTAGGATTCGAATTACTTCGTCCGAATTAATCTTTATTCTATTGTCGAGGAGTCAGACGGTGTGTTGACATCGAGAAATGTCACGAGATGTCAACTGACGGACGGAATGTGAGGTGAGATTATGATGTCCCAAAAGTGGATCTTGTGGTGAAATCGGAATCCAACACTCTGTTAGGTGAGAATGAACTCAGTTGAGTACAATGAACGGGTTTGAAAATCCCGCTGCCGCCAAACATTTTCCTGGGCCCCAGGAAGTGCAGAATCGGTCTCTTTTACTGTGAACCCGGTAAGTGGACGGATGTCCAAATATAGAATAATTGGAAGGAAAAGTACGAGTCGAAAGGCGAATCATAGCTTAGAACGACCAGGGAGAAAATCGACAGCCGGGTTGGAGCGCCACTACAGGCCGGGAAGGCGAAATTAGCGATCGGAGCAGCGAAGTCGGTGCAAGGGCCCCAACGAAACAGCGTAGCAGGTCAAAATCGAGGTAGTGTGCACATTATTTTTTTTTGTTTTTGTTAGAATTTCATTAAGATATCTTAAGTACATGAGATCGCTTTATATTAACATAGGAGAATTTTAAGTGCGTGATATCAATTTAGATTAAGATGGGAGATTTTTTTTTGTAATAAATTCATCGGTATCATAGAAAAGCAAAGTGCGTTCACAAATTTATATTCTTCTATGTGAGTGGTTGTGCATCGCGTCCATAGTGTCGATCTACGGTTTTTAATATCGTGTTACGGAATCCTTATAAGGAGGAACAAGATTGGTTCCCAACTGCCGTTCTCTTCTCGCTTCGGAGCGGTGGATCGGTCGCCAGCAGTTTCAGTATCTAGTGAAGCGAGTGGCGCCTCGGACTCACCCTTCTCCAGTGAGCGTAGCCAACCGAAACTGCCCCCTTTGACTTCGGACGTGAATAAAAGGGGTAAAATCGCGGGCAGTGAAAATAACGGGTAACAAATAGTGTCCGAATTTGCTGACAAAACTTTATGATTAAAAAAATTAGACGAGGTTATACTTCCCCGAAAAGGGGAAGAAGTATAGATCCACATGTCGCTGGTCTCATAAAATCATTCTACTGCAGCAATGCAAACAGCAGACTGCCTAAATACTTTAATTTAGCGGAAACATCGGGGTGTATGCAGCTGTGTATGCAGTTTACATCAAAACGTTAAATTAGTGATTAAAGGACCAACAATGAATTTTCGAACAAAGGGTTCCGATACAAGTTTGGCTAATTATAAGGACATTTTATCTCTGATGATATGCTCTCTTCCACAAACAGATTGGTATTTTGGTAGCTGCCAGGATTGCCGTGGATCAGCCGTTATTCTAAGTACATGTGAAAAAAAAGTTGATGAAAATTGCATCAGTGGTATTAGTTATAGCTATACAGATCGTTCTACGTTAGAAACTAAATTCTGTAGGCTTTTAATAACATTGCGAAACAGTTTTTAAATCTACTTTTAGAACATAAAATTTTTTTATACCATATTTTGTAAGTTTTACCTTGTTTCGGTACCATTTTCTATAAATTTTCTTTAGTGATTATAGTATTCCACTCCTTTAAAAATTTCTTGGGACTATACTTTTACGAGCTTCACATTGAAATTTTGCGTATTTGTAGTTTATATAACTGCTTAACTGTTTAAGAAAATCGAAGGTGTGCATTTTGAAATATTCAAGGATAAAGGATACTGTAAAGATCCTTTTTGTCCTTTTTGGCCAGAATGTTTCTCGGACTGTTTTTTTAAGATACCTACACCTTACCCTTTCCAACAAGCCATATTTGAATGCTCTACGTAAAGCAAAAGATTTTATACAATTTTTTGAATGTCACACGAACAGACGTTTCTCAAAAACTTCAAGAGGCCATATTTACGTAAATAAACCATATTTTCCAAAAATATTTCATTTTCGATAATAAACTCACCAGGCCTTCTGGATAACAAAATATGTCCAAATTCCAAGGAGATGAATTCAAAAATTTTCTGGAAATTGGTCGATATTCTATGGGATTATTTTGTCAACAAATAACTTTTGCAAAAATAAGGAATCAGTTTCGAACGTGTTTTTGATGTGAGTATGATAATATTTTCGAAATTATTAACCCTATTTGTGCGTTAGGCGCTTAAAATGAGATCGAGAAAATTTGAAAAATTTTGAATTGCGATAACTCTAGACCAGATTATCAGATCATTGTGAAACTTAAACGACATATTGACATTGCTAAGCTGAAGATTCATGTAGTTTTTTATTAACGTGCTGGCAACTCCGCAGCTACGGCAGGCATTGAAAGTCAAAACCTTCAAACCATCGACTCCCTCGAAAAATTTTCGTCTTTTACAGTGAAAACTAACTCATATAGAAATATATGTAGAAATATGTACAACCAAAGCAACACTTTTGAAATTTTACATCGGACAAGAATGGTAACCCTTCTCCAAGTTACCTATATTTTCAGCATCAAAAACTTCTGTTCACGAGAATTCACGACCCAATAACCAAATACATCTGAAATTCACAGGATGTATTGGTATTAAATATGACCAGATCGGATAGAAGCGATTTGAAAATGTGGGCAACTCTGTGCCAGTGGTGCCATCTTGAAAAATTATAAAGAAAAAAAACTGCTTTTTGCCCTATGAATTCTGATTTAGTCATCCGATTTTCGTTAAATTGACGCAGTATCTGAACCTTACTCTAAGCCGTGTTTGGTTGAAATTCGGTTGGTGCTGTCAGCTATTGTAATTTTGGTGTCTTGGGTTTTGACAATACGCTCAGGAAAATAAACCTTTTTGTCCATTAACTTCCAGTGCAAACTTATTATAGGGTTTATTCAGAAGGAATCTGGATAAAAAACCATGATAGGGTTGCCAGCTATTGTTGGTTTTGTATTTATTTGCAATATTTTTATTAAGCGATTTTATCATACAATTTTCAAACGGTAATGATCTTGTTGTGAGAATAAATAACAAATATAAAGTTTTCGAAAATTTAAAAACTTTTTCGACTGGTAACCCTAAATTTCTTTGTACCCCTATAACTTCCAATGCAGTCATCGGATCAAAACGAAACTCGCGAAGTAGGTTGATTTTTGGTTTTGATGCTAGCGAAGGGTTGCCAGCGCGAGGAGTTTTTTTTTGCTATTTGCGTATGAATAAATGCTTACATCAAGTATTCATATTTTTCGGTCCTAAACCTTTTTTCGTTTTTTGGTCCCAAACATCTTTCTATCCCTGTACCTTTCGACGAAATCATCGGATAAAATCTCGAGATTGATAGAGTTTATTGATTTTGACGTGAAGCAGTTGTGGGAGACTTTCAGTTGGTGTGCAGGTAAAGTGTTGCAAGCACTGAGCATTTTCTTTGTTTATGTTATGTTATGCTGCTTTCAAAGTTTTGCAGTATTTGGCTTTCCTAAATCTTGAAATTCACTCAAGTGATAGTCCTGAAATCCTTTCCACCGTATGAGTTTAAATGCATTGTTAAGATCAAAGTAGTTTTGCCCTCGAAACAGGTTGGAGCACTTATGCACTCAAAATCTGCACGATTCTTCTATTGTTCATCGAACATTAGTATTTCTAGCGGTTCAGGGGTGCTAAAGTTTTTTACTAATGTTCGAAGAAGAACATTAGTATTAAAATCACTTTGGACAAAAATTCATATTTATATATATATATATATATATATATATATATATATATATATATATATATATATCATCAAAAAATTTCAGTGAAAAAATCTCAGGAACGCGCCATTCGATTGAACTGGAATTTTTAGGACACATTGGTGTATATGCAAAATAGTGCCAGGTCTCAGAAAAAGTTAAAAATCTTTAACCCTTTGGCGCCGGCGGCCATTTTAGTGATATTTTTAATATACCTATTATTCCGTACACAAATAAGTTTTGCAAAAATAAAGTTAACAAAATAAATTTCGAACGTGTTTTACATGTGAATCGGATAATGTTTTGGAATTTTTTAACCCCATGTGTGCGCTGGGTGCCTAAAAAGAGAACGGGAAAAATTGAAAATTTTTAAATTGCGATAACTTTTGACAGAGCTATTCAATCATTACCAAATTTTCAGGACATATTGGTATTATTTAGTTGTAAATTCCTGTAGCTTTTGATGAGCGTGCTGGCAACCCTGAAGCTAGGGCAGGCACTGAAAGTGAAAACCTCCAAATTATCGTCTCTCTTGAAAAAATGCCGCTTCTTCAAAAAAAAGCCACTCATATGTAAATTTCGTGCTTTATTTACATAGACCGAGAAAAAAATTTGATATGATACGCCTGGTAACCCTTGCCCAATTTACCTATATTTTTAGCATCAAAAACTTCTGTTCACGGAAACTCACGATCCAATGAGCAGAATTAATTGAAATTTGCAGACTGTATTGACCTTAAATAGGACCAGGTCTGATAGAAGTAATTTTGAAATGCGGATGATTCTGTGCCAGTGGTGCCATCTTGAAAAATCCCTAAAAAAGATAACTGCTTTTAGCCCTATAAATTCTGATTGAATCGTTTGATTTTGACGAAATTCACACAGTAGCTGGACTTTAAGCTTTAAGCCACGTTTGATAGAAATTTGGTTGAAAAATTCGGTCGGAGCTGCCAGCTATGATAATTTTGGTGTCTTAAATTTGAAAAAATAAAAATTTGGAAGTGAAAACATTCAAACCCCCGAATATCCTAAAAATGACCGTTTCTTACAATAAAACCAATCTGTATACAAATCTTGTGCTTTATCTACACGTTCAAAGTAAAACTTTGGAAATTTCATGTCAGACAAGAACGGTAACCCTTTCCCAGTTAACCTATATTTTTAGCATCAAAAACTTCTGTTCACGGGAATTCACGAACCAATAATCAGATACCATTGAAATTTACAAAATGCATTGCACTTAAGTAGAACCAGGTCTGATAGAAGCGATTTTGAATTGTGGGCAACTTTGTGCCAGTGATGCCATCTTGAAAATTTACAAAGAAAAAAAAACTGCTTTTTGCCCTATGAAATGTGAATTAGTATCCAGATTTTCATGAAATTGACACAGTAGCTGCACCTTACTCTAAACTCTGTTTGATAGAAATTTGGTTGAAAAATTCGATTGGTGCTGCCAGCTATGGTAATTTTTGTGTCTTTGGTTTTGAAAATTCTCTCAGGAAAATAAAACTTTTTGCCCTATAACTTCCAGTGCAGTCATGAAATCAATACGAATTTCATACAATTAATGGAACCTATTATAAGCATTATTCAGGCCAAATTTGGTTGAAAAGCCTCGATAGGGTTGCCAGCTATTGTTGGTTTTGTGTTTGTTTGCAATATCTTTATTAAGCAGTTTTATCGTAGAATTTTCAATTGGTAATGATATTGTAGTGACAATAAACAGCAAATATTAAGCTTTCGATTATTTGAAAAAACTCGCTGCAGGTAACCCTAAATTTATTTATACTCCTATAACTTCGAATGTAATATAACAACGTGAAGCAGATTTGATATATTCTTGGCTTTGATACTGGCGAAAGGTTGCCAGCACGAGTCGGTTGTGCTACTTTTGTATCAATAAATGCTTACAGTTAGTATTCATACCGGAAACATTTACAATGAAAATAAATAACCGATGTTTCAATTCCCTAAGTTCTGCAAATTTTTCGGATCGCAGCCCCAAACACCAACTTCAGTTACAGTGCTGCAGGCACTGAGCATTTTCTTCATTGATGTTATGTGAGATGCTGCTTTCAAAATTTTGTGATACAAGCATTTGATAACGAATATAATTAACAAGTCTTTTTCTTTCATAAACTTTGAAACCCATGCCAGTGGTAATATCTGAAACCTTCTACCATATGAGTTATAATGCATTCTTGAGACCAAAGTAAAACGTGGCATTTGAAACAGTTTGGCCGTAATAAGCAGCTCATGTGGTGGAATATGCACTCAAAACCTGCACGATTCTTCTACTGTTCTTCGAACATTAGTGTTTCTAGCGGTTCAGGTGCGCTAGAGTTTTTTTATTTATAAATTTTGTTAGTTATTTAAAACCCAAAAATTTAACAAAGATATACAAATATTTTAAGGAGCATAAACAAAAGGCAAAGAAAGAACGCACTACGTAACGCACACCAGTAGCTTGTGCCACAATTAACAGCTAGCCAAGCAATATGATGAGGTTGAAGTTGTATTGCTCTATCTATAAGTGTTCATAGAAATAGAAAATGTAGCTGTGGCTATAGCCCAGTCAAAAATGTTGGATGCATATTGTGTTTTAACTGCGACCCAGAATCCATCAACTGTAAGCCATTAAAAGCCATCCAACTTAGAGAAAAGTAGACTAAATGCAACATGTAGTGCTGCATATTATCTATTTCTTGATTGAAATGTCTTCTCCAAATCTGTTAATTGATTTTTTGGAAGCTTAACTATAAGGCGGACACAACAAATCTTCTCAACTATGTAGCCTAGCGTTGGCTTGATGGGACATAATTTCGTTTTTGTTGATCGATTCTGACCTAATTGTTGATAGTAGAGATTTAAATTTAGTGTTTGGCTCGTAGTAGATGATTCCTTTCCAGGGCCGCCAAATGCGCAGCAAAATCTTTCGGGCTGTTAATCCTGTTTCGGCCGCCACTTGATCCATTACGCCGCGATGGCTACGATCTTTCACACATTTTTCATTTCATCATAGACTTTTGCATAAATGGCTCGTATCAGTTCCATTTGGACAAAGTTTCGCAGATAGAAATTCGGCGCATTATGTTGTTTGTTGCATCAAGTTACATGCATTGAGCACTTGCATTTTGAATCCAGTTTCATTCCAATTTTTTACTTTGTGTTAGACTATTAGCTCGTTCAATCTCTCGCATTCTGATCTACTTCGATCACTTCAATGATTTGATCGCCATTTTCTTTGTGAATTTACCTTAATCCAAACCAATCGCCTTTCCACCTTCCATCGAAATTAATGGGTATGTATGAAAGGGCTTTGCGATTATATAAAATTTTATTTTATATAGAATCGAAGCAAATGGACACAAAATATATTATTCAGATAATTCAAATCAATTTTTTTTTTAGTTTTTCTTAAACTTATACCCTTTCTACAGTTTTTCTTTCACCTGTGATAAAACGCAGAAAATTCGCCGAGACTTGAAGGAAATCAAAAGCCACCAGCCAATATCCATCATCATAACACGTCCAAAAAATTTAATAGGGCTGTCAGTCAGAGGCAACAAAGGTATTCTGATGATATTGATACCGTCACGGTATGACCTTCATCATGATCCCTATTCATGTAGAACTTTACCATTTCGGCCCTTCTAAAATCAAATTATTTCTCATCGAACAGTGAATTTTCATGGATATCCGAACTTCTCACACGTTTCGAAAAAAGTTACAAAATTAAATTTCACTCAAAAGACGAATTTAATTTCCTTTCAAAATTTACGACTCTTATCTAGTCAGTGACACACGAGACATTCGCCAACTTTCGAACAAGGAACAAGAGCGATGGCATGTCTTGCATTGCGATACCTACACAAGGAATTTTCCACAAGTGAAGTGAGTTCTGGCAAGGCTACGTCCATTTACCTAGTCCTTCTTGTGACAATTCAATTTTTCGCAGCTTGTTTGTGTCGTGAATACTATCGTTATGCTCTATTCTCCTAGTTCTATCCTAAATATATTACGTTTTTTTTGGGAAAGGAAGAATATTAAGAAAAATTACCACTCTCTTGCCGACCCGCTATTTAGCACAGAAGGAAAGCCATACACACACACACACAATCACTTCTTCGAGAAGCTTTGATGTGATGAAATTTGCCATGGCAAAGAATTGTTTGAATAACTTGGATTTAGATTTCTGTTTAGATAAAATGATGAGAGAGAAAAATTTGCGGTAGCAAGCAATTTTCAGGCATTTATGCGGGCATCAGGAGCGGACGAAAAGTCTTACGGGAATTGCTGCGGAATGGATGATGTTGATTATTTTCAATGGATTTCGAAGGCAAGAATGCCATTCAAATGGTTTAGGGTCTTTTAAAGAAGAAGGTAAATCAAATAGAGTCAATGACAGTTTGTGAATGTAGGTATATAAAAGATAAAAGTAAATATATAAAATATATATTTGTGCAGCTGAGCCTCATACATAATATATAGGTTTATGATTCTAGGGATGCTTGTGCGAAATCTGCCATAGATAAATCAAATAGATATATACCCTGAGGCACTTAAAATTTAATGCCTTTTGGTTGATTATCTGAAAACGTTCTTATGGAACAATTGATCAGACTTGTTATGCTCAAAGAAAATTCTTCAGTTTAAGTTGAGCTTAAGCCTAGAAAGATAATCATAATTTTTGCGGCGATAAAGATAATCACACTTCTCAGAGACGTATGACACTTTCTCAGTGTATTCAGTTCATTCTATGTACTTTTCATCAAGTATTAGTACTTGAAATGAGAGTACAAACACTTTTAGGAAAAATAAAGCTAAAGTTTAAAAAAATTTAATATGATTTGAAAAATATAAACATAATGCGTAAACTGTATTCAAAATTACCAAAAAATAATACCGTTTTCTTCATAGGCACTTTTAAGTTGACTTTTAGTCTTCACATTTACCTATTCAATACACTGCAGTCGCGCTAACGTAAACACCGGCTTTCGTGAACACCGGATAACATGAACACAATATTTCTAACATTGATCTTCTTATAACGTGAACAAGCTCGCACGCAGTAACGTGAACGATATCATAAATGCTAGAAATTCCTTGAATGTGCATCACTAATTGATGTTTCTGAGAATTTGCAATGGAAATATTCTTCTGTGTGTTATGTTCTTCACTTTTCTAGTTATTTAGTGAGTGCGTGGTTGTGTTTAACCTAATGTCGATTTTAAAAATGTCCAAAAAAGTTAAGTGTTTGACATTCGCAGATAAGAGCCGTCTTCTTGATGATTTAGCTGCTGGAGCTCGAGTTACAGATCTAGCAGCGAAATATGGCATAGCCAAAGGGACTGTTTGTGCCATAAGGAGAAAAAAGGAAAATATCTTAAAAATGGTAAGAAATACTTATTCAGGACCAGGCAAAAGATGAACTTTAAAAAAAATTAATTGCCAATTACGGAAAACAAAACAAATTGTATCATTGGTTTTTGGAACAGCGTAATAACAATTGCTCAATAAACGGTGACATAATGAAAGAAAAGGCCAGGCAATTACATAATGATTTGAAAGAAACTGATACCTCCTTTAAAGCAAGTGAGGGATGGGTACAAAGATTTAAAACACGGTATGGCATCCGTTTTTTTGAAAATAACAGGAGAAAAACAATCAGCTAGACCTGAGTTCTTTGATCCCTTCAAACAAAACTTGCATAAAAAAATGCAAGATAAGAAGTTTTTGGCAGAATAAGTATACAATGCAGACGAAAGTAGTCTTTTTTTGGAAGCTTTTTCCGGACAATACTTTTGTATCTTCATTTGAAAAAACTGCATGTATAAGAAAAAATAAGAAGCAGCGGCTAACATTTTTTGCATGTACAAATGGAACGAGTAGCCATAAACTAAAGTCACGTGTCATTGGGCATGCCAAAAGTCCACGAGCATTCAATTATTTTGCTTGCCCTTTAATTTATAAGAACTTAAAAAGAGCCTGGATGACGGCAGCAATATTTAAAGATTGGTTCTTTAACCACTTTGTTTCAGAGGTAAGAATTTATATCAACATTAGAATAGATTGATTCACATCTCGTCATTAATAGGTACAGAGGTTTAAAAAAAAACGAAATATTCCAATGAGAGTCATTCTCCTCTTAGACAACGCTCCCGCTCATCCAGCCGAAAATGAGTAAAAGACAGAGCATGGAAGCATTTCTATATTATTCATGCCACTAAATGTCACACCATTGATTCAACCAAAGGATCAGAATGCTATAAGGTTGACTAAACTTTTCTACTAATATATTGGCAAAGGGCGGTAATATTGAACAAATTTTGAAAAATCTGACTAGTTAGGATGCTATTTTGAACCTCGCTTGAGCATGGAATCAAGTTGACACGAAGACTATTACTAAATGCTGGAATCCGTTACTCAGAGATCTGGAAGATGCAGCTGTTGAGGATGATGATGATTTGCCCCTGAATGTTCTAAGAGATCGTTGGTGAGTTAATAATGAGATACAGGTTCCCATAACAGAAACTATTCAGCAACTTGAAGTTCTATATCCAGCGGTATGTTGTATTGTATATTACATATTAAGCCTTTGAATTGGATTATAATATGTATGCATAATTTATTTAAAGGATTCTGTCACCGTTGACGATATTGAGGAATGGAACACTGATGTCCCAGAAGAGGATGCAAATCTAGTAGAAATTTGCGAAGAAAATGATTCAGAAGTCCAAATAATAATAGAAGAAAAAATACCAAATATTAATGCAAAGGAAGCGATTGAAATTCTCAGCAAAGCTATCGATTGGGCAAAAAGTGACTCATCTTGTTTCAACCACATATCAGTGTTAAAAACATTAAGAGAAAGAGCGGTAGTTAGAAGTTTGGAGAACAGACAGCGGCAAACTAAAATTTCGAGCATTTTTACTTAATACATACATATATCTGAAATGTGTAATTTTCAAATTCTTTGATGCTTCTGCACTGCAGTATTAATAAACACACTATTTATTTATATATCAGGCTAACGTTTTTGCCAATATGTGACCCCCGAGAATATGAACAACCCCGTAAGCGTGAACTGGTGCGGTTTTATATTGTTTACGTTATCGCGACTGCACTGTAATAAGCTTCTATAAACTACAAAAATAAGTCTTAGCTAAATTAAATCACAAGAACCTATTTTAAATGCACTCAAGGCATCGTCATTTCTATTTTCTACGGAAACAGGCTTATAGCACTTCTCACAAGACAGTCTTCACATTTTTCGTATTTTTGATGGGCAATATGAGCAAAACGTCTTTTTTTTTTGAGCAGGCTCTTCTGAATATTTTGGAACAGTACTTTCACTAGTACTTAGTAGCAATTCCAATATAACTTCTTTGAAGAGTCCTCTTTTAAGTTGGTGCTTCTAGCGTTATTCCATATGAGGTGAAATGGGATCCGTGCTAAGTTTTTTCATAAAATTTCTTCTTTTCGTTTTTGTAAATGACGTTGTAGCAATAAATTACATAGAAATTGTCGTAGGCTATGTTTAAAATACCATACAGTGCCGATTCATCATACAGTTTAGACATTGGTCACCTGCTCGTTTTCCTGAAGCACAATGTTGAACACATTTGGTCAAACGTGTCGACACCACCTTTATATTTATTTTTGACATATTAATTTTTGACTTTTCTGTCGTAACAGAACATTGAACTACCCACAAGTCTCGATCGACTCTTTTTCATTGGTTTTGGAATCTTCCGTTTATTGGAACGTAAAGTGACAATGAGTGGAAGTTGATTGGGTTGCCGAAGGAAAGATTTTGATAAGGGCACAAACGTAAATCAGTTATCGTATGTGATGTACTGGCTTTGAAAGTTTTTTTTTACGTAAAATTAACCCTGAGAAACGCCGTTGGTATTAGTTGCCTTTCCAATATAAGGAATGGCATTAATCATATATTTGGTGCTTTTATCATTCTGTATTTATTTGGGTTCTTAGGGATATACATCCTAAAAGGACATCTTACACTAAACCCCAATAGCTGCTCGTCAATAGTCGGTTGGGCTCTCTGGGGTTTGCAAATTTTAACTCTTATTTTCCCCTTTTGGATTCGAATGCTGAACTTGGGGTATTTTAATGCGTAGATTACGAATATGTACTTGGAATTTTCCTATCACCCTCGGTTTTTTTAAAAATCTCTTTGTGTGAATTCGAAAAAAAGGTAACTTTACTTAAGTATTTTTTTTAAATTATAATTAAGAAACAATAACATGACTTTAAAACATTAAAAATACATTTGAGGAACAGTAATAAATAAATTAAAAATATTACCTAAATACTTTTGTGTTTTCTTGCTTTTTTTCACCGAAGCTCCGATTGTGAGATTTTCGCTGCCAACAATAGTCTGCCATTATTCTTCTATTCCACTTTTCCTGATAGCAAAGTTCCATCTCTTTCAAATCCGGGTGAAATCTTTCGCCTTGCTCTTCACTTACAGCTCCCAAGTTATCACGAAAGTAGTCCAAATGCGAATTAAGGAAATGAAGTTTAATGCTCATCGAACATCCCATTTTTCCGAAATGTTCAATCATTTTCTCCACAATTTGGACTTTTGTGGTGTCCTAAAAAATGTCTCACTACTTCTTTAAAAGATTTCCAGGCTTCCAACTCAATTTCACTCAATTTTTCATCGAAAGCTGTATCTTTCATCCATTTTCTTATGTCCGGACCAACGAAAATACCTTCTTTCAGTTTAACTTCAGACAGAGATGGAAAAATTTGGTCGAGATATTTCAAACCTTCTCCCTTTTTATTCAGCGCCTTAACAAATTGTTTCATCATCCCCAGTTTTATGTGTAAAGGGGGTAGCAAAACTTTTTCTCGGGGTACTAAATTGTCTGTCACAACATTTTTTGTTCCAGGGACCAGTTCAGTACTCGGTGGCCACTCTTTTTTCGTCCAATGTTGTCCTCTGTTTCGACTATCCCACTCGCAGAAAAAACAAGGGCACTTCGTATAGCCACCTTGTTGACCGAGCTGTATATTTATAACTTTCAGATATACACAGACCATCCAACCGTGTTCTTCGTACTTTATTTTATCTAACACATTTTTCAAGTTGCCGTAGCATTCCTTCAAATGTACAGAATGGGCGACTGACAGTGAAGCGTACTTATTGCCATTATGCAAAAGGACTGCTTTCTAACTTCATTTTGACGAGTCTAAGAACAATCTCCATTCGTTTGCGTCATATTCGATGCTAAACATTTTCACTAAGCCAGGAATGTCTTCATAATACACTAGATCACGATCTTCAGCAAAGAAAATGAAGTGCCAAGAGCATGCATATTCTTTTCAGATAGTCTTGATTCGAGGAGCTCAGCTGCACCTTTTGGCAGTTTTAGATCTCTCGTTAGGTCGTTCAGTTCTGATTGTGAAAATAATTGTGTTCCACTTGTACTTGGTTCAAATTCAGCATCAAATTGAGATACGTCTTCGTCATCACTGTCACTGTCTTCAGCTTGTAACGATTCCAAGTATGGCGGTGCAATGTTCTGGTCGCGATACACAGCAGGTGCTACTGATTGAAATGTTTGATATACCAAGTGCTTTTTTGTTTTTGAATTGTAGCCTGTAGTCTTGCAGCAGCAAAATAACAGTCTTCAGTGTGATTTTGATGTCCTCTCCATACCACAGGTGATATGAGATTAAAAGTATTGTTTTTTCCTTATAACCACTTTCGAAATTCACGAGCGCACGTCGTACAAACTTTTTGCGGGACCCACTGTTTATCTTGATTGGCTATTGTAAGGCCTAAATACATATTGTGAACGTTACTTATGAATTCGGTAATGTTTCTCAGCATAAGCTACCCACAAATGTAGCAAAAATTTTCCGGAGAGTCTAAACACATTCGCGATGACATTTTTCAAGTGAGCGTTCCGTATTGCACGGAAGTACTGATTTTTTAAAAACAATGATAATGCTATTTATACAAAAAAAAATCATCACCTTCCAAAAACAAACATCACCTAACGATTTAAGTTAATTTCTATAAAAAAGAAACATTGAATTTACTAAAAATGAGGTCTTTAGCAATAGACTCAAAAGCCCACATATTTTTAGATAAGTTAATTAAGTTATATTTAACTAATTATAATTGAAACCTTATTGATTAGTGTCTAATGTAACCATTCAGTGCGTTTTTTGTCTAATAAGAAACGATTTAAATAAAATATATCAATGAAAAACTAAGAAGGCCGAGGTAATTTTGGCAAAAAACAATGCTAAATAACTAAAAAAAACCTCACGTGATGGAATTTTTTAAATATTTTCCCCGTAATCAGCGCCCCAAAATCTATTCAAATCAATCATCAAAACTGAGAGGGGAAAACCATTGCAGATCTGTGATAATTGTTTTATCAACACACCTCAAACTTTTCTGAAAGGTATGGAAAGATCTTTGGCTTTTAGTAATGGCCGTAACAATTTCTAACCCATGCGGATGCATCTGGTCAAAAAGTCAAATTTGTCACGGCTCATAACTGCTACGTAACGCGAACCCGAAAAGGAGCAGTCAAATAGTTATTCTGCTGAAAGGTGATTATCTTTCCTAACAGCTGAGAATGTTACGACCCCAATAAATGCATGAATTTCAAGTTCATTAGTTTCTCTCGGCCCCTAGACGGTCAATATTATTGCACAATATGTAGTATTGCACAATAATATTGATCGTTTATGGATCATATTGAAGGATTGTGCAATATATTGAGTGAATCAAAAAGGTTTTGATTTATATTGTGCAATATGGAATATAGTACATCGTCTGCGGTCAGTATTGCGTAATATTGGCTCAGTTGTATATCTTCGTTTGTAGCCGTTGACACATGTTAAGTCTGAAAAATTGAACGAAAATTAAATATTGCCCAAAAATATTGATCGTCTGGGCCAACTAGCAATAATATTGTGCAATATATAGTCGCAATAATATTGATCGTCAAGGGGCCGCTTAGAAGTAGCACTATTAGAAGTAGTTGAAGTTGTTGCCACTCTGTCTCAAGCTGCTTTTTCAGAGTTTTAGAGTAATCTCTGCAATTGACAATTTTGTTATTTCACCTTCCATTTCATCTGCTATGAATAAGTTGATGCATGCCAAAGGGTCGTAAATATTTCTGCATAATTGGGTTGGCCCACGATTTGACCGAATAATATTTCTTGCAGAGGTCCTACCATGAGTTTTACCCTTGACTGTACCATATTATTACCATGCACAAGGTATAATCTCCAACTGAGATTCTTGTGACAGCCAGGACGGTGTTGTTTATAGTTAGAAAAATTAAAACAAAAATTTTCCTGTTCCATACGTCTCGCAGACGTTGATTGTCTTTCTAGGGTTTAAGTGTGTAAATAAAATTATTTTGCAACAACATATGTATGTACCTACTACACTTATTGTGGCGTTAATTCACTGATTTGAAGTGAAGCATATCTACAGAATAATACGCTGAATAGGTTGGTCAATTATCAATTTGGTGAAGTTAATTTGAACTAGACTGACTTATGTTGATGCTTTGAATTATATGCAAAAAGAAATCGAGCAGTGAAATTTTTAGATTTAGAAATATGTTCAAATTCTTCTATTCCAGAAGATAACTGGAGTTACTTAAAAGCTCACTCACTCTCTAAGTATTACATGTGTGTCTTTCAATTGGCATTTTATCCGAAAACACATGCAGATAACTGCTGAATCTGATAATACCATCCATACTCACTTCATTTTGAATGTCAAGTGATATCATTTTTGCATAATGTGCTGTAAGATGAAATGTTGTCAGAATGAAAAGGAAAAAAATGGGAAGTAGCTTGAAAACACGTGCGATAAGATTTCAGGAAATTTTATACATATGACATGCTTCACAGGCGATACTTGTTGCTATCTGAATAAAGTATTGCTGTAGGCGCTAAACGGCAACAGCGAAATGAAAATGCTTTGGTGCTCTGAAGTCTGGATTAGATATAAGAGAAATACATACTTCAAAGAATATTGATAAATCTTTTTTTCTTTCCTCATTTCTTTAAGTCTATACCGAATTTTGTTTCTTACACTCAAATGGAGTTAGCGTTACGATAATAATATTTCATTCATACATGTATAATGCAAAGAATTGATAATTAATAAACCTACTTGATGAAAGCAGCCCAAATTTTGAAATTAAATGAAATCCAAAGGAATATGCAGGTACAATCAGAAAAGATTGGTTGTGGACAAATCTGCAGGACGAGCGGGGAGCAACTATCCGGAAAAATAAGTCTATTTGTGATGGAAAACCAATGGATGAAGAAACTAATGTTCGATGAACAGCAGAAGAATCATGCAGATTTTGAGTGCATATTCTACCACACGTGCTCCAACCTGTTTCGAGGGCAAAACCACTTTGATTTTAACAATGCATTTGAGCTCATAGGATGGAGAGGATTTCAGGAATTTCGAGATTTAGGAAAGCCAAACACTGCAAAACTTTGAAAGCAGCATAACATAACATCAACAAAGAAAATGCTTAGTGCTTGCAACACTTTACCAGCACTGCAACTAAAAGTCTCCCACAATCGCCTCACGTAAAAATCAAAGAACTCTATCGATTTCAATTTTATCCGATGATTTCGTCGAAAGTTACAGGGATAGAGAGTTACAGAGTCAAAAAATGAAACATAGATAGAACCTAGAAAATTTAAACATTGGTAACATATTTTCACTGTAAATGTTGGCGATATGAATAATGAATGTAAGCATTAATTGATGCGAAAAAAAACAAAAACGCCTCGCGCTGGCAACCCTTTGCTAGCATCAAAGCTAAAAATATATCACACCTACCTCACATTAAAATCAATCTACTCTGCGAATTTCGTTTTGATCCGATGACTGCATTGGAAGTTATAGGGGAACAAAGAAATTTAGGGTTACCAGTCGCAAATGTTTTCAAATTTTCGAAAACTTTATACACAAGATCATTACCGTTTGAAAATTGTACAATAAAATCGTTTAATAAGGCTGTTGCAAATAAATACAAAGCCAACAATAGCGGACAACCCTATAATGGTTATTTTACCAGATGCCTTCTGAACAATGTCTATAATAAGTTCCATATATCATATGAAATTTGTTTTGATTTCACAACTGCACTGCAAAAAGCAAAAAGCTTTATTTTCCTGAGCGGATTTCAAAACCCAAGACACCAAAATTACCAAAGCTGGCAGCACAATCCGAATTTTTCAACCAAATTTCTACCAAACACGGCTTGGAGTAAGTTTAAGCTACTGTGTCAATCTCATGAAAATCTAGTTACTGAATCAGAACTCATAGGGTAAAAAGCAGTTTTTTTTTTTAAATTTTTCAAGATGGAACCACTTGCCCAAATTTGCAAATCGCAGTAAAACCCAGCTTTTTATCCAAAGTAGTCCCGGGGTCAATCACACTATCAACATTATTTATTGAAATATTATTGAGGCGGTAATCAAAGTTTATATTACTGGTTTTGCGGGAAAAGCTAAATGACTTGATATTTACTGACATTAAAGTTTAGATTATTTTGTTTGCACCACTGTTCAAGAGATAGCAGTTTAGATTGAACGAAAACTGAGTCTGATTTTGATTTAATTGTAAGGTACAGTTTTGGATCATCTGCATAAAAAAGGTAAGGATTGTTTGATCAAACTTTAGAAAGATCTGATATAAAAATATTGAATAAAAGAGGTCCTAAGTGACTGACTATCTTGTGGTGCACCAGATGAAACTTAATTTTTGTTTTTGATAATGTACCCTGAAACTTAACGTACTGTATCATATTTCGAAGATAAGAGTCCAATCAGTTTAATAAGAGACCCAAAATCCCTTATTTATGTAGTTCGATTCGATGAATGTCATGATCAACGCGATCAAAGGCCTTGCTGAAGTTTATGTAGATGGTATCAATTTGATGTCCTCTTTCCATGCAACAGAGAACATCTGAGACGAGAATCAGGAGGTTGGTAGTAGTTGACTTGCCTTTTCTAAAATCATGTTGTTGTTCGTTCAGAAGAGGTTCTATTAGAGTAGTGAATATCTTTCACAGACAATTTTTTCAAATAGTTTAAGCAATGCTGATAGTATTGCAATACCTCTGTAATTATCAATTGACCGCCTATCACCACATTTAAAAATCGGCGTCAGATGGGAGGTTTTCCAGATGGAGGGGAAAACCCCGCAAGAAAGTGATTTATTGAAAATTAAATGCACGGGCAAGATAAGCGACTCCAGACATTCTAGTATGAAACTAGGAGGCTAGCAAGTCAGGACCAGGACCATTGTTGGCGTTAAGATCTTAGACGGCCTTTGCAATCTCTCCTCTAGTTAAATACATTTCAAAGACGATATTAGGTGGGAATGTTTGAGAGAAAAGAATGTTAGATAAGCTTGTACATGAGGAAAATACTTCCGGAAATGGCCAGCGAACAGGTCATAAACGTTGGGAGGGCTTGATGAAGAAAAGTTCTTTCTTTACATCGATGTAGAGTAGCCTGAAGTTTTCCGTTTGATGTTTACGAAATCAAAAAACTTTTTAATATCATGAATTATATTTTCGCCCATGATATTAACATAGCGCACATACGTTTCACGGGATTTTGTCAAAAATTCTTGAGCTAATCTATTATATTTATCCTTGATATCATCTCTGACATCAGTGTTGGTTTTAATTACTTTATAAAGTTTATTTCTTTGATTTCGCAAATACCTTAAATTGTTATCCAGCTATGATTCAGACATTTTGTCTTTTCTCTTAATCTTTGGGGTGAACTTTTCCACGGCATCAATAACCAACTCATAGAATAAGGATACATCATCATCCAATTCTAGCGTTCAAAAATTTCTAGCTCAGTCAATTCTGATCAAAAAATCTGTAATGTTCTCATAATCAGCATTGGGAAAGTCATATACAATAGAGTTTTTGTAAGATAGGGAAAGGGAAGCAACTCAACTATGAAAGCAGAGTGGTGAAGAGTGCTGCCAAACAAATTTTCTGCATCAACAGTTGGGCTAGCCACTACATCGTCGCAGCTATTAGTAAATACAAGATCTAACCAATTTCGATTTGAGCTAGGTGTCGGAGCTATTTGCTGCAAATCATTGCCATAAAATGTACTAACTAGATTTAAATCGCTGGAGTCGAAGAGATTAAAAAGAAAGAGGTTATTATCAGTTTCATCAGTCGTAAATTTTAAATTTGGGCATTTGAAATCTCCCAGAATTATAATTTTATCATCCTCATTCAGAGATGAAACTTGGGTAGAAATCACTTCGCATACGACATTATAAACGGCTTTGTCTGAACCGAGTGGCATGTACAATACTGCAATGTAAATGAATTATTTATTTATTTATTAACTATTATTCAACAGATAAAATCCAATGACTGAATATAGAAAATATAAAATACAAATAATTCACTTACGAAAGAATGAAAAAATGAACAAAATAATAATTAAATGATAATGATACAAAATAAAGAACAATAATAAACAAAATCAAAGTGAAAAAGTAAAAATTCAAAATAAGAAAAATAGAGAAAAAAAGAAACGGAAAAAAGACTACATTGAATTAGTAGTAAGCAAAACATTATTTTTCAGAAAAGTTTCAAAGGCATATAATGTCGGCGGTAGAGGACCAAACTGTAGATAATTATGTTGCGCCAGTAATCGCAACAGCGGAGAATAAAAACAGATATCAGTGCGCGCAAATGGCACACCAAACTCAAACGAAGAGTGGGTGCCATGCACTGCAACACGGACAGAAACGTGGCTGCTGATCTTGGAATCTACCAATCTATGAAACAATTTGAAGAGTAGGCACTCATCCAGGAAAAGTCTCCGTGATTTGAGGGAAAGGAGATGAAGGAACGACAGACGATCACTGTAAGGACGGTAAGGAAGCTGAAATTTCTAAAACAGAGTGCGAGTAAATCTGCGTTGAACCGACTCCAACGCAGTATTTAAGTAAACAAACCAAGGACACCAAACTTGACAGCAATATTCAATGATACTACGTACAAAGGAAAGAAAAAGGTGTACACAAGTGGAAATATTAACGAAAGCTTTAGAGGATCTAATAATAAAACCAGATAATTTAGAGGCCCTGGGAGTAATATAAGAAATATGCTTATCAAATTTGAGCTTAGGATCAAACATTACGCCAAGATCTCTAAAATTTTCAACGACATTAAGAGGATAGTCACAAACAGAGTAGGAGAACATCAAAGGTAAAATTTTTAAAGAGAAAGACATTTTGTGACATTTCACGATGTTCAAAGTGAGAGCATTGGAAGCGCACCAAGTCTGTAGGCTGTTGAGATCGTTTTATAAAACCAAACAGTCATCTTGTGACTCAATCACTCGAAACATCTTGAAATCGTCGGCATACAAAAGACAAGATGAATGGATTAAAGGAGGGAGATTGTTTATGAACAAAAGAAAGAGAAGAGGACCAAGGATAGACCGTTGCGGAACATCTGATGCAGGATAAAAAGGAATTGAAGAGGAGGAATTAACAGTTACAATTCAGGTACGGTTGAGGATGTAAGAGTTAAACCAGGAAAGAAGAGGATTAAACCAGGAAAATCTGGATCAAAAAATGCGAGTAATCTTGTAATCGAAGAGATTATATATATGAACTACTCGCAACTGGTTCGCTTGACAGTGAGTTACGAACAGCTACTAAAACACCAACACCTTAAATTTGACCAGTAGAAAGATAGTTTCGGTCGTTCCTGTAAATAGTCCGGTTACCATCTAATATTTTTTCGCTTGTATGCGAACTGTTTAGCCAGGTTTTCGTGAACGTCAGTACATTAAATTGGCTTGATTTTGAGTCAAGAAAGAGCCTATTTAGTTTGCTTCTCATACCACCACAGTTGTGGTAAAAAATTTTGAAGCTGTTTGATAAAAACTTTTTGTCACGAATAACAATTTTTTAAATAATTCTTTGATTTTTGAGGGGAACTGAGACATGTAAGGCAAAGGTGCTTAGCTTTTATTTCACTTGATCAGCTGTTATGCCAAGTTGCTCGTGATACCCAACAAAAACAGTATGAAGAGCCTTAAAATCTTTGAGAAGACTTTAAGAGGAGTCTTCGTCTTACCCTCAAAAGAAGCGGAGTCAGTGGCTTTGTGCATACAAGCAAGAGGCGAACGTTTTCATAGATTTTTTTATCTCTTAGCCGAGAAAAAAGATATCTGCTTTCGAGATCAGCAGTGGAAATGATTGTGGCTTTGACTATAGGAGGCACTAGTAGGTGCAGTTATCACTGGTTTGCAAGAGGGATTTGCAGTAACTATTATACCAGGGGTATTGGACGAGGTTTGATCTTCGCTGCGCACAAAATTAGGGTATTGTACACTCAGAAAAAAGTCGCATAGTAAAATCAAGAATTATCAATGTAAAAGCCAGGGCCATAATAAACGTACAGCCTCTTTGTAAATTCGTCGTTGTTTCTTTCATAATAACAACGAATTTCATGGAATTAAAACGAATAATGTAAATTCAATACGTATGTTGTAAATACAACATGCATTATCGGTTATTTTAGTCATAAATACAAATCAACTACTTGATCTGTTGATTTGAATAGATGCACTTCAATTTCTTTTGTTTTGTTTGGTCATAACTAAATTTCAGCAGCATTCATTTCGAGACACAAATCGCGCTTATATGTAAGTTGTAGTGCATGCAGTGTGTGTCGTTCGGTGTGCTGAATAGTTTATTTTTTGTTACTTACCTTTAGTCATAGCTGCAGTGATTGGGACCAAGTGAAAAAGCAATGGGAGAATTCTTTTCTTCTAAAGCAGATAGAAATAAATCTTAAAGCATGGCCAAGGGTATAAAGATACCGAAGGACATCAAATAGGTAGATAGTTTTTATAAAATCAGACTCAAATTGTGTTATAATTTAAATTCCAGATACATATCAACTTCCGGCTATTACACCCAGCCCCAGGAAATGAAAATTTGCTCTTTGCGAAATTGGCATCATTTAAGACCAAATCTCGCCATACTTATTAAACAATATACGCGATAAAGCTTGTAAAGAGCTGTTGCTTGCCAGCAATAATACACAAAACAGCACAATTTTAATGTCAAGATGTTTTAAAAAGCTCAACTTAAAATACCAATGCAAAAAAAACACCATTTAATGCTTTACATAGTTGAAGGACCCAAGAATTTCAAGAATTATAAATTGTTGAAATTCTTGGGTCTTTCAACTATTCAAAGCATTAAATAGTATATTTTTTGCATTGGTATTTTAAGTCGATTTACGACATTTTTGTTCATATGTTAAGTATGCAGCCACACTTGCCTTTCCATGTTATTACGATCCAATATAGTTGTTGGATTTCCTATTCGCGGCTTCAAAATTACAAGCAGCCCTTGTTGATTCAATAGAGAAAATTGTTGCCAATACAACTCACGCACGTATTACTATGCAGTAGTTAATTCATAGAGAAACCTCTATGGCGCCATTTCATAGTGAAAAATATATGAATTAACAATGTTTTTCCCCAATTTTACAAAGTTTTTTTCTGAGTGTACGGTCTAAGCCCGTGTTAACAGTATTGGATGATTTTTTGGCAAGAGTATTCGAAAAGCAATCGAAATTTCTAGCGTTCGAAAGTTTATCGGGGACTTTATGTTCAACTCACACTGTGATTTTCATTGCGATTGGATGACTGCGCTGGAAGTTATAGGGGTGAAAAGAGTTTTAGGGTTACCAACCGAAAACTTATCAAATTTCCGAAGCTTCAATATTTGTTGTTAATTATTATTGCAAGATCATTCCCATCTGAAAATTTAATGACAACATCGCTTAGTAAAAAAATGTAACAAAAACACTAAGTTAACATAACTGGCATCCTCTTCATGATTTTTGAATGAAATTCCTTACCATGACTGGGTTGGAAGTTATAGGTAAAAAGGCTCTCTTTTGCTGAGCAAACTTACAAGATTTAGGAGACAAAAATTAAAGTCTGCAGTTCTATTCCAATTTTTCAAACAAATCTGATGGCTGAATCGGAGGTTATGGGCCAAAAAGCAGTTTCTTTTCTCAATGATTTCTCAATATGGCACCACGGCCACAAGGTTATCCACATTTCAATCCTAGTTGATACCACACTTCCAGCAAATAGCAAATTGATCTAATTATCCGGTAATCAATTCTCGTGAACAGAAGTTTCAGGTGCAGAAAATAGAGGTAATTTGGTGATGGGCTGCCGTTCTTGTACAACGCAAAATTTGGAAAATTTTATTTTTCATGGTGGACGATGATCCTGCGATGACAATCAATAACAAATATTTAGATTTGGAAAATTTGAAAAGTTTTGCGGGTGGCAGCCTTAAAGTTTTTCAGCCCTATAGCTTCCAGTGCAGTCATCCAATCGAAACAACATTCACAGGGTAGGTTCAACTTAACGTGAAACAGATTTGGTATATTTTTGTGTATGGTGCTTACACAAGGCTGCCAGCACCAGACATTTTCGTAAATAGTGCACCCACAGATGCTTCCATTATGTATTCATAAGCAAAGCATTTACAATAAAATAAGCAACTAATGTTTAAATTTTCTGAGTTTTGGAAATTTTTCAGATAGCAGCCCCAGACATATTTTAACCGCTGAAACTTTTGATGATATCCTCGGATGTAAACGAAATTCAAAGGATAGGCTTATCTTAATACGTGCTTGTTATGGTATACTTATTACTGCGGCGTTGAAAAAAATTTGACAGTACTGAACATTTTCATCATTTATGATATAAGAGATGATGCCAAGAAATGATTTTTGTTGCTTGGTGTAAGAAATGGTTGATATGATTCTACAAAAAAGTGTATAACGTCTTTCCACATTTTTAAGTGACTCAAATACAACTACTTCGAAAATCAGGTTTCTGGCGATTTTGATGCGCTAGACTTTTTTGACGTTTAATGTATATGATGAGCTGATCTTCATATTTATTTTAGCTTGGAGAGCTGAACAAATACCATTTAGTTGAGTTGCTTTTAGTCAAGATTGATCGAATATAGTTTGCATATATTTCTTGCTTATATTATGATACTAAGGCAAAACGTTTGAATATCCCCTGCAAGTCACATTCAAAATTCGACATTTCTCTGAAAATTTACTTTAATTTATGCAAAGCTTCACCTTGGCCACGAGAAATAATCTTCGGATGAAATACCTGAAATTATCTCAGCCACTTTCCGGATACCAATGAAATTATTTGAAGCGGTGAAATCAGCAAATATCTCTCGCTTTCTCTTGAGCTTCGAGGTATAATTACTTGAGAGCTACCGGTCTTTCGCTTCATTGGCGTATTTCGCTGAGATTTTCACTTGGGATACATAATTTGCATGAAGAATAAATCGTTTGCAGCAGCTTGCATCTTAAGAACTAATCCTCTTTGTGATTTGTTCCGGAGAATTTGAACCAGTGGTAGGGAACGAAAGGGCTTCAATTTCTTTGAGTTTCGAGACGATACTAACAAGGGCTTTCTAAATAATTTAAAACATTGCACTAAAATGAAAAGCCTAAGCTACTTCCACTGATAACTTCATTAAAGAAAGTTATTTTTGCCTGATAGACGTACCCTCGGTTTCGATATTCTTTCCAATCCTTTTCATCCCCATTAGATGCTTCAAAGCAGATAGAAATTTTTAAATGTCTTCGGCAAACACGACGAATGAGTCTCGTGCTTGGAAAATTTTATGCAAACCAGATAGATGGATCAATACGAATCATATCCTAAGTAAACGAGACTTTGCCGAATCTCAGGAGTAAATCGCCTTCATTCGCGGAATGTAAAGTGGAATAAGGAAACACACAGAAAAGGTTTACGATGACGGCGACGAAAACGCGATGAACGACATACTCGTTCATCGCATTTTTGAATAATTTTAAAGCTCCGTCGTTAAATGATGCGTCTTCAAGTGGAGCTGAAGCGCGGTGCGTGTAACGAGTGCGGAAAATCGGCAAGCAAACAAAATACACTGTGAGGGGATAATGGAAGGCAATTTGACACGCGTTAACATTCAATTGTAAGCTCTCAATGTCAAGGTGATTAAGGACTTTTTCTTCAAAATATTTCACAGGAAGTAACCTGGATTTGGGATTTGAACATTTTCGCGTGGATGGAATTTTGTAGGCACATATTTTTGTTACATTTATGTCCATCAAGTGCTGCTAAAATAAATATTTTTGTGAGTTCAGTGAGCTTTCGAGCTGTTTTGGGTGAAAGAAGTATCTGATCATGGCAGGCCGCTAAGTTCAAACTTTGAAATAAACCTACATAAAGTTTATCCGTAGTAAATCTGACTTGGACTAGGTTCAACCGATATAACCACCAGAAGCCAAGTAGCTGAAGAACTATTGGACTTGCAAGTTATTTGAAGCAGAACGAATTCGAGATATTATTCGCAAAAGAACATAAATTTCTATCAAATGGGTTCTCAAATGTAATTGAATAATATTTTCGATGATTTTTTAAAAATACATATAGACTAGCAGTGATCCTAAATATCACTTCATCGCATTTGTAAAAAAACGTATACAAAATGTATATGCACAACATTTTCACAATCTGATTTGTAATTTGATTTTCCTATCGGATATATAGCCACATTTTTTGCGTATGTAGCTTATTGTACATTTCTAGCTGAGACTGATATCTAACACCGATGTGGTTTCAGCATGGAGAAGACGTTTGCCAATATTATTTCCAATCCGATAATAGCCATTACGATGAAATCAGATGCTGGAAAAGTTATATTCATCTGCGAAAAATAGGAATATCTACATTATAGTGAAAAACAGAACGTTTTGTTTTCGTAGTAATTGGTGTTACGGCTACCATCGTTACTGTAGATATAAGGATTTAACCCAATGACGATTTTTTGATGCACGTAAATATATGTTTTGAAAGATACTGTAAAAAGGTAAGTTTTGAGTATCGAACCATTGACATATGTGTGTTGTTTTGAAAATTGTAAAATTCAGTGCATATTATATTTGGAAAAGATAGAACCTAAATATCGTTATAAATTGTTTGTTGATAGTTAGAATGCGTCTACACTGAAAAAAAATCCACATGTAACATAGACCTATGTAACATAGCGCATTATTTATGGTCCCACATGCTATGTACATAGTACCCTGAGCTATGCAGTATGGCTCCCAGCGCCATAATTGCATGGCACATAAATTAACTATAGTCCTCCACGCCATGCACTATAGTCCTCCACGCCATGTACTATAGCCCTCGACGCCATGTACTATAGCCCTCCACGCCATGTACTATAGCACTCCACGCCATCTGCATGGCGTGGAGGACTATAGTACATGGCGTGGAGGGCTATAAGCATAGCGCCTGTTCCACTGAACTCTTCGCCATTTATTATGGCGTGTGGCGCTATATTTGATCACAATCGACTATGTACATGGCGCCAGAAGTCTATAAACTATGGCGTCTGGCGCTATGTGTTTATTCAGTGCATAAATACGAAACATTTTAGGTAAGCGTATTTTTTTTTATTACCATATTTATTATTCAATTAATTTTTATTCAAAGGCATCAATCCATGGCCAAACTTTAAACCCAATCAACTTATTCCAAAGTAGATTTTATTTTTCCAATCGAATATTATTTAAAATTGTACCTTATCTGCGCTGGAACTGTCTCATAGTTTTATGAAATAGAATTCTAGCAACTATAGAAAGCAAGTTTTAGATCTATCAAGAAGTTTACTCTGTGGTTTTTACTAGCTTATTATTATTATAAATAATAATATAATAATAATAATAATTAATCTTAAACTAACTAAAATGACCTTATATTTTCAACGAAACAAAGAAACAGCAAGTAGCTCTATTAAACACCGTCTTAGTTACGGCATCCAAATAAAGCTGGGCCTCGACAAAGATGCCACTGTGCAAATTTAAAAGGGGAGTCTGGAGAAATATGGCGCTTCAACCGAAGAAATTAGTAGCTTGTCTGAAGAAAACCCCTATAAATACTTGGGGATCCGTCAAAACAAAATCATAAAATACACAGACTTAAAGAAAAAACTCACGAGCAGATATAAAACAGGATTAATGAAATTCCTCAATATTAAACTAAGTTTGATAAATCTAGAAAATGCAATAAGCACCTGGATTATTCCTTTGCTTGCCTACACAGTTAGCATGTTGAAATCGATTTGGACGAGATGAAGGCTAAGGTGAAGATTAATTAGATAATTTCAGTATCTACATTGTAACTCAGCAGCCAAAAAATTATACCTCCCATAATCAGAAGGATGCTGTGGATTATTAAGCGTAAAAAAACCTTTTAAAAAGCAAGAAAGAGTTATGTATATTTCGCGAGTGACAATCATCCTAATAACCAACAAATTGATGCAAGCGATGAATTTCTCTGTCCTTAACTCTAGAATGGTACGGTAAATTTTTGGATGCTTATTGCTACATATGAGTAAATTTTACTCACTTGAGAATTGCCATGTTTTAAACTGATATGTTTTAAAATATATTTGTTTTTTTATTAAAAAGAAGGTAACAATAGTATTAGTTACATGTTTTATTTTATAATTAAACATAAAAAAAACTATCTAGATATTAAAAACACAGTTAATCTTAGTTATTTTTGGTAGGTACTTATATATATAAAATGAATATTATTAAACTTGATTGTTGTTTTTAAACAGTATTTTTTTAGAAAAGCAACATTTAACTGCCCATAAATGCTTAGTTTATATGAAATCAAAAGAAATATAATGTTTTATTTTATCTACATGTTTTATTTTATCATTAAACAAAAAAAAATATTCACTAATTTTTTTATATTTTATAAATATTTTACAAAAGTAAAATTTATTCGCACAATTATTTAAAATCGATACAAGTATTAAGAATCAAATCACACAGTCGGCAATTGACGCGGCAGATTGATTATGCACTCAAATCACACAGTCAGACACTTGAAAATATATACATACGTGGATGCTACTGCTGAGTAAAATTTACTCACACCATTATTTAAAATCGAAACATGTGTTAAGAATCTAAACACACAGTCGGTAATTGACGTGGCAGATTGATTATGCACTGAATGAGGAAAGCACTACTAGTCCCATGGCAGCGAGGGTGACCAAACGGCTGATATACGGCAAAATATATCCCGTATGTGAGTAAAATTTACTCACGGTACCATTCTAGGGTTAATTTAAGTGTCGGGTAAGCATTCGTCACAATGACTACGTACAGTGATACCACAGAAAGCTGGAAGAAGAAGAGCTCTAATGGCAAATATCCTGTGCAAATTTTGTATGGCTTCTTAGACACAAAAAGGAGACCTTCTCTTGGCGACAGAAAGTTTCGTTGTTACCATTCAGCGAAAAATTATTTTGAGCAAAAATTAGTAATAATGGAATAATTAGAAGTCGAGCTTCCAGTACCGGTAGCCATCAACATCCACACCGGTACATGCGCAAGCAGGTTATCCAGCTATAGCAAAGCTACAGAGTTATTTTGGCCTCCGTATTGGATAATTCTACAAGAGGAAGAACCATACCATTACAGTAAGGAAAGATAGCAAAGGCAGCTCTTCCCGAGAAGATTGCCGCTTTCACTGGACAGGAGAGCTACGTATTTTATGCAAAAAAAAAATCTACAAGATGTGCTAGGACATGTAAAGACCTGTTCTACCAACTAGCATCATAAATAAATAATGACCTGGATAACACAGTTCAGTTATAAATGATTTTATTTATGAGCATATGATAAAAAGCAATGTATTTGAGGGAGACCCTAAAGTGCTCGACTCAATGTCAGCTCTGAATCTGATTTGCTTATGACTGACTGTGAACTGTGGTTTGCTTGGAGCTAGTGCTGTTTTTGCACTCTTACTCCATTCGTGGCTGTGAGCATTATTTAGCTCCAACAATGTAGCTGGCGTTACTATTTATTCATTTTAATTTGAAAATTTGGCGTTTCCGCTTTATTCTATAAGTTGCCTTAGGCTAGGATAAATGGGACGATAAAGATTATTTGGGAGTTTCAGAATATCTAGGGACCTGTTTGGATGTCTGTCGACAGTTTCAAAAAGTTTAAGAGCTCTGTCGCGGATGTATTTTTTTACTGATTCTAATCTCAAGTCTTTATGTATATCTAAGTTCCTAACATATCTTGGGATATTAAAGATCATTCTTAAGGCGATGTTTTGACCTGCTTGGAGCTTTTTAATATTGGTTTTGGTCGTTTGACCGAAAGCTACACAACCATATAGTAGTTGTGGTCTTATGACTTGTTTGTAGAGGAGGGCTCGGTTTGTCATATTAAAGTTTCTGGAGTTGATAAGTGGGATTAGGGATTTAATGGTACTCTTTATGGTTGCTCGTTTTATGGCGATATGTGGTGTCCATTTAAGTTTATTGTCGAACGTAAGACCTAGATATTTGGCTGTTCGTTGCCAAGCTATAGTTTCCCCGTCAACTGTAAGCAACCGTGGCCTTTGGTTTCTCCTCCTGGTGATGAAGAGTGCCTGAGTTTTATCACTGTTGATTTTTATTTTCCACTTTTGGAAGTATTCTAAGAGGAGGTCAATTGAGTTTTGTAGATTAGTAGTGATAGAATGTGCTTGCTTTGAGGAGTAAAATATGCATGTGTCGTCTGCAAACAGAGATATGTTCGTTCTATTTGAACGTGGGATGTCTGCGGTGTACAGATTGTACAAAATTGGTGAGAGAGGTGAGCCTTGAGGTACGCCAGCTTGAATGTGGCGCTTTGAGGAGAGGTGTCTTTCTATTTTTACTTGAAAGGTTCTTCCATGTAAAAAGGAGCCAATAAGTTGTGAGTGTGATTTGGGAATTTGTAGATTGTCTAGTTTGACTATCAGACCTGCGTGCCAAACCTTGTCAAAAGCTTTGGCTACATCGAACATAACTAGACCTGTGGAATGACGTCTGTTGAACCCTGTTCTAATATGTTGGGTGACTCTAGATAGTTGGAGCTCGGTAGAATGCTGCGACTTGAAGCCGTATTGTTCATCAGGCAGGATGTTATTGAGTTGAACTATCTCCTTTAGTCGAGAGAGAAAGATGTGCTCAGTAATTTTAGCCAGAGATGAGAGAAGGCTAATAGGCCTCCAGTTTTGAGGGAATGTCAAATCTTTACCGGGTTTAGGGAGGACAGTTATTGTGGCTAGTTTCCAGCAATTTGGATATCTTTTCAGACGGAAAATGCAGTTTATGATGTCTACTAGATTCTGTAAGACGTTGTCAGGTAAGTGACTGATGCAAAGGTTGGTAATTTTATCGGGGCCTGGGGCTTTACGCTTGTTGATAAAGCGTACCAGATTTTTTACCTCCTCTAGACTAGTGGGGGGAATTGTGTCTTCTCTTGGGGTCCTTGATTTTATGATTCTCAGAGCAGCTTGATCCATGAGTACCTCGTTTTCTAGATCGTCGTCTAAGGAGTAGTTTTCTTGAAATTGCAGTTCAAGGGTATCCGCGAATGCTTCGGCTTTGTCTGAATCGCTGAATTTCAGACCAGTCGATCCATGGACGGGAGGCATGGAGGGTTTGGTTTTCGTCCTGAAATATTTGGACAACCTCCAGAATGAGTCACTACCGGGTTCCATACTTTTCATAAAAAGTTCCCATTGCTCATTTTTGAAACGATTGATTTGATCGCGTATAACGTTTGCTAAACGGTTTACCTCTTTTCGTAAACGTGGGTCTCCCGTACTTCTGGCGCGTCTCCTAATTTGATTTCTCCTTCTAATGAGAATTCTGATAGAGTGTGGGAGCTCGTAAGGATCCTGTTTATCCTTAATTGGGATTGTAGACGTATACTTGTCTTTTGTTTGGGAAATGCACTTGGTAAGGGTTTCTATAGAATTATTTAAGTCTTGAGCAGTTTTAGGTGTGGTGAAACTATTGTCATTAGCTAGGGAGACACGAAATGCTTGCCAGTTGGTGCAAAGTTTTTCTTTTATCGGAGAGATGACAAAAATGTCCTGAATTTGGAAGAGTACGGGCTTGTGGTCCGATGGCAGTTCGTCTAGAACACTGATCTGGACATTTTGAGGGATGTTTTTGGATATTCCGATATCTAATATGTGACTGTGCATTGGACCGAAGTGGGTGGGCTCCTCGGGGATGTGAAGGCAGCATGCAGACTCTTCTGCGAATTTAAACAGTTCTCTACCTGCGAGGTTATTTTTAATAGATCCCCAGTGGCGATTGTGTGCATTGAGATCTCCTCCGAGGAAGATGGGACCTTCAAGAACGAAAAGTGATCTCAAGTCTTCTGCAAAATGTTGTGCATTGGGAGGTCGATATGCGGCGATGGCAGTAAAATCTAGTAAGTTTGAGTGCACTTTAATTGCAGTAACTTCCATACCGTTGAGGGTTGGGCAGTCTAATACGTGATGATTGATATGTCTTCTTATAAGAATAGCAGTGCCTCCTCCCCTGCCTGTCAATCTATCGTTTCTGTACACATGGTAGTTTGGGAGACGAAATTGATTACTTGGTTTAAGAAATGTTTCTTGAATAAGTAGGATGTCAACCCTCCGCTCACTGAGGAATTGCATCAACTCACCTTTTTTGTTGAGAATGGAATTCGCATTCCAAGAGAGTATAGAAATTCGATCATCTCTATTCATTTAGATGATTGATATACCGCTGGAGATTTCTGAGTTTTAAACATGCCTAGAACCATTTTTTCTATTAAGTCCTTCATCATTGAATGAAGTTGGACTTGCATGACTTCCAGGAACTGCCCCATTTGCTCTGGAGGATTTGTGGCTTTCAACTGAGGTTTTGGTAGGTTAGTAGGGACAGCCGCTGGATGGGCTGTGCTAGAATTAGCTCGGGCTATTTGAGCGAAGGATTTTTTAATATTTTTGGGGTTTTAGGACAACCACCATAGCTTGCGGGGTGCTCCCCGCCACAGTTAACACACCTCGGTTTTTGTTCCGGATGCTTATCACAGTGTGTGTGGTGATGGAGTCCATCACACTTAACGCACCGGGATTGTGCGTGGCAGTTGTTGGAAGAGTGGCCAAATTGTTGGCAGTTGTGGCATTGCCCTTGGCCGGCTCTCGGTTTCTGAGCCTCGACTTGGCAGACTAGGTGGCAGATGGCCTGAATATTGTAGATGTGTTTTTCTTCCCTTGGGAGAAGAACTTTGATAAGCTTGGGGGGGTCCTTCCTGGTTTTTAGATAAAATACCTCTATTGGGTTGAAGCCCTGTCTTTCTAGGTCTATTTTGATTTCCTCTGTGGTGAGTCCGTAAAGGCCTCTAATTACAACATTAAGTTGTTTCTCTTCTGGTAGGTAGTACGTATGGTACTGCACTTTGAGTTCCGTGAAGATTTTGGTAATTTTCTTATGGTCGATAGAGGTTTTTGGCATGATTTGTATGCCTAAATATACTCTCTTTGCTGAAACAAACTCGGCGTTTCGTTGTTTTAGCACTCGTGCTAGCCTTGTCCATTGCTCAGGCTGGCGAAGAATAATTGGAACAACCTTCGGGGTTTCTGTTGATTCATCGGATGGAATGGGATTCCGAGGATTCGGTGGAGAATCTACTCTTCTCGGTGCTGCCGAAGGTTTAGAGGTGGTTGTTTTTTTAAACTGATTTGTTGGATTTAGAGAAGGAAAGTCTTCATTTGAGAGGGATACTGAGCTGTTTTGTTTTTTGGATGGCTTTGGGCTGGTTGTGGGAAGTTCATCGTTTATTTCCTGGCTTTCTAGAAACACTGACATGTCAGAGGAACTGTCCTCTGAGCTTGAAGAGTCTTCTGTGCCCGAAGAAATGGCTTTTTCCGATTTGGAGGAAGAGGTTGTCTCCGATGAGGAGGTTTGAAGCCTTCTTCTTTTTTGGTTTGGAGATTTGGATTTGTTGTTTTTCACAACTTTCTGGCTAAGTTTGCTAAGCAACTCATTATTTTGCCTGATTAGGTCGGCATTGAGACGTCGTTGCTCAGCCAGTTCCTCTTGAGTTTTCTTTAGCTCATCTAACAGCATGCTCAGTCAAATCTGAAGCAACGGGGGGTGTACCCATGTCTATATGGCTCATTTTAGCTTATCCTAGTCTAAGGCCAACCCAGAGAATGGGTTTGGCTTCTTTTTAATTTTTCTAGCCTCTTTGGTATTTTAAAGAAATTAATTGGTTTTTAAGAAAGAAGTAAAAATAAAATAAATAGAAAAATACTTGAAAAGTAACGCCAGTACATATGCTGAAAACTAAATCTAACTCTTACGCTTGATTCGGTCCACACGAAGTAATCGAGTCGTCTTCTACGATGTCGTACCACGAATTTCTACCTGATGCGTAGGAAACGGCTTCCTCTCTGCTTTATTATCGGCTCGTCCAATCGATATAAACGAAACGTCCCTAATTCTTCTCTCGGTGATGTCGCCCCACGAATAATCTACCTGTGATGTAGAATACGGCTGGTTCTCTGCTAATTACAAGTTAATTATCCCGTCGGCTTGTTAGCAATTAAAATTGCTGTTTGTTGAATTGTCTTTTGCGTGTGCTCTCCTTGGCGGCTCACGGCTGACTGAAAATGATTTGCTTATGATCGCGCTATGCCTTTTATAACATCTGCTACATGCAGTGTGGTGCAGATGGGTGTTTTGGTGAGTTCGTGGTGGTGAGTATGTGGTTTGAATCCACGGTGTTGATCATGGGGTTTCGAATATGTGGTAGTAGAAAGTCGTGGTACTATACCTGCTACTTTTAAGTGAACAACAAAAAAACAAAAAAAAAACAAAAAAAGGCTTGGATTTTTGGACCTGATAAGTACAGCAGCCACAAGGTGTTTAATGCGATGAGCTTAAGCGTGGCAAGCCATGATCAAAGAACAAGTTTTGTATAAGTTAAAGCGGAGAAATTATTTTTCTCAGTCACTACTTCACGCTATGTATACAAGCTTATGCAGGGTAATGGCTAGAGCATTGGTTCTTAGCGTGTAGATTCTCTGCTTTAAATCCAGGTTTGACCTAACTTTGAATTTTTTTTCCCTTTAACTAGGTACCTGAGTTAAATCAGGGATAAAAATAAACGTGGAACTTTTCACAGGTTTGGGAATGGATCTCTCTACCGGGGTCAACCTCTAGACCCGACAAGGATTATCGTAGTACTATTTTACTTGACTTCACGACAATCGAAGCTATACAAGATTTTGGCATAACACAAACACTAGTAAAAAGCATGGAACGAACGGTATTGATTGATGGAAGAGAATGGCAGGGAGTAAGCGATTTACCATCAGCTGGCACGTAAGAAGAACCAAAACCAAAATAAGTTCACTTTATCATTTGCAAAAGTGAGAAAAGCATACTCTCAATTGACGCGTGAGAATGTATATATCCGTGTTAGCTGATAGATGATAATGTGTTGACGTGCGTATAATCTCATCAAGAAACAGTGAGCGCAGCGAACATTCGCTGGCAACAAACGAAATTGTGTGTAGTGGATTGCATAAAAGTGTCGGAGATATTCTTTTTACTCGCCAAATGGTATCGAAAGTAGTATTCCGCGTTGACTATCCGCTTACCTTTTTAATACTCAGAAAACGTTTTACGAAAATCAATATTGCATAAATCGCCATTCGTTAAAATAGTTTCTTTGACAAAACATATGTATGTATATTGCCTAGTGGGAATGAGAAACGTTTTTGGTCGTAGCAGCGTTGCTTGGCGGGGTACTTTCTGTCTTTTTTCAATTTGGACTTGGATATTGCTATCTACTTTTCGGTGGGGAATGGACTTGGATGTTGCTAACTACTTCTCAGTGGGGAAATATAGCAAATTTTATCGCAAATCACGTTCATACCGTGCTATTTTAGTACTTATGACAAATTCAGTGGCTTGGAGGATGGAGGATCATATGGTTGGGCGGACAAGCGGTGGTAGCTGATGATTTAAGCACCAAACAATTGAATTAGGCATGGATTACTCTGTTTATCTTGGTAGGCGTCTATTAGGCATGTCAACAAGAACGGGTCTCGTTATAACAAATGTCAATTTCACAAGTATGCTTAAGCGTCCCTATTGCAGAGATACCATTACATATGTTTTCTCGGTTCAACTGGATTCAACTATGGAGTCCATCTAGACAGCCGGGGTCACGCAAGATGCCTTGTCATAGAAAGTATACTGGTGGATTTTATATATGGAATCCGCGGAGGCAGTCAACAAAACTCCAACGGATCGCATACCGCATAAGTGACATGGCAGAGACACAATTGCGATTCAAGGAATACCACTTAAAAAAGAAAGAAATGAAGGAAAAGAAGAAAACAGTTTCCTGTTTGACGTTTCTCGCTTATACCCGATATGTACCCTCCGTGATTTTCAACATGCCGACAAAAAAGCATTATATGGATTGTTCCTCAAATTAAAAATTTGGTTCCTTAAATTAACAATTTGGTTCCTTAATAATTTTTCTGGCCGGTGTTAATGGTGTTAATGTGTGAAAGCTGCCGACGCTTATATTCCAGATCAGCGAAACCAAATAATTATATTTCCATTTGGGGGGCTTCGAACGTGTTTTCTGGTGGCGTTTGTTGCTCTCCTAAATCTGTTAACTTTCCTCAATCTGTTATTTAATATCACCTTATGGGAGTCTAATCACCCTATGGTAGTACAATCACTCTATGGTAGTCCAATTACCACATGGTAGTCCTCTTAGACTGACTAATGAAATACAAAATTGTCTGGAGTTTGAATTTGTTTACATTCTTCAAAGAAGGTTATTTTCTCAAGTAACCCGAAAAGCTATATTGTTTCATCTTTTAGTACTAATTACTAAGTAGATTTTAATTAGAAATTTTTATCAAGTCACTCTTCAGAATCTTAAGCCAATCTTGCAATCGAAATAAATTCATTAGTTTTTTATCTTCTTGATAATCGTTCAATCCACATTCGCAGTTTGTACTTCAAATTATTAAAAGAAGCCACATATTTTTCTACAAAGCCATTAATGAGCTTTTGAAATATATATTTGGAAATAAATAAATCAATTCTCTGTGTTCCTGGCCTTTGAAGATTGTCTATCATCTAATTGGAAAATTTACAAAATGTTTCAAATGCGCGAATATGTACTATAATTGAAATCAGGATCTAACTCAAATCGATCTGCTTTCACGAGCATTCGCATCGGTATAGAAATTTGCAACCTGAAAGGCCTCTGCGATTTGTACAGACCGAATGTACTTTTCATTTAATCATGGATATTATTATTACGGCTTTCTTTGAAACTGAAATGAATAAGTAAACACGACTTTCTCTGAAGTCTACTGTATTACTGTTGGTTTCGTATTACTTGTTCGTAGATGGTAAATAATGGAGCGTTGAGAGATGGATGAAAAATGTGGATGTAAACAACTGTGCGCATAGGTATCGCTAGAAAAACTGATTTTCGAAGAAAATCGGAGGAAATGTTTCGATTTTATTTCAAATTATACACGTTTGGGATGTTTACAAAATCAATTTTCATAACTTACCCAGTCGTAGCTTCTTAGGCTGGGTAATATGATTAACGTGTAGATCGAAAATGTAAAAGACAGTAACTTCTAAAAATACAACTGACAAGAGCCAGCAGGCCTAAACAGTACACATAGCCGCTAGATCTTGATTTTTTTTTATTGTTGAATTAATAATTAATTGTTAATGTAGTCACCGGCCATGAAAGCATATAAGAGCAACTCCATTATTGAATCAACTTGTCGTGTAAAATTCACTATGATCCAATGCCTGCGATTAATGACTACAATGACTACAGCTTAAGGTATGTATCCATATGTATCATTTTCGCGTATCGTATCACCGTTGCGTATCAGTGGATACGACAAACGTATCTTCGTTGCGTATCAAAATTTGATACAAATAAACGCAACGAACTCGATCGGTCACTTGGCGGTTTCTTGCCGTCGCATCAAAGGAATGAAACGATACGCTCTCGAATCATATTTGGACAACTTGCGTTGCACAAGTCGCGTTGCATGATTTGACATTTGAGTCGTTAACTTGTCAAAATTGTAGTGCAGTGCATAGATAATGGAATGGAATAAAAAAAACATTCTTCAATTTATTGAAGTATATCGACGATATCACATTTTGTGCAAGGAATAATACGATACTAAGTGGAGTCATGTGTGGACACGTTGCGTTGTACACTATAGATTCGTGAATAAAAGCGTTGCAGCTGCGTGTCGAGTTTTTTGCAACGGATCGTATTGATGATACATGGCAGTGGCGAAGCGTCCATACAACCCGATTCCTTCTGGCTTCCCTTTCGAAAATATCGACCTACTTCAGATTTTACAAAACATTTATACATCTTAAACAGGAACATGAAATTTCAAATGATTAAAGATCATTCTATCTTCTGTATAATACGATAACGTGAAAGCTTCCATTCATAAGCCGAAATTTTCCGGCTTGCAAATTCTTATTTGCGAGTCACTAGAGGCTTTGGCCAAATGTGTATTGCCTTGTGTCTGTCTCTTTTCGTTCCTTGCTGAAATGCAAGCATTGTTTCGCTTTAACAGATGAAAAATAAGCCGTGATCGATCGGCTTACGAATGGTTGTAGATTTGAAGAAAATTTCGATCGGTTCATTCAATATTGCCGTTGTGCTATTTTTATGTGAACGTAACTTTCGATAGTTGTATTGCTCGCATAAAGAACAGCACGTAAAGATTATATATTTGAGATATGAGTATGAAGATACAATTTTAAAGCTATCTAAAAACTAAAATTTTTCTTATGTTAGTTTTTAGAAATGAATTTTGCGTGCTAAGAAAAATGTCATAAGCACCAGAATGCAGCTTTTGGGTTAATTTCATGATGTAATAGAGCGCATTGAACTCTGTCTTTGTAATCTGCCAACAGTTTGTTTCTGAATCATGCTTATAAACAAATCGCCTAATATTATTATCACATATCCAGAATGCAGCACTTTTCCTTAGTTTAAAAGTCTTAGCTCCATTTTTTCTACGCCAAAACGGGAAATCTCATGCTTACAGAACTGTAAATCAACTAAGTTTAGACATATTCATGCAAGGTCCGCTAATATTTGCGTGTAGTGATTAAAAGATTCATTCTTATGAGCTAAAATCTCCTTTTTTGGGAGAGCTTGCCATAAGAAAGTTTAACTGAAATAAAAAAGAGACTGAAACAATTCATACTCTGAATGATTTAAGGTTTTAAGTTTATGTTGATTAACTTAGGTATTACAAGGGACTATCATAATTTAAAATGTAATATGTTTTAACGAACATGTTGTTTCAAGTGAATTTGTTTCATATTTTTAGTAAACTATATCAAAGAAATGTCTTTTAGTATTAACAACTTTGTTTTAGCATCATCTTTCTAATTACAAAATATAAATATAAAATAAAAGAAAAGTACATAAAACTATTTGTCGTAGGAACTCTGAAACTTGATATTTTTAATATGTATGCCTAAAATATCTACGTTAACCCTTAAACATATTAAAAGTAAAACAAAACAGTTTGAAAGTAAATTAAATGAAAAATTGTCTATACATCCTCATATTAAGGGTTGACATTTTTTGCAACTTTTTCATATCAACCGCTTTATTTCCAAAATATTTATAAATTTAAAGGATGATAAATAGCTGATTTTAATTTTTTTTCTATTTAGCGTTCTGCGGGCTCAGAAAGACGTTTTTTCAATGCTTCTTTTTTACAAACATTATTTACATTAAAACAAATGGTTTCATGTATATTGAAGGTGACCCTATAAAACTGCTCACTAATTTATTGATATACATGTGCTTATTATTTTTTTGAATTACGATTTTTTATACTGTCTGTAAGTGTGACGAGAATTAAATGGAAATTAGTAAGTCTGACAAACATCAGCATGCCAAACATCATTATTATACATATATAAAATGGTGGATAATTATTCGGCTTCCCTCCATCGATATTTCACCCCTCGCCACTGATACATGGAATATTGACTAGTGTGGACACCGTATCCATTTAGTGAATGATACGCAACAGGGATACGATACGGAAGAAATGCAACATATGGATACCTACCTTTACAGTCTCGTCGTCTCGTGTTAGCATTCAAAGCGAACACTAGTGTATTTCTAACAAGCGCGCAAGAGAACTTAGTTATCATCGGAAAACAGTTTCACTTTCTATTTTACGTTTTATTGATTTATCAAAAACTTTATATTTTAACTGAGGTGAAGAGGTTGACAGGCACCCAGGAGGGGATAAAAGGAGCCCGGAAGATTCCCCGGCAAGACCATTATTAAAGAACCAATTTTAAATGCGCCGTACAGAAAAGATGGTATCAACAAACTAGTTTCAGCTGCTAGCTGACTTGCCACATGATGATTCGGGTCCATCGCAAAATTACACACAGGAGCCGAGAAAGGTGAAAGCTCCTCCAATAACATTCGTCGATTTATAGAGAAATTCCATCATCGCTATGATGGAAAATCTCGAAATTAAAAATTTTGACATCAAAATGATGTCAATAGGTAGGAGACAATTGAAAACTTTGAAAAAAGCTTAACTTTTTCACGCACCAAAGAGCAAATCTCCACCCAGTTAAAATTGTTTTATCAGGCTTCCATGACTTGCAACCTGAATTCATTAAAAACATTCCTATGCGCCATTATAAGCTACGATGCTTGGGTGTGAAAAAGTTCAAGTCGCAGTCCCAAGCACGCGATGATTTCTATAACCTTCTCTACTTAGAGAAGGGGACAAAGCTAAGTGCGTGCAGAGAAATAAAATCAATCATGCACACGCTTCTCTAACAAAAGAAACGTTCCAACACAATGTAGGAGGTGTCAAATATATGGGCATGGATCCTCTCATTGTCAATTTTTAATGAATCTGCAGCGGCAACCACGATCTATTGGAGTCCACGCTTACCGAAGCAGAGACGCATAAGATCAAGTGCTCTAATTGTGGTGCGGCTCATGACAGTAATAACGATCAATCTAGGTCTAATTTCAATAAACGCAAAGAGCCGGAATTTAATGCAAGTGATTTTCCAAATTTTGCCCGCGCAAAAACTTGAGAAAGCACTCATTCAAGCCCGCTTATAAGCTCACATGGAAGCCCAAACCGAAGCTCAAGTCAAAAGTTTTCATACTGTGCTGTGGACAAGCAATCCACTTCTCTGCCTACAAGAAGCTCTAGTTTACCATGTATTGATTTGTCGGGGGAACTATTACCTGCTGACGTAATGATCTTGCTAGCACAAGAGTTACTTGAAAGTTTGTCAACTTCCAGAACCAAGCATGACCAATTCAATGTTTTAGTTACGCTAGCCTGTAAGTTTTTAAATGACTAAATTTTCAAATATGTTGCTATGAGATGCTCAAAGCATTAGGAGTAAGAAAGATGAGGCATTTGATCTATCTGTCAACCAGAAAATAGATATTCTCTTGATCACAGAGATATGGAAAAAGATAAAATGTCTCATATCGACTACTATATATATAGAGCAGATAGAATTTATAGGATAGGTGGCGGCGTTGCAATCGCTCTACTAAAAACAATCAAACATAAATTGATTTCAATACCAAAAACGTCAGCAATTGAGGTTCTTGATATCGAAATCGATAATAATTTAAAAAATTGTGCTTGCTATTTTCTCGGAAATAAACCGTATTGCTGCTTCATGTATGCGATATTCCACGAAAGAGCAGGACATTGCAGGTGAAATTAGGTTTTGTACCATATCATGGCCCTAGGAGTATGAAAAAGCAAGATAATATCATGGCATAATTCTGTAAACGCTCATTCTTGACATTACAGGAGCATAATTTTGGGGTAAGACGGTATGAAAATTTTGGGGTGGTACGTTTGCGGGGGTGGGTAGGATGTGGGTAGGGTTTGCGTGTAGGGCTGGTCCTGCGATGTCAAGAATAGGCAATTAACAGGACAAAAAGTGATCTTATCCTAATTAACAGAGGGCAAAGAGTCGGGAACGAGCTCATTCCTGAAGATTTGGGAAGGAAAATCACACAAAGTTATAAGACCTTTTTTGTTGGAAATTTTCTAAGCTACAAATTTGTCTAACATTGTTTTTTTGAAAACGTGACCGTTACCGAGATATTTAAGAAAGGTCACTTTTGGTGACCTTTGACCCCGTATAAAAAGTAACGCAGCACTCGGATCGATGGCGACTTTTGATATTTTTTTCAACATGCTAGTACCAAGTTTCACACCAAAATTCAGCTTTCCCCTAATTTTTTTCGAAGCACCATGTTAAATTTCCCCGGACTAATTTGACGTTTACCAGAACTTACAACAACTATAGAGTTCTGATTATCAATACTAGATTTCAGTATACGGAACTGCTACCCGGGCAGCGGTCCCTATGAGCTTGAGTTTTTTTTTACCTCTGAGAGGTACTTCGGTTTTCAAAATCAAGTTTTTGGGTCGATATGAGGCTAATGCGTATGAAAATTGGTTTCAATTTTTAAATAGCGTATAACGTGACTTTTGATAAGGTATGATTTCACTTGAGTGGTGCTTTCTTCTAGAAGATTGCGGTTGGAGTTTTCGCTAGGTCATGATCAATGCCTAGAATCGAATCTCGAAAATTTATCACCAAGCAAATCTAGCTAAGATAAATTTTTGATGCTGTCAACCGAGCCAATAAACCAGCCAGCAAAAAGAAAGGTAATTAAAAAAAGTCTAGAGCATCAGAGCCGCTAGAAAACTAATTTTCGAAGCAATTATCTATGAGGGATTTAAAAATGTGTGAAGACGTTATACACTTCTTTGTAGTATCATATCAACCATTTCTTACTCAAAAGAACAAATATCATTTTCTGACAGCATTTTCTATAACACAAATGATGAAAATGTTCAGTGCTGGCAACATTTGTCCAACACAGCAGCAATAAATCTACCATAACATGCTCAAGCTTTTTTTTTACCTCCTTCCTTCCACTCTCTCCATCACTCAATCAAAATGCACGGTCTGTGTGCATCAATTCTCCTCAATATATGTTAACTTCGTACTTCCCAGACAATAAAATATTGGTATAAGGGAAAGTACTTCATTATAAACTATCGTCTTCAGATGATATCGCCTGTTTCTTGTCATCAAGACTTATGCCCAGAGAAAAGTTTAGAAAAAACTCTGGTTGGCGTTTTCATTATCTTAGCTTAATGAACCTATCCTTTGAATTTCATTTTCATCCGAGGATGTCATCGAAAGTTTCAGCGGTTAAACTATGTCTGGGGCTACCATCCGAAAAATTTCCAAAACTCGGAAAGTTTAAATATCGGTTGCTTATTTTATTGTAAATGCTTTGCTTATGAATACAAAATAAAAGTATTTGTTTGCGCGATATTTACGAAATCGTCCTGTGCTGGCAATCATGTGCTAGCATCATAGCTGCTTCACGTTGTGTTAAACCCAGCCTATGAATTTCGTTTCGATTGAATGGCTGCGCTTTAAGTTATAGGAGTGAATTAAATTTTAGGGTTGCCATCGTCCAAACTTTTTAAATTTTTGAAACGTAAATATTTGTTGTTAATTGTGATTACAGGATCATTCCCATTTGGAAATTTTATGACAACATCGCTCGATAAAGAAATGTCAATAAATTCCGAAATTTATTATAGCTGGCAACCCTTTCACGGTTTTTCAACGAAATTCTTACAGAATTAAAAACGCAGTAAGATATGCTTATCACATGAAATTCGTTTTGATTTCATCACTGCATCGGAAGTAATAGGGAAAAAATCTTTATTTTCCTGAGCAAATTTACAATATTTAGGAGACAGAAATTGCCATAACTGGCGTCCCTATGCTAATCTTTCAACCAAATTTCTATGAAATCTATCTTAGAGTAAGGTTCACCTACTGCGTGAGTTTTGTTAAAATCTGGTGGTTAAATCGGAAGCTATAGGCCAAAAGCCAGTTTTTTTTTCTCAGCGATTTTTCCAAATGGCACCACTGCCACAGTGTTACTCGTTTTTCAAAATCACTTCTATTAGACTTGGTCCTAGCAAATTCCAACATGTTCTGTAAATTTAATATTGATCGCATTATCCGATCGTCAGTGCTCGTACACAGAAGTTTTGAGTGCTGAAGATAGAGGTAATTTGATCACGGGTTGCCGTTTTTGTTTACCGCGGGATTTTGAAATATTATATTTGACTTGGTGGACAAAAGTCAAAATTTATCAATTATTTGAATTTATTTTCAAAAATAAAATTTTTTTTCAGGAGCCTGCTGTAGCTACAGAGTTGCCCGCACAGTCTTGATAGTCCATGTGTGTAAAATTCTGGTCTACATCAATACGCTCTGAAAATTTCACGATGATCCATTGTTTTTCTATGAAGCTATGACAAATCGAAATTTGAAAAAATACCCTTGCTTACTTTTAGGCACTCAGCGCCTACAGAAGGCTCAAAATTTCCACTTCTTTATCATAAACAAACTTAAATCATAATAAGTTTTCATTCTTAGTACTTTTTTTTAACAAAAATTTACACTGCTTGGAAATATAGCAGCACCCGAAAATTCACTTAAATGCCCGCCGCTACCAAAAGATTTAAGATATCTGAATTCTAGCAAATCATGGACCTACCTGTTACATACATCTATGTCCTCCCAAAATTTCAGCTCGATCGGATCGGCTACTCCAGAGATGATCTCCCTTAACCATTTTGCTGATATATATATATATATATATATATATATATATATATATATATATATATATATATTTATATATATATATATATATATATATATATATATATATATATATATATATATATATATATATATATATGACGAATTTTCGGCGAAGCGATTTTAATACTAATGTTCTTCGAACATTAGTAAAACTTGCGTTTGCATTCTAATCATCTCGCAGGAAGCTCACTCAAAGCAAACCACTTGACGTCAAATTGAATACTAATTCAATACTTAAGCAGTTGCAATGCAAAGGAATTTTGAATGCTGACTGACATTGGATACGCTCATTTTGATAGCGGGTTATTATTTACCAGATACGTCGACAAACGCAAAATTAATTACGGTAGTAAATTCTGAGAAGTGCCCAGATATAATTTAAAAGCATTGTCACGAAATATTGCGCATATTTTTTTTTTTGTGTCGTGTTGACTTGTAACGGATGTTGTATTTCATTTGATTCCAGGAATGAAGGACGAATCACAATTGTTGAACTGGCCTTAAGTTTTTGGTAAAAAAATTGATGCAGTATCCAAGTCAAGGTGGATCGCTCGTCCTAATTTATGAGAAAATGAAAACCAGGACAACTTGTCTTTTTGCCATGCCTTACTTACTTATCATCGCAGCTATCAGAAGCAAACTCATTTTTTCTAATGACAATTATGGGAAACCCGACTTTGTACAGTTAATTAAATATTTGTCTTCGTATTATTTTATTTATGTAAAAATTCCAAGTTGATAAAAAATATACAAAATAAGCCAATTTAAATAATAAAAAATTTGAACGAATCTTTTCCAAAGCTAAAATAATTGAAATATTTTCACAAAGTAATTTCAAACGAAATGTTAGATGTTACTTTTCCGTCTTCTTGATTCGTTTTCTTTATGATTGACCCGAATTCAACTTGATCTGACATCATTGTCTGAAAACGTATCATTTCTGGTTTTTTCAATATCTCTTTATTCCTGTACACAATATCTACAAAATAGGGCCCACTTAATTATCAGGAGGCTATCAAAGATATTTCGATGTTCAGAATCAGTACCATTCAGTGAGCTCTTTTAGTGTTTCGGTAGCCTTACATCCGTCGAATTTTCAGATCTCTATCAAAGACGCAGTGATTTTCACATTTTCTCTCTGAGTGTTTCAAAAACAACTCATACCGTTGATGTTTCAATAAGGTCAAGTCAATCTAACAAATTTCTTCACCTTTCTCAGCTCGACATGTTATATCGTAATCCTAACAGTACCTTGAACTTTGTGAATGCGCACGAATAAATACAATTTGTCACAATAAAATTCAAAGGAAGCGAAAAAAGATAAAGGCCAAGGATAAATCGCACTAAATCGTTTGACTTGTTGTCAATGTCTATTTTTTCTAAGGACATTTAGGGCGTACTTGCTTTTACGTGGACAGAAAATATATTTCAAGCAAATTTTCATGTAAGATATTGTCGTGGGAAAAGAGGTGCTGCAGAGTCAAGGCTAGAGCAATATACGTTGTCAGGATGGTATTTCTGGGTACTTTGATATACCATGTAAAAGGCAAATCTGTTGAGCGATTATATCGGGATTTGTTAGGAATCTGTGGGGCAATGACTTAAATATTGAAAAGAATAAAAACTAATATAGATTCAAAACCAAAGCATAGTTTCGCAGAATTAACATTTTTTATTTATGTCAAAGTGAGACTTAAAATCAGTTTCCTGTCTTTCAACTAAAAATTTGAAATTTTAGATCGCACGTCCCTATTCTCCCTTAGTCATACAGGAAACATAATTTTCCTTCTTCGATTTCTTTTCCTCCCTACCCCCCATCTCTCATGACAGATTTAATATTAAATTCACATAGCCAGCGAGTTTGGCCGGCACTGAAATTACTTCGGAAACTGAACGACACCTAATGGCATTCAGAATGAAAGTCACTAAATCTCTCTCTCTCTCTGCTTTTAAAATCGAATGTTCAGAAACTCCTTATTGTATTTGTTTATCCTGAAGTGGATTTTTCGCACTTCCCATTCTCAACCGTCATTGATTTTTCACAAAATTTAGCGAAAAGATTTGCTCGGAAACGGCACAGACGATGCGAAGAGGACCGACCGAGTTCGAGACATGGTGGAAGGAGAAGTTTCTGCGCTGCCTGCAAACCATCCAAAACGTTTTCGAGGAGAAAGTTTATGCTGCCACATCACTTATTTGAATTTGTGTTGTTGTGTATTGTTCGTGAAGTTAAACTTTCTTAATTTCTGCATATTTGTGTTTATATCGGACTGTATCGGTGTATATGGGGATATGAAAGTCTCGTAGGTACCTATATAAGTATATTAAATATAATCCGTTTTGTATTCGTTATGCTTCCCATGATTGTTTCGTTTATCCGAAATACTTTGTGCGAATAACTTCATTGCGACAGAGAACATAATGCTCGGCTCGTTGAAAAAGTTCATTATACAGTCAAATCGATTATGTTGCCTGCCTTGCTGAGGGAATTTATGATATTCTAAAAATGATGCCTGATCACCCCTTGTTTTTATGTTAGCTAAGGCAAGAGGAGTGAAATAACCAGGCCAAGAGTGAGATTTTCTGAAGACGTGAATTCATTAATAAACACAATTTGTATGTCATGGAAACTCTTCAGTAAAAGTGCGTTTAAAGTTGACGAGTTTTCGAAATTAAACCAATTGTTTCTTCTATTTTCGTTTTAAATATGTATATTTGAGCTTGAAAATACAACAAACGTTTCCCAAGAGAAAGTAAATTACATGGAAGCATTTGTTGCAGGTGAAATATCCTAAAAGGCGTTCTTTATGTTGCCTTGAAATTTTCGAAGTGAAATTATTTTACTTTGAGGCACTAAAACCAGTTATCCGGAAAAAAATTGAAATAGATTTCAGTCACAATTTGACTATATATGCTGAACTTTTATGAATGATTTCAGAATATGCATAGTAATATATTGAGATTATTGAAGTATTAATATATATAAAGTAGTTTCAGTTTATTTCAGTGAGATTTCGATGCAGTTATCGTTGCTGCGGTAAATAAAGCTTAATCGGTAGGAGAGATTTTCTGTTCAGTACCTGAAGCAATAGAGCAGAATAAAGAGAAAAAAATCTAGCGCACCAGAATCGCTAGAAACACTAACGTTCGATGAGCAGGAGAGGAATCGTGCAGATTTTCAGTGTATATTCTATCAGACTTATTACAGCCAGCCTGTTGCGAGGGCTATGTACCGCTGTGATCACAAGAATGCATTGAAACCCGTAGAGTGGAAAGGTTTTCAGGGAAACCGTTTACATTAATTTCAAAATTTATGACAGTCAAGCACTACTATTTATATTCAAAATCGGTTGCTTATGTTACAAAACTTTTAAAACAGCATATTCTATAACATAAATGAATAAAATAATCAGTACTTGCACACTTTGCCAGCCCTGCAACTATAAGTCTACCACAACTGCATACAATCAAAATCAACCTACCATCGTTTTCATTCCGTGACATCATCGAAAGAATGGTCTTTGGGGCTGCCATCCAAAAAAATTTCCGGAGCTTGGAAAATTAAAACATAGGTTACTTATTTCCATTGTAAACTTTCGCTATATGAATAATTAACGTGAACATTTATTGATACGTAACTGACAAAAACGCTCCATGCTGGTAACTCTTTGCTGGCACCAAAACCAAAAGATATCCAATCTGCTTCACGTTGAAGTCAACCTACCCTGCAAATTCCATTTCGATCCGTTGACACTGCAAGATCATTACCATTGGAATTATATAATGCGTACTAAAGAAATGGCAGTAAACACAAAAACAACCATAGCTGGCAACACTATCATGATTTTCAACTAGATTCCTACAGAATATTGCCTATAGTAAGGTCCATTTACAATATGAATTTTGTTTTGATTTCATGACTGCAGTGGAAGTTAGAGAGGAAAGAGCTTTATCTTGCTGAGCAAATATTCAAAATTTAAGACACCAAAATTACCGTAGCTGGCAGCTCCAACCTAATTTTTCAACCAAATTTTTATCAAATGTGTATAAGAGATAAGTTCAGCTACTGTGTGAATTTCGTCAAAAATTGGTGACTGGATCAGCATTTATAGGGGAAGAGGATTTTTTCAGGATGTCACCACTGGCACAGGGTTGCGCGGATTTCAACGTCGCATCTATTTTTTCAGGAGACTGGATGATTTGAAGGTTTTCACTTTACACAACTTAGTAGCATTATTTTGTGTTGCAAGTTTCATAAAGGTTTGATAGCTTTATCGAAAGTTATCGCGAGTAAAAAATTTTCAAATTTCCCCGATCTCATTTTAGGCACCTAATGCATACATAGTGTTAAAAATTTGCAAAATGTTCTAGTATTCGTATTTGAAACACTTTCGAAATTTCTTTTCGCAAACCTAGTTTTATTGAAAATTATTTGCCGATAAAATTATGAGGGCATTTAAAATAACACTGAAATGGCCGCCAGCGCCAAAGCGTTAAAGATAGCATTTGATGAGACCTGGACGTATTCTGCATATATACAAATGTATCCTGAATGCTTCAGCTAAATCGAATGACGCATTTTCGAGAAATAATCACTGAGTTTTTGTGATGATAGGACAACTATAGCCTTCTAAAAGCCAGATCAAGAACCTTCAAGACACAAATCTAGAATAGCCTAGACGCATGTAACAATTTACCTCACGAGCATAAATATCGCCACAAGATGTCTTAGGAGACAGTTAGTATACAGCGAAAGTCTGATACAGAGAGTTGTGCGAAGCGAAAGCCAGGGAATTAAGTGTATCCGGGTGTGGTTATTTTGAAAAGCGATATAGTATGAAATTTTAACGGGTCTGCTAATAGTGCGATAAGTAAAGTGTTCGCGATTCAGTGTTAAGAATTATTTGTTTAAACCAAAGTGTGACCAGTGGTGTAAAAGAAATATGCTTTATTTCGCAAATGCGGAGAATATCGAATCCACGAAAGGTGTTTTAAGGGTAAAACACAATAATCAACAATATATATATATATATATATATATATATATATATATATATATATATATATATATATATATATATATATATATATATATATATATATATATATATGATATATATATATATATATATATATATATATATATATATACATATATATATATATATATATATATATATATATATATATATATATATATATATAGCCAGTAAAGCCTTTTTCGCAATACTATTTCACTCAATTCTCTTTAAAAAGTTCAAACTACAACTGCAATAGACCATGTTATGGTAAACTTCAAAGAAATCCTGAAAGTATTTGGCGAAAAGAACTGTTAGCTCTTGACATGAGGTCACTGATAAAGTTCGGTTCAATGAGTTACTCATTGAACCTAAATTGACACTTAGCTCGTATGAGTGAGGACGACCCAACGTGCTTCCTGGTTTGAATCCCACCATATACTTTCAACGAAGATCACACACCGGCCATAGAGTTAACCTCTACGTAAGTAGGTAAAAAACACAGTGAGTATCTGCCGAGATTCGCAAAATGTTGTTGAAAATGATCTCATTTTCAAAGGACGAACTGAGAATATTTTATTACAGTTTATTGACCTCACAGACCATGACGCTATACGATAATATCCCTGCAGGACGTCTTAGTGGCCACAAACGTTGGAATTTTTTCTTTGACAGCTGATGCAGCAGGTGTAGAACTAACCATAATAGAAATTTAATGAATATTCTGCTCAAATAGAAGTTTAATGAATATTCTGCTGGAAGCTAAAGTTGGTAAAAAGTCAATTTACAATTGATATTTTACGTCTCTGGAGTTTTTCTACTACCATAATTGAAGCATGAATTTATAGGGCAAAAAGCAGTTTTTTTTCTTAGTGATTTTTGGGGATGGTACCACTGGCACATGGTTGCGCACATTTCAAAATTGCTTCTATCAGTCCTGGTCTTACAACCATAAGATGGAAACCGAATTCTCAGAGTTGGTTGTTCTTAACGTGAAGCAGGTGTGATAGAGTTTTGATTGCTTTCATCTGTCCGACGAGTCGTAAACAACTTCAAAAACACAGGAGTTTTGGTTTCAAAACCCAGATCTGGCCGTCCTCCAAAGTTGAGCCCTCATGAAACTCGGAGTTTGCTCCGAACGATAATCGCTAATCCTAGATTAACTGCAGCTGATATGGCAAAGAACATCAAAGCAAAGTACCGCAAGTCTATTTCCGATGATGGTGCTCGTAAAATTCTTAGGAAATATGGATATCACGGACGCGGTGTCCGTAGAAAGCCATTTACAACAACAGTAAACAGACTCAAGCGGCTGGCGTTTGCTAAAGAACACATAAGTAAGCCAAAAGAATTTTGGAAACAAGTTTTTTTCTCGGATGAAAGTACATTTTGTATTTTTAGAATCAAAGGTCGGAAGATTGTATGGAGAAAAACTGGTGCGGCCTTCGACGTGAAAAATCTCTGTCCAACAGTAAAGCACGGTGGTGGCGGTGTTATGATATGGGGGTGTATTGCTAGTGCAGGAGTAGGAAAAATGGAGTTTATTGAAAGTACTATGAATAAAATATTCTCAACCGCAATTTGAAGAAAAGTGCAGGGCATTTGGGCTTAAGCGACAACTTTTACTTCCAACAAGACAAAGACCCTAAGCACACTGCGGAGATAGTAAGACTCTGGTTGCTGTATAATGCCCAAAATCAGCTTCGTACACCGCCCCAATCTCCTGATCTTAATCCAATAGAGTATTTGTGGCATCACTTGGAACAAAGGATTCGAGCGCACACAATAACGTCGAAAATAATGCTCAAGGAAGTCCTGATCCAGGAGTGGAATTCAATATCCCCAGAGTTCAGTAAGAAGCTGGTAGATTCCGTGCAAAAACGGTTGTGGGAAGTAATAAAGAGACGAAGATACCCCATAAGCTTTTAACGAGGAAAAATAATTGTTTTATTTTGAAAAGAAATATTTGTACGCAGACTTTTTATTGTTGCAATACAGGATTTGTGTTAATTTTTTAATTTTAATATTTTTGTGGAGTACAATAATCATCATTGTTTTATGTTTGTAATAAATCCATGAAAAAATGGAAAAAAAATTATTATGGAATAAATTAATCAAAACAATGTTTTTTATAGATATGTTGGATGTATTGAGACGCAGACTTTTTCTGCCGAGTGTATGTCATTTTTTCTGAATGTCATCAAAGTATTTTTACTCCTATAACTTTGCTTGCAGTCATCAGATCAAAACGCAATTTATTGAAACGGTTTAACAGACATTTTGTAGAGGTAACTGTGCTTCGCGCCTTTTTTTTAAATATTACTGTTGGGCTTTCGTATGGTAGATATGTGACAACATAAAATATGAATTCAAATCCAAACATATCCTCTGCTTTTATCCAAAAATTAGTCTTTCTAACGATTTCTCAGCGCTAAGGATTTTCGCATAAAAAAATCACGTTGTTTTTTTATAGGCAAAGCATTTTCTCTACGTTCAAGTCTAATACAAAAGTATGTGCATTTTCCTTGCGGGTCAATTGGATTGATTACTACAAACTACAGTTTCGATTTGCAGTCGCTATGCTTGATGGTTTCGCCTTGTTTTTCAATAAACTAAAGTTAGATATTTTTCCTTATTCTTTGACATCATTCTAAATTTTGTAATATTTTTAAGCTTTCTCATATATGCTAAGGTTTTTAGCTTCTATATGATCCTTTGAAAGGGGAATTATAGAATGAGGAAGCTAAAGAGCATTTCTGTGGTGCGTTATCCGACAAGGACAAAAAAGGGCCTTCAATGGGCAACAGGATTTGTTGCGAAGCACTTACTCCTTGGTATTCCCTTAGATTCGGCGCAGAAATCACACATATTGGCTAAGCAAAACGGTCAACACAGGCGAACATTGAAAAAACCTAAATTAATGAAAATCTCTCTAGGGCTAAATCAGTTTTTCAGTGAAATGGCCAAAAAGAGACTTGCCTGGAAGAGCCTTGTTCTTGATGCCAACAAAGTCTACTGCGAACTGCATAAAGAATGACGTGGATTGGTGTAAAAGAGTTAGCGTGTGAGGATCAGTGCTCATCCCACTTTTGTAAGCAGACAATATCTAAATATAAGGCAATTTTATAGGGCAAGCGCGCTAATCACTTGTCAGTTCAAATGTAGGACATAGATTTCTTGCTTTCATACTGGTTCGGAAACTGTTGTGACGATTGTCAAACTTGTTAAACATGATCTTCCGATGGAGGATTGAAAGTGCGCCAAAAATCAATGAGAGGTAATAAGGAGATGGTATCACTTTTAGAAGCCCATTATTATAAAGTACATCATTAAGTATAGGGTCGGGAAATTTTTTCCACGTCTCAATATAAGGGACCAGGCTGAAAGGATTCTAAGACCGCGTAGCACAATCCAACGCAGGATGCTCTGGCAGTTGAGGAGCCGTCTGGAACAGGTTCATTACTCTTTTTCTGATGTGATCAGTGTGGAGACTACCTCTGACTTAGACTTCTTGAAACTGGAAACAGAAGACGGGATCCAGCAGCCTTAGTCTCTAAAGAAAATTTAGAATTCACGATCAACGGTTATGTTGAGGTTACTTCATAAGTGCATCCACCATTCCAAAGCAGCAATAGCTGCCCTGTCAAAGCAGGAAAAAAAGTAAATACTAGTGCAGGAGCCATGGCTTGTAAAGAACCAGGCTCACGGGTCATGCAGAAATGGATTTACAGACTGAAGATACCAGGAGTTTACATTCTTGCCAAGGATATTACTTAAGTCCTTGTTCTTCGCAATTTCCGCGACAACGATAATTTTGCTATTGCCTGGAAACTGGATTAGATGACAATTGTTTGTCTCCTGCTACATGGCACACGATCATGGTGCGTGTTTTCACAATGGAATTATCGAGGATCTAGCGGTATATGAGCGGCCGAAGCTCAATTGAGTGGGTAGCCTTTATTAATAGGAAAAGAACCAACTGAGCGAAATTCCAATCCCTGGTCTGGAGCCGGTGTCCGTAAATCTCTATCCGATGAGGTCACAAATACTCCAAGCAGAGCACTACAGATTTAGTTTGACAGTTTCTGTACGGTACAGTTGAGATATCTGTGGTGAAATGTGTGTGGAAGAATGGGAATTTAGTATTGGGAACAGAAGTAGGAAAGTGTAAACTTCAAAACGGTTTTCTTATGAGGGGCTGCTTTTGATTTTGTCTACGAAGTAGGGTTTGTAGCGCTGCTCGCTAAAGCGTGAGCGCCTCTGGTCAAATTTTTCCATTCGTCTTATATTTTTTCGCTAAATATTTATTGGTAAGCGAAGTGTTAAGTACAATAAGATCGTCACTACAATAATAAGATTACTTGTATAAATTTAATGGTTGGAAATTTACAAGTTAAACATGTCAACTATATTCGCGGTATTATACGATGATATTTGTAGCCGAAGAAATATGCTCCAGGCTTAGAGACGTGTTTTGAGAGATTCGACATATCCCTTTAGTAAGCTGTTTTGTTTCCACAAAGAAGGATTACATAAACTTCTTTAGGAACTAAGTGGTCACAAGAAAAATGGAATAAGTAAGATATACATTTATTTCACAAACTGTGAAGATGTATCACATATCAAATTACTATGCGACTGGGTCCGCCTTGCAGATTGCGGGCAAGATTTGATATAAGCCAAATCATCTTCGCAAGGTCTTGAAAAAGTCGAAATTTTCTCAGGATTATATCTGGAGTCCCATGTGAGCAAATTAGAGCTGAACAAGAATTCACGTAAAACCAATGGTTAATTAAATTTTCCGGAGTAGCTGATTTTTGTGACCTTTGACATTAAGTAACTTTTAAACGATTTCGTATTGGAATTTTCACATACTATTTTGGATAGCATAGTAAGAGATACACTACGATTTTTTTTGCACATTAGTCTTTCTGTCTAAAATGACTAGGCTATTAAATTCTTAGTAAATACTGATAAATAAGATTGGAACATTCTGCAAAATATGTATGTATCTTCAACGGAAAATCTGGTCTGATCCCGCTGTGTTTGAATATGAAAGTGATTCTACAAAATTATTCACCAAAGGTCACATACGGAAAAGAAAATGAATAGCAATTAAACAATAAAGTGTTGAGTGACGTATTTTCTTACGATGCATCAAAAAAATATTTATGCACGTTATTCGGTGAGGAATGTATGACAGATTTTTTAATTAAACTCTTTTTTTTAACTCAAAACAAAATACAAAAAATAAAACTAAATTCAATGCCACAAACAAAATTTAATCTCATCAAAAGAAACCAGAATTTTTAATGCCCTAGAATTAGTTGCTAGAATAATAAAAAACTAATTTCTGAAAAATTTGTGCAAACAAAATCGTTAACAAGGAATTCAGCTTAAATTTTTTTGAACTGACATGTGCAAATTTTTCTAAGCATTAATTCCTGCAAAAGTCTAATAAAGAAGATAAATCTTCAAGGCGGCTTAGAATGTTTCTTGGAACATTCAAAGGCCAGAATATCTACAATTTACAAAATACTTCCTTCTACTCCGATATCGTACTATTCATTACGTGATTTCTCACATCAAAAGTTTCTGCTCCACTAGGATGATTTTCCCTATGTTACCATGGCTGAAAGCCATTCCAAAGTTCTATCTGATACGAAATCTAGCTTGATTCAAGGTAAAGTAATGTTTATCAACAAAAACCTTTCAATGCTTCATTATTCAACTGAAAATACTGTATGAAATCATAAGAAATTTGAAATTTTGTAAATATTTATCTTGAGTTGATCCAAGTTCACATCCTACGTAATAACGACACTACTGAAGAACAAAATTCGTAGAAATTCTCCACGAGAACCTTACAATACATAGAAATTGTTGCTATGTATGAGGATTTAATTTTTATTTGGCTTCTGATTTTTAAGATGTAAAGGTTGGCAAGTACGATTCATAGAAAAAGTGAGAACATGAAATATACGACTTATTTCAATAATTTTTTTAGTATGAACGCATCGAATTAAAGGTGAGTCAAAAGCAAACGTCAATTTTATTTGATTAATGTAGTCATGTAGATTATGGAAATGGTTTATAAGGAAAATTTTCAGGTTGATAAGTAGGATTTCAAATCTTATGTGTATATCTTATTTGTTTTCTTTTATTATTTTCCAATTGTATCAATAGTCCTTACATTGCTTAAGTATCCTCAAATCAAGATGAAAACGATCATTCCTATTAAAATTTACTGATATATTTAACAATAGTAAGACAAAGGCAACCAAATGAAGAAATATCAAAGCATAACTTAACTGCAATACTTTTCAAACTTTTCTAGCTCACAGTTTCATTTTCTAGATCCTCCAAAATTTTTCCTTGAATCCAACCAACAAATTGTGCAACATTCGTGTACACTCCAGGGTAATCAGGTAAAGCACATAGGTTGCCGAAAGATGTAATGCCTACTAATCGCGAATCAACAACTAACGGGCCGCCAGAATCACCACTGCAAGCGTCCTTACCACCCTCCGGATATCCCGCACAAATCATGTCTTCATTTATATATCCACCAAAATCTTGGAAGCACTCGTAGCGGTCAACTATTGGAACTTGCAAAGCCATTAATTGATTTGGCATCAAGCCTTTGTAATTGACGTAGCCCCAGCCAGTGACCAAACCCAACGACCCAGGATTAACAGAACTGTCTCGTTCTGGAAGTAAAATTTTCTGTACAGTGTAGGAAAATGAGAGAGGAGTTTCTAGCCAAATCAGTGCAACATCTCTCCCTTCCCATTCGATAACGAACTCTTCGTGAACGAGAATTTTTCGGATTCGCAAAAGAGGGCCGGTTGTACGATATGATGATCCAACGCGAATCTTAAGCAGTCGTTCTATTGCTTCCTGTAGGCAATGGGCGGCTGTCAGAATGACATCTTCCGCAATGATTGATCCTCCGCAGATGAGTGCGCCATAATGAATCACTTGGGCCATATACGGGGCTTGATCGATCGTAATTTTATAACCACCAATGATTCGACTGTCGTACTTGTAACTAGGTACCAGCCCCTTGGGGATAGAAGCAGTGGACACGTAAAATACTGAACAAGCAAATATAAAACAAAATATTAGGAGCCGCGTCATCTTGTCTTAAATATAGAACACTAAAATCTATACTGCTAGAAATTTTGCTTTATATAGTGCTCGTAATTTTACATTTATACAAAACAATAAGAATATACTAAGAACTAATACCTAATCAATGTTTTAAAATCAATTGATAAATAAGATAAGAGGATATCATGAAATTTAGCACAACCGCAAAGGTTAGAATACTAATTAAGTCGCGATACAATAATCCTCAATTTCAACTCTTCATTTCAATGTTTTTACTTCAAATTGTAACAAAAACTAAGTACTTGTCCAAAAAGCTAGGGAAGTTTAGTGAATTGTTTCAAACAAAGATTAACTGAATTTACGTTATCTGTTCATAGATCCGTAAAATTCTATAAATCATAATTACCGTTCTGATTGATGGATTCTATTTGAATGGAACACATGTATTCACTGAGTTTGAATCGGATACGTAAGCTTTTGTTGGATTAGTAATCAGTAAGTATTTTTACACACTCTCATATTATTTACTAAATGTAAATCGAATCTAAAGCAACATAATTTTCTATCTAAAACTGTTTGTGAAATCGCAGTATCTCATTCGATATTTCGTGGCAAATGTAAACATTTAATCGATAAGCTAGGAACGTAGTCTGGTGGTCATTTTTTCGGTCTTTCCAGGAAGATATACGAAGCAATCTTCTATGGAAAAATTAATAAAGGAAAAAGATTAAGAGAATTTAAAAGTCAGATATTTCGACGGCCGAGGAAATGCTTGTTTGTTGCATTTCCCGACTTAGATTACCAACTAAATTATCCTTTGTAACACCCGAAACTAATTACGGGATCGTTTAATTCAGCTTTTTTTTATAACTCGCCCTAAGAGCCTTCTTCCTTTCTTTGCCCCCTTCAACACGCTACTTAAGTTAAAGGTTTTCCGAAATTACTTCAGTTTGGACCGTTATTCATCGGCCTTGCCCTCTATGCATAGTATAATTCGTTGGAGTCGCATAGTCTTCGCAGATTCGATATTTCCTATATCTGCCAGCATACCAGGCGCTTTCCATGACAGAGCTTTGTCTAACAGGCTGATTTGATCAATTTTATGGTTGATATCATAAGTTTCTCTTATTCAACTTAGATGTTTAGTTTGACGTGCAGTGGCTTTCTTTGGCTTTTAATTCAATTTGAAAGTTAGAAATTTGTAGCCAGAGCATAATGTAAGCCTCTTAGCTTTCAAAAGAAATAAATAGTGAATGCTCTGGTAAACTGCTAATACAGGGTGGCCGATAAAAGACGCTACCAAAAAAGTAATAACTTTTTTCTGTGTAATTAATCGATTCTATTTGTTTTATTTTACAGATTGGTCTTTAAATTTAACAAAAATTAGCGTTACGGGATAATGAAACGAAAACTTGGAGTGTACACCGCTGTCACGCATTGTGATTTCCGACTAAAGAGAATTTAAGCGTACGTTTGATGGCATTCTTCTGCATTCTTAATGAGGCTCATAGACAATTTTGCCGAGCGTAGGGCAATCACAGGCCTTAGCATCGACTCCTTCCAATTTGGACGCAAGAAACTATAGCTGCTGTAGCTACTGCCATACAAACTTATCTTAGAGTTTCAACAACGAGCTTATCTGCTAATGTCGGTTTAAGCAGACAGTCACTGCGGACAGTTTTGCATAAATATTCACACTTAAACGGCCCACAGACACGGAGATCTGCTTATGTCGGTTTAAGCAGACAGTCACTGCGGACAGTTTTGCATAAATATTCACACTTAAACGGCCCACAGACAAGGAGATCTGGTCGTCGACTTGGTTGCAGATATGCAATATCTGCGACCAAGTTCACTGTCTGTGGGCTAGTCTCAGATCTAGTTTGTTCGCGAATATCGCAAGTCTCCAACCAAGTCGGCAACCAGGTCTCCGTGTCTGTGGGCCGTTTTATTCAAACATTTAATTCAACTAAAATGCTTGTGTTGCATTTGCAATTCAACTGGGGTAGGCCGCACTACTTTAGCGAAACTAGATAAAGTCCAACGCAAAGCTTTCAAGCTTATTGACGATGAAACTACTACCTCACGTATTTAATCCCTTGAGCACCGACGTAATGTATGTTGTCTTTCTCTTCTTTATCGCTATTATTATGGCCTTTGCTCTAATGATATATCAAGTCTGGTCCCTTGTAGCGCACCTCCTACGCGCAACACCCGAGCCTCCCAACGCGCTCACTCTCATACTCTTTCGGTCAGTGCCAGTCGTACCGTCAAATTTCACGATTCTTTCTTATCGAGGACAATACGATTATGAAACAGCGTACCATGTACTGTTTTCCCCGCCAACTATGAGCCACAATTGCTCAAGCGAATCGTCCATCGCTATCTCCTGCAAACTCAACCCTTCCTTTCTCCTCTTTCTTAAATGTCCTTCCGCCAAGGCTGTGCAATAGCATAATAGGGCATCCCCTGAGCCTTGGCATTATCATCATAGAGAAGAAAAAAAAAACAATGAAACTGAAGGCAGCACGTTTGCCAACTCATATTGAACTATGCTAGAAGATCATTCAAATGGCGGAAGAAGGCAAAAGCATTTTGACCTAACGAGGCCTGATTTCGATATAAACGGTAATGTTCACAAACTGAATTATCGAATATGGAGAGACTCTAATCTACCTAAGATATTATTTGAGACAAAATTGCATCCACTTCGAGTCATAGTGAGTTGTGCAGTTTCATCAAGCTGCATTGCCGGAGCTTACGTTAAGGGCCTAAAATGGATCTACAATTACGGTCAAAGGAGACCGTTACTTAAAGGTTGAGAAAAATGTTTTTTATGTATAAAAATACGCCGGAAAAGAATCACTTTCTACACTGTGTCGTTTCAACTAGATGCTGTATTTTTATACATAACCGAAGCTGTTCTGACAGAATTGTAGTGAATAATCCCCAATAAAGTGATTTCCAGAAACTCTTTCTTTTTTTTTGTGGAGTTATTGGAGAAACGAAATTTCAAAACAAAATCACCAAATTCGAAATATTCAAAGCAAAGCATTCGAATGGTATATGAGGCGATTCTCGTTGCAACCCTCCAGACAGTAATGAAAAACTTTTTGATAAGATGTCGCACATTTAAATTCAATTATGTCTAAAACCCAATAAAATAAAATGTATTATTTTTCAAATGAATAAAGAAAGCATAGTAGTAATATTAGTCAGTAATATTAATATTAGTATAGTAATATTCATCAGCCACCATGTAGTTTGCGGTACTATGCTTTAGTTGTGCATCACTTAGTTGGGGCGAGTCAAAATCGAAGGGTTGTCAAGAGCTTACCATTTTTGCTGCAGAGCAATCTCATTAGCAGTGTTAGAGGTGTCTGCGAATATATAAGGCACGGCATTTGAATCTGGAATGGACAATAGAGTGGCTAAGGTGAGGTATATCATGACGTGATCGAAACCTTTGCCAACCTTAAGCGACCAATTCATAGTTATAGTGCTATGTATCTTCGAACTACAAAGATATGCGTTAAATGGAAGTTACATCTCAGCTTTGTCACGAAAAAAGCGACGGCAAAAAAATTATCTCCAAAAATCTCCGTATTGGGGAGTTTAGCTGTTGAAAACTGTTCAAAATTAACAAAGTATTCATTATTCGAAGTTGAAGCTACTAAAATGTCCTCATGGTAGATGGAACAAAATTTGAATCTTTGCAAAAATTCAGAGATAAACCGCTGGAACGAGTGTGCTGCATTGCAAAGTCAGAAAGTCATGCTGTCCGAAGGATTCAAAGGGTGTGGAGATGATGGTTTTCGGTTTCTTTCGGCTCGAAAGGAATTTGATGGTAGGCCTTAGTTAGGTCTTCTTTAGAAAAAATATTTTCCATGTAGTTTATGACAGAAGTCTTGAATGATCGGAATCAGATATATATCCGGAACGGATATGGTGCTACGACATCTGGCCATTTCCAATTGCCTTTACGAGCCATGTGAAGTGGTGTCGCATACCCTGCTGTAACAGGAAATTGAATTCGTTTTCAGTAGCTTATAGGGTGCCTATCGGCATTGGCTCGACACTGTTGGCCTATAAATTGATGGATCAGTGGATAATTCTACAAAAATGCTTAGTTTCATATGATTGTGCTATGTGCGCATTCTTTTAGCAACAAGTCAAGTAAGAGGATCTACCAGGATAACATGTGGCAAGTCAATCACTAGCCCTAAAGACAAGTTTCATTATAACTCACGATGAATGAAGTCCAATGAGAACTCACAATGGAGTCCTAGCTTCAGTTTAATTATATTTCATTCGTCGGTGGTTTGCCGCGGCCAGACAAAGTCCAGAGGAATAAAGCCTTGGATCTGTTGGTGGACATGTCTTGGATATGTCTGCACCTATATCTCAATATACTGTTAGTAAGACACATTTTTGTAAATTAAAAGACGATGGCTAGGCAAAAAGTTACATTTTCCTACCGTCTGAAAAAAACGACGACTTAGTTTTTCGCTCGGTGGGACCAGCCTTGGAAGTAAATGAAAAATTGCAATTGTGTTGTTGAGTCATATTTTCAGTCGTAAAAAATACTGTTTCGTGATTGCGAGCGGAGTTTTGTGTGATATCCAGAACGTGACCATGTCGTCAATTGGCACTGCATTAGCTATGTCAGGGCCACCATCTATGTTTTAAGTTGGGTCGCTTCCAAATTGGTTACGGAAATGGTGCATTCGTACTGTTCTGGTTAGTTAAAAACTTCACCAATTTTAGCGGCCGTTTCTGCTCCCTTTTTAAGGCTGGCTTCCTATGAACAGTCTCAAATAGTCTGTTGACTATAGAAACCACTGCAAATGTTCATTAAGGGACAGAATTCACAATTGTGTCCCTTAATGTTCTCAACTCCGCGGTATTTGAGGAAGAAACCAAGTATATGGTATATGAATAGAATTTCAGAGATGAATTTAAATCATTCAATATATGACATAAACGACTACGTAAATGTCAACATTTCGAACAGTCCACTTCCAGACCTTCGTCCATATATGGAATAATAATGTTGCGCAATTCTAATAAGTTTATTGTTATTTATTTCCCCTCTGTGAAATCGTACTGATTAGGAGATATGAAAGATTTACAATGGAATGCTACGGTATCACTTATTATTGCTTCGAAAGTTTGGTAACATTAGCTGGCTCGGCCCATCCTAATTACTATCCGCATTTTTATCACCAAAAAACAGGTGACAAAAAGAAGAGCAACGTTTCAAAGTGAAATTAAGGATGTCGTCAGGACTTGAGGCCCTGTTGTAATTCAGGTTTTTTTTAAAAAAAAAATTGTTTGTAGTAATAAACAACGGTATTTACTTCTTAGAACTAACAAGATACCAAAATCTTTTTAACTGCTTCCAAGCTAACTGATTTTTCTTACTCACAGAAATTGCTCAAGCTCACTGATGTGATGGCTTAACGACAATGCAAGTTCAAACTGAAAAATATAACTAAGATCTAAAAAAACTATAAAAGCTGCATGCTTTTAAAATTCTTCAGATGACGAATATTGAGTCGAAGAGCAAAGTTTATACAATATTCATTTTGATCATGCATTAGTTGTTAAAATATGACACAGTGGTGACTCCAAGCCATCTAATTGAGCGCCAAACTTTAAAAGTTTACACGTGAATGCTCTATGCTCTGTGCTCTATGCTCAACAGTAAAATTAGAGACTCTACAAGGAGGTCATTAAACTACCGTGGGGCAGCGGGTTCGCCCTTTAGTTCGCTGTGATTTTTTCAATCTTGTCCGAAGAAGTTGGTCCCTTAATGGGAATTTCTACGGCCTTTACCATGTTGATCCTCTGTTTTCTGTAATCAAAACTGAATTCAGACTCGACAAAGGACCTTCAAATTAACTCCAACAACGTCCCTGCAGCACTTAAAGCAACCGCCAGAGCAGCCTGCCACGTCATAGCAACGACAAAGTGCAATACTACAGCAGCTCACATCACCACAGCAGCCACGAGACCCAACAATTAGCGTTTCGGCAGCTCCAACTCGCTACACCACAATGGCATACTATAATCCAGCAGTCTACAAAATTTCAGTTTCAGCAAACTTCAGCAGAAGAACCAGTGAGTTTGCGTAGGCTATCGAACATTGTTCTACTGTAGGTGCGAAAGAAACCAGCCGGTCACGTCCACGGACGTTTTATTTCCACATTCGGTCCTTTAGCTGTTTTTTACGGTGCGTGCCAACTACCTTCAATAGAAGCAAGGTTCGTTTTCCTTGGATGTCTCCACAGCTTTGCCATTTGAAAAATTCCAAAAACAAAGCCTGGAAAAAGTTTCGCCTGACTCGCTCAACGTTTTTCTATCAACGTTTTTCTACATTACGGGATCTGCATCATAAAGAAGTTGCATTTGCATATCATAGACATACGCAACAGCTAAAATTTAATTTTCAAGCTCAACCTAAGAGATTTTGGAATTTTGTTAATTCTAAGACTTATAACAATGGGTATCGACTCATATTTAAGCTTATCGTAAAGCTTATCGTAAAACTCTAGATACTTTTCACCCTACTTGACGAACTCAACAGTTTCTTCTTTGGAGATGAAGGATTTAAAAATTGACGGGGACACTATTATCACATTTTGACAATAATAGAACACCTAGCCCAGATGGCATACCCAATTTGGTCATGAAATATTGTGTGTCATCACTACTACCTGTGCTGTCTTATATTTTCAATGCATCCTTAAAAACAGGCATCTTTCCTCATTTGTGGAAATACTCCACCGTCACTCCTATATTCAAGAAAGGGACTCGTAATGACGCTTGCAACTATAGACCTATTGCAAAACTACCCTGCGTCGCAAAACTTTTTGAAGCCATAGTCACAAATGTTGTAGCCTTTCATTGCAAATCAATTATGGCTCCGTATCAGCACGGTTTCATGAAAGGTCGTTCAACCACAACCAACCTGCTTGAATTTTCTCACCAAATAACCAACTCAATTGAAGCTGGCCTCCAAACTGACTGTGTCTACACAGACTTGCAAAAGCCTTTGATAAGCTTGATCACTCTATGCTTTTAGCTAAGCTTCGTTTCTTACATTTCCCTTGCCTGTTTTTAAATTGGGTTGACTCTTACTTGACGAGTCGAACCCAACGTGTATCCTTTTGCAGTGCCTTGTCATCTGAAATTAAAACCACGTCTGGTGTTCCACAAGGTAGTCATCTAGGCCCTTTACTGTTCGCCTTATTTATTAATGGCGTAGGCTCCATTCTGCAGTCCTCTTTTGTTCTTCTTTATGCCGATGACGCTAAGATTTTTAAAGCTGTGAGAAACCTTAACGATTGCAATGATTTGCAGCAGGATCTAAACAGATTTGCCAGCTGGTGTTCCGATAACAATCTCCTAATTAATCCTAACAAGTGTACGATTATATCTTACACACGCAAAAATAATCCTGAAATCTATGAATACTCACTTTTGAGTACATCTTTAAATAGATCAGCGAAAGTACTTGATTTATGAGTATTGTTGAATCAATCCTTCACATTTGACGATCACATCGATTCAATCGTTGTGAAAGCTAGCAAGGTCTTAGGTTTGTCAGAAGACGTTCGAGGGAATTCAACGACATTTTTCTAACTAAGACCCCCTTTTGCAGCTTAGTCAGACCTATTGTCGATGCAAGTATTGTATGAGCACCATATCAAAAAGTCTACATAGACCAAATTGAGTCCATTCAAAAGAGGTTCTTACGTTTCTGCTTCCGCGGTCTTCCGTGGTATGACCCTTTACATCTAGCTCCTTATCAAGACCGCTTAAATCTTTTACGAATGGATACGTTGAACTCTCGACGTCAAAATTCCAAAATCTTATTTACCGCGAAAACTTTGGAAGGCACCGTTGACTCAAACCACTTATTAACCCAACTTAATTTTAACACTAATAATAAACGTGTCAGGCGGGTTAGCTTTTTGTTGATCCCTCAACATCGGACCAATTATGGTTGCAATGAACCAGTCACTGCAATAAGTAGATGCTTTAACGAAGCTTATTATAAGCTTGATTTTCATTTATCTACAGCATCACTTAAACGATTTCTGCATAAGAATAATTAATTTTTATTGTATGTGTATAGTCTGGATCAGACGATTTTAATAAATGAATGAATGAATGAAAATCTTTGCTCAGCTCAGTAATTATAGATAGTTAAATATCTTGGAATTGTATTCCTGCCATCGATGTTGTATTCCTGCCAACTGTGAAAATGCTGTTTCATGCTGATGATTTATCGCAGGCTGTAAAAACTATTTAAAAAACTAAAGAATATGGGACTGATATTATACCGAATCTAGGCAAGTGATTAGAAAACAAAGTTATATATCTAATAACCTAATTTGATCACTAATCAGTCAAAAAATGTCCAGTAACTTGTTATGCCTGCAAGTAAAAACTCTTCATGTTGCATATTTTGATAATTTTTTGTCATGCAAATGTCTCCTTTGCGTGATCCGAAAGCTCTTCTGAGAAAATGTTCTCAATTTATGATGGTCTTCTTATAAAAATATCATAACAATAATTTCCTATAAGGCTTGCCAAATGAGCTGTAAACATGCTTAATACAATGCTTAACCGTACGCTCTAATAGACACGTCCAAATAAAACGCATTCTTCTCTCATCAATGTCACATTTCCTCATATGGTAACTAAATCATTTACGGCAGATTTAAGAAATACGACAGTTAATCAACCTGAGAATTTTCTTATCAAAGGTGATAAGACTTAATGAGATTTGTCGAGACATAGCTGCTTTATTTTATCTATTTTTCAATGGACAGCCAAATGTCCATCTTATCTCCTGACCGATTTCCTGTGAGAGAAGCATTCGAACAGTCCAATTTCATAGTCAATAGAAACAAGTTAGGGTATACGAGAAATGTATCGACACATATTATTATTTGGTCTACTTTGGATAGTCGTAGTTGTTGATTGTTTTGCAAGGAACAGTGGAAGGATTCTCAGTGGTCACGATGCGACTATAGAAAATCTACCCTATCAAGTTTCGCTCGTTTACTATGGCCAACACTTTTGCGGTGGAGCAATTATACGGGCTGACGTAGTTCTAACGGCAGCTCATTGTTTGGATAACATCCATTTACGTAGACTGAAAGTTCGTTCCGGCACTAACTACACGACTGCGGGAACCTTAAGTTTCGTCTCGAACGTTACGATTCATCCATCATACAGTGGCAACGAAAACGACATTGCTCTCGTATGGCTCGAGAAACCTCTAATCCTGGGAAGTAGTGCGAATCTAATTCACTTGCCTGGGCAGGCTGCCGAGCCGAAAGGTGGATCTCTGGCCAAAGTCAGTGGATGGGGATACTTATCGGGACACGGTCCTAATGCCTACTACCTGCAAATGGCAGAAATTCCCATTGTTGATCGCAAAGTTTGCGAGGATTTATATCACGGGAAAATTCACAGTAATATGGTTTGTGCAGGATTTCCGCTGGGAGAAATTGATGCATGTACCAATGATTCGGGAGGGCCGCTGGCTGTTGATGGATTGCTTGTTGGTTTAGTGTCGTGGGGTGTTGCATGTGGTTTACCTAATTATCCGGGTGTTTATACAAATGTAGCATATTTTCGCGACTGGATCGATAAAAGCATGATGTAGTTGTTTATCAAATGTTATTGTTTTTGTTTGTGTTCATGATGTGATAGAATGTAGAAGAATAAATGATGTGATGAATGATTTGATTTTCATTTCAGACTGTCCCTGTGTGAAAAGCTGATAAACCGATTTGAAACGATATATTTCACATAAAACGCATTCGTTTCCATTCAAAAGAAACTTTAGCACGTGCGGTCCACCAGAAAAACTTATTTTCGATGAAAAATGGAGCAAATGTGCAGGTTTTGAATGTTTGTTCTACCAAACGTATTCCTTATTACAGTCAACTGGCACCACTTTAACCCTAAGCCATAGGATAGAATCCATTTCAGGTTTACGCTCGCAAGAAATTCAAATTTCAGAGAAGGAAATACTTAAATATTTTCATTTTATGATGCTTATCGTATGAAAGTATGATGATAGTACTGCACGCAAAAGTCTGCTTTTCGTCAAGTTCAACCCACCTTGTTAGTTTCGTACCAATTCATGTCTGTGGATTCAACTGTGTTTCCGCAGAAAAAAAGCAGCTTCTGCAACCAATCTTGTTTTATCATTGCCTGTTCCAACATTATTCTTCAGAAGTGGAAAAACTTGAAAGGAAAATGTTCAACTTTTTTGCACTGTTAGGTTTTACAGCCCGATAGCTATTATGGACATAGGCACAATTTTATGGGCAGACAGAGCGTCATGGGACATTGAATCTGCAGGGTGCGCAACGAGACTAAAAAAAGCCATGTTAGTACATAGCTTGGAGAAAGTGCATGGGCAGTTCATAGAAGCGTTGGAAGCCGAAGATAAGCCGGACCCAGAAAACATAGAATTAAAATGGCATTTATTTAATTCGGTTGGTAACTATGAAATAAAGAAGTGGACCAAACTGAAGGCAGTTATGAGTGCGTAAAAGACGCAGAACGGGGGAATGGAAGTAAGTACCCAATTAGTCTTTCATGTTGCCATCAAAGATGCCTTCATCGTTTTATCAAAGATGCAGCATAAGAGATAGGCAGCAACGGCTGATTTTGAAAGGAAATATTCGTCTAGGTAAATTCTGCACTTCTCCAGGAGGAGGATATTAAATAGTAACAAACATTATCAGGTAAAAAAGGAAGCATAAGTTAGGTTTTTCTGACTGAAACAAGGTCACATATAGACGGATTGGTCTATAGATATTAGACAGATATACCTGGAGCTTTAAAGTTTAATACAAGTGGTCATTGAAGGCGTCATACCTTTTTGTTAATTGTAGTAAGTTCTTTAACCGCTGCTCTGCCACTTGCGTCAGGTTCACAAACTAGGGCTCATCGAAACAGCGCTGCCTGGTTTATTCCAGTGCTGAGCAGTGACACAAAAGATGCTGAATTGTCTTTGAGACTCCCGGTTCCTGGCACTTCCTCCAGGTATCACTGGTTAGGAGTCGCAATTTCATAGAGTGGGCTGCTAGAAGACAGTGTCCAATAATTATGCAAACTAGCCGTTTTCAGTTAGTCCGAGTTAATTAAAGTAGGGTTTTGTCTGCTACGAGATTGTATGACTATCAGGCGATATATTTTTTCGTCATTTGCAAACCACAACCTGCATGATATAAAATCAAGCACTTGACTGTTTGGATAGGACTGCCCATCCAATTAACAGTAGACTGGCCCCATGCTTAGCTAGCGTATCTGCTTTTTCATTCTCATAAATGTTCTTATGACCGGGAACTGAGAATATTCTGGCTCTTCTGCTATTGCCTGCATGTAGTCGAATACACCCTTCGATTTAGATGTGTGACCCTGGCGTCTGCCATATCTTCAACTGATTATTTCGTGTCGCAAAAGTCTCCGTCTGGAAAATACCACAGTGATTAAGAAGCCTGAAGGCTGCTTCTACATTGTGGTCTGCAGAGTATGCTGTAACACCTACTACTGCAGCTGGTTTGGATCCGTTGGTGTAAGTGCTAAGGGCTGCTGGTTGATATATTTGTTTGAAGAAAAGAGTGGGGACAAAGTGGTCAGTGTATCTTGCGTGTCCCAGCCAAATACTGCCATTTTTAAGGATGACACCAGCTTTTGCAGATTCGTTTCTTACAAATAGGTCAAGCGGGAAAGCTACAGGCCATTGAACGCAGACAAAGAAGCCGTAGTTATCTGTAATACAAAGAGCCGTCATGTCAGGAAAGGTGATTTAATCAATCGTCGGCCACCAGACCAGGCAGCTGTAATCAAGGATTGACCTCCATATTGTCATATAGATCCAGTGCGTTAGAGCAGAGCTTAAGCTCCACGTTTTACTCAGCATCTCATGCTGGCGTAAATCGCGTTGCTTGTCTTCTTTGCTCTTTCCTCCAGATTTACCTCCTAGGTGAATTTGCTGCCCAGAAAAAGGCCCAAGTACTAAGTGTGCGACTTGAGACCTGATCTTATGCCGTTCAATCTGATAGGACGGCGTATGTCTCATTTCCTCGTGTTAGGAATGTTTTATTTCCTCGTGAAGAGTATAATATTGGTTTTATCGGAGCTGATGCCAAGGCTTTGTTCGCTCATTAGCCAGCCCCTGAGCATATTCGATGAGCAGGCCAAGGGTATGTAGGAGCCTACCTGAGACTATGATTGCGATGTCATCGGCATAAGGCACAATCGTAAGTCCCTTGCTTTCCAACCTCTTTAAAGTTGTATCATATTTTCCATCAGGTTCCACAAGAGAGGAGATAAAACCCCCCTTTGAGGTTTGCCTCTGTAAACCTTTTTTTCTAATTAGCCTATAATTAATTAGCCTTCGCAGAAGTATTCTAGATATAGCAGGGTAGGTTTTGGATGCACGGAGGCTCTCCGTAATCGCTTTTGCATGCACATTATTGAAGACACCCTCGGTGTCCAAAAAGGCTCCGACGCGTGCTCATTGCAATGGAATGCCTTTTTTATTTCAAGAGCTACCTTATGCACAGCCATCTTCACAGATTTCCATTTTGTCCATCCATTTTGGGCTCTGGATAGGGTTCGAGATTTATTTTTCTTTTTTTGTAGGTCTAAAAGTCTTTCAAATGCCTTGAGAAGAAAGGAAGTCAGGCTAATAGGTCTATAGTTTTTCGGCTATGAATGACTGTTTTTCCTGTTTTGGGTATTAATAAAATCTTGGTGGTCCTTCAGGCTGCAGGTTCATTCCATACATAGTACACCACTTTATAAATAGCCAAATTTAGATGTAGTGAGAATTCCTGACCTCCGGAGCATAGCTGGTATGCTTGCATCCGAGCTTTGGGACTTAAAGGTTATGAAGAAGTCTATGGCACAGACTAGTTTATCACAACTTCACCTAAACTCTCTATATCGTAGTCGCCAGACACTTGCTCGCCAGTGAATGTGGAGGTGCAGTCATGTAAACACCATGGTAAGTGAGTATCTACGAGGATCTTCAATAAACCCTAACTGCTGCTTGTCCATTCCCCATCTGGTTTTCATATACACTTGGTATCACAGGGTGTCTAGGAAGTAGTTTCCTTAAAGGTAAGAGCTGTGGGCTGAGCTGAATCTCAGAGTGAACCTTTTTTAATCATGGCCAGAAATTGGTGGTCCTGCAAGGACTCTGCAGTTCTTTATCAATTGTTTGTTGGACCTGATGTGCAGAATAATATACAATGCGTGTTCGCTGGAAGGACCCCTGGAGGTAGAGACATAAAGAAAGTTATATTTAAAAAGTAGAACTTGGTGGATTTCTGCTGAACTGACTCAACAGCATCATATAGGTCTGCAAACCGACGACAGCAAACTTGATTAGACCATTCAAGTCTACAACGAAGGTGATAAATAGATGGACAAATGTGAAAATGATAACTGGATTGCGGTAGGGGCGTAGCTATCCATGAAGCTATTTTCATCATGGTTTGACCATGATTATCAAATTTCAGTTTGTTATCAAAGGATGACTTACGAGATCAGCCGAATAGGGAGATGAAATAGGCGCAGTAAAAAGAAAGACATTCAGGATAGTAAGTGTTCACAGACACCATAGCGGCTCAGTTAAGGCCAACGAAAATCATGATTCAAAAAGTTGAAGGCTTTGGAAAAATTTAGATAGCTGAACATTAGCCTGTGAGTAGCGATATACGAGTATAGCCGAGGCAATTGAGTGATAAAATTTAATGAGATTGGTAGATGTGCACCGACCTTAAATAAATTTATGTTGCGGAGGAACGGAGTTACATTTAGAAGGCTGCTTAGATATGCGACCATGCATCCATTTTATTTACAGTAGACTAGTTTTTACATGGCGGGAGTGAAGTGGAAGGGAGCGGGTACGTTGATTTTTACTTCCACTTCATTTACTTCCATTTACTTCCATGACTCTGCTGTAAGCAAAAATGCTTGGCCGCATTGATTCGCATCTAAATAGCCCTCAAAAGTTTTATACATTTAATCAAAAACAAAACGGTTAATGGTTTTGAAAAAACAAAAAAAGATTAATATGGGCCGATGGTTTGAACCAAGGTTGCATTCACCAGATTCAAAAGCTTCCATGAAAAAGGAAATTTATCAATAAAAAGACTTATATTGAATGAATTGCACGGGGAACACATAAGGAAGATGTAATATTTTTCTTAAAAGAGTTAGGGACAAAAGGTAGGGTAGGATCAGGACCAGGAGAGCAATCGGAGTAAAAAAAGCCATTTTCAATACAGACAAAGAGGAATATTTAAGGAATACTTATTAGCAAAGGAACATTTTTTGAAGATATCACAAGCATTCTGAGGTTCAGCTCCAGGAATGCTATTTAACGAAAGAGGGGAAGAGAAAGAAAGAGTAAGGTAAAACAAATGAGGTCTTCAAAGATAAAACACTAGTTCAGAAACTTTTAAAGTCATTCGAGGTCAGGGAAGATGCAATGAAAGGAAAATTATTGCGCATATAATATCTTATTTTGTAATAGGTAGCAGAACGTAAGCGAGATAAATCAGGATAAATCTGAATAACAGTTTAAAAATTGAATCTGAGTTAGATATTTTTTAAGAGTAAGCTTAACTCTTTCGGTAACCTAAGGAGAAGATCGTTATGCCTACGCGAATGAAAGATAGCAGTGTAAATAGCAGTGATAAAATCAAAAAGCGTAGGATGAAATTTCTTAGGAGCTATGTCGAAGTCAATGGAAAGGGTGAGGCTAAGAGACAATTGCTCAAAGTTAATTTTTTGAAAATTAAAACGTAGTACAGTAGAGCATTTGAAGATCGCATATTGTAGTGAGTAGGAGTATGAACAGTGAGTAGGAACAAACGAGAGGGTGGCGTTCTTGAGCCAAATCCAAGTTTTGACAGGAGACCGCGCACTGAGCTTTGAGCTAACGCAAGTCTGAATAGGTACCTGCATTAATCAGAAGAAAAGTGAGTGGTAGAACTAATAACTCCATATTCGTATACACAGTGATTGTAAATTTGAAAATGAAGCTTTCTAGCAGTTGTTACCCCTAGACTCACTAAGGGTTGTCATAGGATTTCTTTAAGTACTTTACTTTTACACTTAATTTTGGTTGAAATATATTTACGAAAAAAGTAGAGTTTTTCAATAGTAAACAGACTGATTGAAATTTTGACAGACAAACAACTTCGAGAATTTTTACTTGAAAAGTATTCCATAAGACTTCGTGCTCTCAATTGCTCTACTTTTTTGACAACTGCTCTTCTCTAACTTGCCTTGAGATGCTCTACTTTTATTCGTCATAGCTGTCACTAAACAGCTGTTAATGCTTTAATAAGCTTGACATTATGTCATATTTTGGAACAGTGAAGAATTCCTGACGCCTGTTGGCATTTAACAAAGCTCCGGGATTGGATTGAATCAGCGAAGCTGAATATAACTCCTCGCTGATATTCAAACAGCATTCATTCGCCAAGGAATAGTCGGCGGAACTCCACGGAAAGAATTTGTAGCAAGAAAACGAGAAGGAACATTAAATTCAATGAATATAGAAATTCAACGAATATACAATAGATGAATATAGAAGCGTCAGAACCTCAGAAAAGTAGTAGAAACGGGGGAGAAGACCACACTTGAAAAGCATATTTGAGGACACAACGAACTTGCATTAGAAAAAGACGAACACATAAAAACACTTGGGTGTGATATTAAAAGTCACACCCAAGATCCTGAAATACTTATAGACGACAAATAGTTTTTCAAAAATAAATAAGAGAATGAAATAGAAGACGATTTGAGAGAAAATGTCACTTGTCAATGAGAAGGAATCGCGGTGACACCAATTTAAAAGAACACACAGATCATTTTGAAGAAAATTACAGTCATTTCATTAGATTACAGTCTGATGACTTGGACTAGTCTGAATGTCAGCATACACTAAAGAAAAAGAAAAACAGAAGAGAGGTCATTGATAAAAAATCAAAAAGAGTAGTGGACCAAGGATAGACCGTTGTAAAACACCAGAACTAGGATGAAAGGGAGGAGAGGAAAGGTTGTTAATAGTAATTTTACATTTACACACACGTTGCTGAGGTAGAACAAAAACCAAGAATGAAGTGAACTGAAGCAACCAAACTGCCTGATTAGACAGTGTCAGAGGCTTCTGAAAAATTTGTGTACACTACGTTTTCTTGTTCTTGATGATCTAAGGCAATGGCAACTGTGCTTAAAAAGAGAATGAGGTTAGTCAAAATAGACTTACCCTTTACGAACTCATGCTGTTTTTTTTTTTTTTTTTTTTTTGAAGTAAGAAAGGGGTGAAATAGGACGGTAATTGGAGCCGGTGGAAACATCTAAAGCTTTGAAAATTGGATAAATATTAAATACTTTTCAGGTAGAAGGAAAAGTGCCAAATGATTGGTTCAAATTCAAGAAGATAGAGTAGAAGACGCACGATAACGAAGACATACAAATCGGAAAACGAAGAGTCCGAAATTTGGCAAGAACAGAGAGAGAATTTGATCTTTGAAAATTTTTCCGGGCAACATTGTTCAGTTACCCACAAAACTTGTAGGGTCAACCAAGGAAGATCTCTAGATGTGGAATGAAAGACAGAAAAAAGGTCATCGAGGTAAGAAAACAATTTGAAAAGCGCAAAATCATTATTAAGCCCACGGAAGAATGAAAACCAGTTAGTTTGTTCAAGATTGTTGACCCAGCAGCCAGAAAGTTTTAGACCTATTTCTGGATAGTTGACTAAACAAATAAGTTTAAATAAGCTTATCAGCTGATTCGGTCGCCCATCTTTTGTAAGTTTATGGCAGACAAGGCGTGTTGGAGCGAAATCTAGATCATCAGAAATATGCATACTGCAGCATTTGGCACGGTACCATAATCAAGCCTTGAAATAAAAATCTGCCTGTAGAGAATCCCAACACGTTAACCAGATGGTTTTGTTTTTGTTACCATACCATAAAGAATAAGTTTCAGGGTGGATTAGCTAAAGGAAGTTAATTTTCAATTAAATGTAAGGTAAATTCAAGTAGATGTTCAGAGAGTTTTTAGATTAGGAAATTTTGCAGCATGTGGATCAAAATTTTAACACTGGTTTTCTTACTTTGTTACTGTGGAAGACAAAATATCGTTAATCATCTTGAATAAAACTAAGGCTGTTGCAATAACAGCAGGCGTAGGTTAGGTTAGGTCCGTACTGGTCCGTAGTGATACCAGATAAATGGACTTCGAGAAAGGAATTCAGTTTAAGTGGCCATCAAAGGCCCCGGACTTTTTCACGAACTGAAGGATGTCCTTCAGCTTTTGCTCTGCCACGTCCGAGAAATCCACCAGCCAGGGCTCACCGAAGTATCGCAGTCTGGTTCTCCCCAGTGCCGAGCTGTGACACAGGAGATGCTGGATAGTTTCTGAGAACCCCGGCTCTTGACACCTTCTACAGGTTTCGCTCGTTAGGAGTCCCATTTTCATGCTACTAGACAATCAGTAATGATACCAACGGGTCATTTGCAGTCAATCCACGTTAACTCGAGGAGGTACTTGGTCGATGCGAGATTGTATGACCCCCACATCATTTTGGTTACCCTGCAGGTCTGAGTTGCACCCCATCTGCGCGTCGCACCCTGCTTCATTTGGGAGTCGATTGAGTAATTAATCGTTTGGAAACAGCATACGTAGAGAATTATAAACTTATATATCGCTAGAGTATGCTGTAAACATCAATATTGTTTTAGCAAAGGAAGGGAATTAAAAGAAGTCACTTTCGCAAGCTGTTATATTCACTAGTACCAAAATGCATTAATTACATGTTTGTACTTACATAAAATATGTTCGAAAATGAAATATCAATCGAAATATTCCTCGGTCGCAGATCAAATAAACTTCACAGTTCCAAAATGAAGCACCACAGTTCATCACATTCATAACACGAATTTGCTTACATTCTGCACCCCACACTTTATCATTTCAAAACAAATGACTTAATCCTCACTTCTAAGCTGCAGGATTTTATGTCCTTGGCACAGCAAAAAGATACTATTGTTGTTGATTAGTACTGTACTGTCGATTGGTAATGACGAAAGATTTTCACGGGATATAAATAAGCGACTTATGCATCTTTTTCAGCAACAGCATACATTTGCTAGACTTAAAAATGATATGAAATTCGAACACTGTGATAATCCGAACTAGAAAAAGTTATTTACTTTGTCAATTTTCCTGTTATAGGTATTGATTGGGCTTTTTTCATTTATTTAATTACGGAATTAATCGTATTTCACTTATATTATATTTGATTTCTCTACGAAATATTATTGTCTTCGTTACATTACATCTAAAAATACTTTCAGGACTAAAATAACTAGGTTTTTTTTCAAGCACACATTTACGCAGACGACATTAATTTTTACTCGCGCATCGTATCCCAAATTAATTTATCAAAACGAACAGATTTCCCAGAAAAACACCTTTCACACAATTTGCACACCGCATTTGCTGCTTCTCTCATTTCGAAAAGCAATCAATCAGATGATTTGACTTTCGCTTTCAGCTACGACGATCAGCCATAACCCGCAAAGCAATCGGGCAAGGAAGGACGTTTGTAGCATTAACTCTGACCTGCACAAGTTCTGCACACTCTCCAAAAAAAACTATACACATCACAAAACCACCGACATGAAACTTGCTCAAGCTGAAGCACTCATAACTTTTTTTCCGGAGCGCGATAAACAGGATTTTCTAAAACAAAACAATAAATACGAAAACTGCTAACGGAAACAATAAGGGACTCGAAAGCACCCGGGTCTCGATGCAAACAGGCGAGTAGGCTTATGTAAAGCTATTTGCTCTCAATACTTATGTATTGTGTCTGTAGGAAAAAATTTCGAGCAGACAACGTAGCACGTGGTGGTAACGTCTACGACAACCGCCTACGCACTGCAACTAGACTTACGTTCGCCGATGGAAAATGTCCTAGACTGGAAGCTACAAATTTTCCAGCCGTTCCCCAGGCTCCCCATCAAGGATACACAACGGAACAGTGCGACGTCATCGTACAGCGCGACAACACAAATCAGACAAAGTCATAACCATGATTCTCCTCCATTTGATGCGTATCGGGAACCAACAGACTGCTAAAGGAAGCGGGGAAGTGACGAAATCACCCGATTGTTCGTCATCTCATCTCTCTTGTATACTTGCCGCTCCAAACATCCTTTCGAAAGCATGATTCTACCGGGCGTCAAGGTATGAAACTGGGGCTACCTAGCCCGAAGTCAGGCATTTCCAACAGATTTCTGGGAGCTATTGCCGAAGTTCCGAGCCGAAATCAAGCCGAAGTCTGCTAGAGGCTATGTCCAGGGGTTGTTTTGCTAGCGGTTTCGTCGACAGCTCCAAAACAAACTCGGAAATTTAGGTGGCGCTAAGCAGTGGGTGGTGAACTGTTACGAGCTATTGTTTCTGGCTGTATGTTGTGGGTAATTATATATTAGTGTGTCGGATGGTCTAATCCTTTTGAATCCTTTTAAGTTCTTTGAAGTGTGTAGAAACAATACAATCGAATGGTGATGCAAATCGTTCAGATTTCTTGCATTTGCCGATAATAGAGTGGATTGTACGGATTTAGTTGTATTTTGTACAGAAACTTTGAGAGTGTATTGCATATGAGTAAGGGATGTTTGCAAACAACAACTGAACTATACCGGCCATGTTCGGCATATACTGTTTTTTCTCCATGTGGTAACTAGGATAAAATATTGAATTTTCGAAAAACAGTTAATGAAAGAACATCGTTAATTTAAAAGCTAACATGGTTTTCTACTTAGTCATGTCGGTTTAACATAATGATTCAACACGACTCTTGATTAATTTATACAACAATCAAGATATAGCTATATCAAAGCGGAGTTTGATTTCAATTTAGCATTTTTTTTAGTTGCTCCTTAAACGATGAGGCATATTTATCGACAATTTCGTTGATTGTTGTCAACGTAAAAGGAGATGAAAGCAATTACACTAACTGCAACCTTTTATAGTAAAAATAGAACAAATTTCGAGTTTAAGGAAGAATCTCGTTAGGATCGAAATCCTGAGTAATTTTCATAAGTATTCCAAACGTCATGTTTCTGGTGTTATATGTCTCGAAGCTTGATTTTTTGATCTTACAAGTAGGTATTTATTCAATTATTTTACCTGACCCTCAGACTCTTCAATAATATTTTATCATCATATGAAGAATATTGATGCATGAAATAATTATGCAATTGCTTACTTAACTTCAAGTATCTCCACTGAACCTAATTGTTAGCCGATGTCCTCCAGCTATTCACGTTTAAGCTCTGAGCTCCATCCGTCAAACGCAAGCACGGTATCTCCCTCTGATTTTTGCCATAAAATCTGGAGTGCTGGTTCTCCTTTGCTCAGGCGAAACCAGATGCCCAGCATACCGGATTCTACCGAGCTTTATCATGCTGACTACATTTGCTTTAAGATAAGTCGCGTACAGGTCATAGGTGTGTCGTCTATAGAATCGCCCTTTCCCGGATACAGAGCCAATAATTCTCCGCAAGATTATTCTCTGAGCACCCAAGTCTATGATCACTACATGAACACTGAAAAGGCAATAGTCTTGTACAGTGGTAGTTTTCAAATTATGGTCAAATTTAGGGACGTAAATAGCTTTAATAGACCGTAATAGGCATAGTTAGATTTGAGCAGCTTGCTCACGTACTATGTCCCTCGTAATGCTATCAGCTGGTACTACTGATCCAAGATAGTAACAGCTGATTATTTGGCCACCTCTAGATGCACTTCTTGCAGGTGATGCCTCTTTGTACTATCCTTCTCTTAAATATAACCTCATTTTGATCTGGATGAAACATTTTCACAAACACCTGCTAAGTACTCAACTGCTAAAATTGCAGCCGACTTTTACTTGAAATTTCAACGGCCATATCTCCTCTACTTCAATAAAATGCTAAATAGTTCTATACAGCGAAACAAAATGCAACTTAATGCAACATTGGGCCTTTTTAGACTTGTATTCTTGATGCAGTCCTACAACCGGTTTTCTGGGCAAGAGGCAGAAGAATCGAGGGGAAATCTCTACAAAAAGTGATGCACTTGGATAGAATTTTTCATCACTTTTGAAACTGATTGAAACTGATGCAAATCACTAACACAACTATAAACATAGTTCACGGGTCAGGAATTTTTCATGAAACACTCAAGTCGAAATGAGAAAACAACAACACGCACACATTCATATGCATAATCGGTATGTGAACGGTTCCGTTGCTGAAGAATACAAGTGTAGAAATGTTGATTGTTGTAAAACCAGTTTCAGGACTGCATCAAGAATACAAGTGTAAAAAGGCCCATTAGGCGCATTTGTTTGCTCCCCTAATCTATAACAGAACAATGCTAACCAGTGCAGATGCTTTGGAAACAACAACAAAACCTGTTATGGATAGGGGGAGTTATTGTTTTCAATGCGTCTGCAGTGGATAACATTGCTCTGTTATAGATAGGGGGAGCAAAAAAAACCCACGTAATATCAAATTAGTCATACTTACTCTGATGACGTCCAACTTCACCCTTTGCTCCACAATAACAGTGGTCTAGCTGAGGAACGCCAACCGAATATGGATCCGTTTCTATCGATTTCACCGATCAACAACTGTGGTTATAAGCTCAGTAGCGTTCCTGTTCATATTGATACACATTCTTTGCACGTGATCTTGTGCGATCGGTCCTACTGAAGTGCTTCCATCTCAAGCAAAATCCAAGCAAATTTGTCCTGGCCATTCTGAGCCAGCCTTTAACATGCTCAATCATCATGTTTTGCCTGTCACTTCTCAGATTGATGTTGTTCCTAATAATGATGACATTTAATTGCAAATAATATCACCACCACTTCAAATCTTCGCATCAAAATTTGCCTATGCAACAACTTCGGATGCCATTGAGCATTTTGTCTCAAAGAAACTGGACAATACAACAGAGGCATAAGACCTTAGAGTGGCGGTATCCGTGTAAACGCCTGTAGGTGTATGTCTCGAGCGTTTACTTGTTTTTTTTTTTGTAAAGTTCTTCTTCCCCCCACCTCCACCTCTCAAGCTTTAGGGGGTGCTGTCAAGTACCCAGGAGTCAATTTCGAATCAAACACACAAACATACGAAACAACTTTTAAGTATGCTATTGGTTTTGAGATGAAATTAGCTAGAACAAGCTGCCTTTTCAAAACAAATATAACGACGCGAGTGTTGAGAAGTGTAGAAAGTCATAAGAAGTATAATACGAAATGTGAAGTGAAGTTTTGTTCAAAAAATACGCGCTCCTGCCTGCCTGAGTAATCTTTCTACAGGTAAGTACTTACCATTTACCTTATGGTAAAGTCTTTAACCAAAATTAAGTAGATTCGGGTACTTGGCGTGGCCGAAAACCAGTAATTTTAGTGCAATTGTGCGATGCAGACTCAAGTGCTCGTCTGCTGGCCCACGAATCCGACACCTGGGCACTTGACAGTTTCTCTTGAATTCCAAAATGGCGGAAATGCCAATGAAGTAGGCTTAGAAACTTTTCACAGGGGCAACCGATTTTAGTTTGCAGAATTAAAAAAAAAATGTCGGGCGAGCTAAATCAAATTAGTACAGAAAAAAAACTACGATTATTAGTAGCGTATATTTCACAAAGAAGAAATTATAATTTTTGGGAAAATTTGTGTTGTTAACTATTATAACATAGATTAAAATAAGAAACTTATTGAAATGGCATGGTTTCAACTATCATAAATTCAGGTTAATTTTAGAAAAATGAATTCATGTAAATAAAAAAAGCCCACAAAATTTCCGTTTGGATTTAATTCTGTCGAAGCCGGTCCCAAGCCCGATTAAAAAAGAAGAGGGAGGTAGTAGAAAATTTAGCAAAGTTCAGATTTATCATTGTAAGCAAACGTAATGAAATGAAAATAATTTTCTAATTAATTTGCGTACAGTGGTTAAATAGCGTTAATGCAATTTATGAAAATGTTGCAAGATAATAATATATAGTTCTTCAACAATTCAACAATAAGATTCGTTTCGTTCTACTTTTTAGAAGCAAATATTTTCATTTAATGAACGATTTTTCCTTGAGAAGCCATATATATAAATGTATTGACATATATTAAATAAATATTAAATATATATTAAATATTAAATATATTTAAATATTAGATATATATTAAATAAATATTAAAGAACAATGACCGACCACGATGTAGAGTGCAGATAACCTTCAAATTTTAAATATACGAATATTGTTCCTTGAATTTTAATGTTTCTCTTTTTTTTTCAAATATGCGCGACAAGCTAATGCCCCAAAAACGAGCAACTGATCTACACCCCGAAAGATACTTCGTTGCCTTTGAATAATTTGTGGATAGGGGTGACCTCGATACAGACTGCTTCTTTACCACCACTCTTATTGTCTTATACCTCTATGGGCAACACACCTCATATTTTTGCTTGTGTGAAATTAACGAAAAATAATAAACTCTGGCAAATAAATCTGAAGAAAACGAAGCTCGCCTGAAATATTTGACGTCCGGGTCTAGCAATGTTTATGCCGTTTATTCTAGTTTGTGATGTGCGGGCAAAAGAGAAACAAAAATTGAATGCGCAACTACTTTTCATTTATTGAATCATACTCAAATTATTCTAAGTGGTTTTTGCCATATTTCCATAGTTTAAAATTTCCTTCTTCTATACCTGATTCTCTTTCTGTTAATAATACTTGAAAATCTACTTCGCAGGAAATATGTATTCTATTCACTGACTTTTTTCTCTAATATTCTAATCCTTCTTCTTCTGTTTCCAGCGTTCCTCCATTTCACTTTCCCACTTGCCTATCTTTACCTGTGACCAACGTTCTAGAAGTATAATCTATTATATCAACGATTGCTTCCAACTTTTCTCTGGGTGCTGATGGAATTCCTAATTTTTTCGTAAAACAACCTACTAATTCTCTTTGTCCATAATTTTTAGCATTTGTTTTCCCTTGTCCATCATTTTTAACCATAGTCTGTGTAATGGCATTTTCCAGCTTCTTGGAAAGTGCCATACATTTTTCCTATCCACAAGTTTGGTGATCTAAACCTAGTCACTAACTATCGTCCTACTTCAATCCTTCCGTGTTTTTCTAAAATTTGTGAGCGTCTGGTTTTGAATCGCATCTATGCCACAGTTTGCCGTGTTTTTGCTACTCAACAGCACGGTTTCGTGGAAGGCTCGAATACTACCACTAACCTAGTTGAGTTTTCCCATTTTGTTGCTTCTGCTTCAGATAGTCACCATCCAGTAAACGTAATAGACACTGACTTCTCCAACACCATTGACTCAGTCAATCATGAGATTCTCCTTCTTAAATTGGAGCATTATGGCATATCTGAGCCCCTTCTCTCGTCAATATCATTGTTTGTATTAAATCTTAGTTGGTATGTCTCTCTCATTAGTTCCTTGTCCTCTCTTTTTTTCCAACCTCCGGTGCTCCCTCCTTTCTTTGCTATTTGATTTTCTCGTCAATGATCTTCCTAACGTGATTGCTTCTCCTTGTTTAATGTACGCTGATGACCTGAAAATTTTTCGCGTTATCAATGCTGTTCTGCATTCAATGCAATGCTATTCTGTATTCATTTTGCTCTTCAAAATGATTTGTAATGATTTGTGACTATAATTACTTCGCCTTGAATATCTTCAAATGTTTACCTATATCTTTTACATTGCAACCTTGTGTTTTGGAGTTCCATTACACTATTAACGACATTTTTGGTTTAATTGTGAATCATTTTACTGACCTCGGTGTCACCTTCGATCAGAAGCTTAAATCTGGTAATTCATATTCGAATCATCACTTGAAAGGCTTGTCGGATCGCTGGTTCTGTTATACGTGGTTGCCACAATTCCTTTGACATTTCCACTTGTGTGCGTCTTTTTCGTTCTTTTGTTTGTTCGATCCTTGAGTATTGCTCCGTAGTATGGAGTCCTCATTTCTGTTATTTGTCTAAGATGGTTGAACCTGTCCAAAGAAGATTCACCTGCTGCCTTATTTTTAAGTACAGCCTATCATATTGTCCTTACAGTGAATCAACCCTTAATATTCCTCGACTTGATCGATGCAGGGAGAACTAACCTTAATGAATGTTTTCTTTTTAAATTTTGTCGTGGCTATTACCTTCATCTTTGGCGTGTTTATTTTACAGAACGCCATCATGACAGACTTATCAGGTCCACTACAATTTTTAATATACCTTTTGCGCGTACTGGCGTCTATTTTCACACGCCTGTCTTTCGTTTAAGGAGGACGCATAGTAATCTTCAGCTTGTTTGTGAGCTCTCTCCCACAGTCTATTGAAATTTTCAAAGGTTTGGCTCGAGTGCACTTTTTTTCGCCTACTTAATCATATTAATTCATATTTTTAGTTTCCGTTGTATTTTATTATATCTTCAAGGCCAAGATTCAATCAACGCGAATGCGAAATGCGAATCGCATTTTTTGACAGGAGCACGCAAACGAATCGCATTTGAAGAACCAATCGGTGCGATTCGCATTCGCGTCAAAGCTGCCAACTGGAAAATATGTAAAGTGAGTGAGGTATTTGAATTCGTAAGTGGTTCTAGGATATGGTGTATTGGTGAATATTGTGCAATTAATTGAGCTTACTTTGTTTTAAACCTGAAAATACTCTGTTGCGAATTGACATTGTTATGAGAAAAATACATGAAATCCAAGAAAAATACATGACCAAAATGTTGACTGGCGTATTGTTGCTATTAGCAGATGCAACACTACCGAACTTTGAGGGAAGCTCTCCAAATTACTTATTAATAAATCAAAAAGTAATTGAATAGTATTCGGTAAACAAAGTCACAAAATATTAAAATTATTACATAACATAAAATTATTCAAACTCCCTGATCTGTAAAGCATACTGCGAAAACTATATGTACTGTAATGTTTCCATGTTGATTGACGTGGGTATGAGCTATCAGACAACAAACTAATTTTCTTCTCTTCCTTAATGAATGTGTCACAAAAATTTCAAAACCACACATTTGAGATTATAGACATATTTTCATAAATATATTTTGACAACTACCTAACACAAACATAGTCATCAACAATTTTTCCCACCAACTACTTTTTACGAACAAAATGAAACCATCTCCTGCCAGCTGAAACAGTTTTTTATTCAAATCTTTCTGCGAAATTAAATGGAATTTCTTAACTAAGTTACTGCGTTACAAAACCTATTGCGAACAATATCCAATCGTGAAATCTACTTATTTTCACATGAAAACCAATAATTCCTATTTTCTTTCAAACCAACCGCCACTATAAATTTTTTTACCCAAGACCCAACTTACTATTATATGACATACATGATGTACATTTTCTTTTCGTGCAATTGGCCATCCCGACAATTCGTGCGACTATTTTGCTCTTTGCTCAAACTAGTCGCATTCGCAAGTTCGTGCGAATTCGCATTCGTCGTGAATGGTTCTATTCGCTGCGTCTTGCATATGATTTGCCTGTGCGCAAACTGCTCGCATTCGCATTCGCGTTGATTGAATCTTGGCCTTCAATCCTACTAGTCTCTCTTTTTACTTTTACTGTACTCTTATTTTGTACTTATATTCTTATTTTGAATTTTAGTTTTTACTTATATTGTTTTATATTATTTGATTAATTTGTAATTAGGCGCCCTGCCTTTTAAATGAATTTTTCTAAATAAATTACTAAATAAAAATTCTAGTATAGCTAATTCGGCTGTTCCAATAATATAACTGCCGTCTGGCTGATCTTAGTGGCAATAGTCCTTCATATGGATGCACTAGATTCTCGGAATACTTTCGCTAACGCTAAGTTAAGCAGGAGTTGAAAATGAAGATGTTAGTCGGTCAGATATCAATCCGGGTATTTTTAGTTAGCTTGTAATGTTGTAACCCACAAAGCAGTGTTAGTTTGTTGGGGATATACAAATTCTCACTTTGCTTTTTTGAAACCTACCCTGGCATCCGACTAAGTCTTTGGGAGAAAGATGAAGTGGAAATAGGAATTGAAGAAAAAGAAGAAATATACAACAAGAACAACGGGAGTCGGTTTTTGAAGAATTTGACCTCGGTATTGACTTGGACTCAGACAAAATGAATTCGCGCAAATCAAAAGAAGAGCGACAACAACGACAGCGGCAGAGGTAGATCGACATCGACGGGAATTCGAGTCAACAGCAGCACTATTTGAATCGATCAGGAACTTGAGCCCAGACTACGAATTCACGCAAATCATCGCTGCGACGTGACTAGGAAGAAGTAGAAATAGCTGCGCAACTGTTCCAGTTCGAAGAAGACTCCGCCAGACTCACAAGCAGAACTAGAGCTACCATGACGGAGTTGGAGTGACAGGAAGTTTCACAAGCAACGATACTCTTCCAACGAAAGGACTCGGACTTTGAAGAAGAGTGAGGAGAAAACGTAGTGGCCTCACGGTCCAATACAGAGCCAGAAAAACAACATCTCACTATACATAGTATTTTATCATCATCATCACACAGCTCGACGAACAGCTCAATTTAGCGAATGAAAATTGAAATTGTCATGGTGACACAAACGGAGGCGGATAGGATCGCTACCAAAATAGCCAACAACATGCATTGCCCCTCGCCCGTCTGGACTGCAATCCTATATGTTGGGGATTCCAAACACAAACAAAATTAATTTGTACATCCCGTACAACAACAAACGGATATTCTTCTCATTGATCATTGATCGCATTAGTAGATTCGATTGTTGAAACTACCACGGGACACTCAAATGCAATTACTGCGACAAGGTCTTCACCGTCTACGCGGCCAGCAGCAAGCCCTTAAAACACTTCACCGAATCTGACAACGAGGATACCAGCAAATACAGTAGGATGGGGCACGTGCTCAACCAGTCCAAGATGCACGCGAAGAAATTCAGATTCGAGCTGAGCATCACTAGTCCCAACGAAACGTCAAGCCTGAGGCTCAAGGTCCTACATCCCGACTAGACCACCGTTAAACTGGTTCATGTGTGGAGATACCGGGATGTCACAGCTTTTTCCTCCAAAGTGATTACCTCATGTCTTTTTTTTGCAGACAAACAAAACGCTTGAAGGTCAATCCACCATCTCCCAGTGTGGAAATTTTGACACCATACATACATTTAAATGTTTGAAGTCGAACCCGTAACGGATCTTGTCACTACGGGCCTTAAACTATGAAAAGGCTTCCTTTTGAAGACTTTGAATATGATTTTTTTGCTGGTATTTAATATCTTCAGGTGAATAAAGATCGGTGGACTCTCATGCCTTGGATGTAGACTCACTCGAAATCAAAGCTCACTCAGTTTTCTTACCGCTAGCATGCACAAGTTTGCAGGATTTGCATTAAGCAAGCTGTTGAAGCCAACTAAGAACGCCTTCTGCACCAACTTCCATCTTTCCGGTGAGATGATGCCGTAGTTTTTACTACTATCGATGACTGTTTTAACAGAACACTCTTCCGTCTTTTCGTTGAACAGCCAAGTTATTCCAGTAACGATAGTCTTGCATTCTTTTAGCTCATGCTGATTTCATTGCTCAGTCGATCTTTGCGTTTTTGAACAGCCAATCAAGCAGGAGTTTGAATCGCGAGAAGAATCCCTTTATTTTATTCAGCCCACTTAAAAATCAATTTATGTGATTATACCTATTTTAGAAAGGTATAGGAGTTCGTGCTTCTAGCGGAGATCGCCCCTGATATGCCTATAGCCGGTGTTTGGGTCAGTTTAATTGCCACTTTTTGCGGCTTCCACTCAGAGCAATCGTGTTTTTTTCCTCTCATCAGTACTGGACTTTGTCACCTTGGCAGCGAGGGTCCAAAACAGCACTGGAGATGTGGTTCCTAGAGTTTTATGGAGCAAGTTTGGAAGCCACTTTTCTAAAGCCGATAGGAAAAGTAACGAGCAAAGTTTACGAGAGGGTAAGCTATCTGACTACTTGTCCTCTGGATAATGGAAGATAGAGCAAGCCTTTCAGCCACTTTTCTGTTATCACGACACCATTTCGGTATGAAAACAGTCTCCTCCTTGTCTTTCAAAGTCAGATCTGTTATATTTGCTCGAGTGCGTAGTCACCAAAATGGTTACTTATTTATTGAAGCATATGGAACAAGTTTCCAGAATCAAATCAGTAACATTAGGGAGCTTATTCCAAGTGAACTTATACGCCCAACTTAATGGGCAAGAAACTAAAGGCGTTTTCTGAACACGCCAGGGTTTTATTAGGGTGAAGATGATAGCCTTAAAGTGGAGCCATGCAAAAGTAGATTCTACTACGTTGCTACCGCACCAGGTGATCTGCAGCCAAGATCTGCAGCCAGGTGTGAAGTTCGTAATTAGGACAGAAGAATAGTCCGTATACGAAAATTTAGTTGCGCAGAGATTAGGGAAAATTGCAAGAAAAACGGCAAATTAAAATTGTTCCAATATATTTCAATTTTTTTACCCTACAATTTTTAAAAGGGTCAGCTTTAAATCTAACTAGTGTTTGGTAGTAATCGGATACTTAATTGATACTGCTTATACATATATCATTTGGTACCACAAATCAAAAATATTATTTTTCATTCCGTTTACTTTACGCAAAAAAATGTCAAGCGACCGCGTAAGTAGTGAATAGAAAACATTTTTAAAAAATGGGAATAATATATACATATACATAGCTAAATTGTATTTTCTAAGCTGCCAGGTCAGATCACCTGATTCATAGGAATGAAAAACAAACGAATGCTCATGAATCCACCAATGATCTAGTAGCCCAAAAAAATAATATTCATTTTTCATTTTACGATCAGTTTCAGCGAATAATCGTCTCTTTACCTATTCGTTCAAAAACAATATATCCTTACAAAAGAAGTTAGCAAAGGGCAAACTAAAATGTTTTTCAAATGCAGTATCATACCTCAACCTTCTCTTTAAGAGTAAAACCGTTTAATTCAATCGAATTTTCCGCAGAATAAACGTATCTAAAGAATTTATTTAAAAAAGCGAATCCGCGCACTAACAAATACAATGCGATTACAAGGACTTTCCTAACAAATCCAAGGAATTTTATAATTTGACAGTCAACATTTTTATCTCACTGAAAAATTTCAATTATTCTCAAAGCACTGTTTCAAAACAATCGAACCACGACTGCGAGTTGTACAAATATGAGAAGAATCCAAAGCAAGCACTTGATAAATTCCGCAAATTCAAATCCACGAATCCTCGAAATCTCAAATTGACTAGCTTTGCGCACTTTCTGACTACTTCTATTTATTATGTTCGCAAAGCATTTTTACCTTGTCGAAAGACTCCAGGCGTCATTAACAAGGAAATATCCAGAGTTGTAATGGGAATTCCCCGAATGTTTATCGTCACTTTTCATTTTACAAGTGGGCACTTCAGATGATAGAGCTTTCCATGGAAAACGAGCACTAGCAGCGAGTTGCAATTATGGATGAAGGCATGTCGAAATGTCCTTGAGGCAAATCATATGGTAAAATGGTTGCTAGTATACTGCCCTACTAATCATAAACGTTCTATCTGTATTATTTTAATTTTTGAGTTAACATCGAATTGGAAAACTACATGCTCTCATATATCATTCTACAAAATTAGAAGAACCGATCTTTTGTGGAAGTATGTTCAAATCAATATTGAAAAATGCACCCTCCATATGCATATGTATGTATGTACATAATTATGTATCTTCAGTACAAATCAAAACACATATCATTGAATATCTCGAAAGTACTAAAATGTAGTTAGAACGCTTATGCTTAGTAGGGCAGAATAGTGGTTTCGACTTGATGCTATAATAAAAAAACAAGCAGCATGAACATCGACAGTCTAGTAAAGGACACGCACTGTTATTTCACTGGGATTTCGTTGAAAATGGGTATCCAGCTGTATTACAGCTGTTTGTTATTCATAGAATCGATTATACTAAATATGCATGCAATAGCCACAGACATTCGTCGATACCTTCACCTCAGGAGGTGGCCTTAGCATTAGCCGTGACCATAATAAGGTCATATCAACTGAATTAATAATGATTTTCCGAAATGTTTGTTTTCAGATGGAAAATTCTCTTAGTCCAAAGGGTTTATGAAATTCTCTTTACGATTCAATTTGCAGGATGATTTGATTAGCGATAAATGTTTTCTGAATACTAGCAAGTTTGATTGAAATTTGGGATTCATGAGTTCGTGATTCAGCTTGCTGTGTTTGACTTTCTGCGTACATTAATTAAACAGTTATTTATGCTAGTGGTAAATATGGCAAGGTATTATTTTATGGCTACATTATTGTGCATTCTAGGGAAAGGTTTTACAGAGAATTGTTTGCCCCGTATGTGAAGAAGGACGATTACAACCATGAGTTGTACGCGATTTACTGAGAAACAGATATAGTCACAAAGACGGTGCTCGGCCGACGGCGGGCTGGGCACCTTGCATGTATTGAAGAAGAATCTGCTTTAAAAAACTTTTGGGGTAGATTTTGTGGCAGCTGAGGTCTTCCTTGCGCTGGAGGGAGTGTTGTCTTAAAGCGCGTACACATACAACCAACGAATGGCCAATGATAGTTTCACCAATTCGTTGATTCTCAACGATTATTGAAATATGCACTGTGCCATTTACACAAGAAGCGATTGATGTCAATAGCTTGGGACCGAGGCGTTGGATGCGGTCCAGATTCAGCTATCGTCGTACAACCATCCACACTAGACCGAAGTCCCAAGGCCAATACATCGCCAACGCTTTTATGTTACCGCCGGCAGAGCGAACGGCAGCCAATGCTAACGCCAAGGTGGGCTTTTCGTACTTCGTAGAGGCCAGGATCAGACTCCATTTGTCACGCCGATGATTATTTATATTGCGCAGAAAAAGGCGCAGATTTATTTCTGATTATATATTCTTTCAAACCTACAGTCACAATAAAACTCACGATATTTAAATATGCGATCAAACCTTTGCAAATTTTACCAGTCCTCGCACACAATCAAGGCAGTGACCCCCACAGAAAGCTATTGTTTGATATGTTAGATTGTTCGGAGAAAAGTAGCCAATATCGGCCGTAGCAGCTATCGAAATCGTAGCACACACGAGTAAGAGTTGCTCATGATCACTGCTTCCCGATTGCCATTACCTGAGGGCATCAACTCTTTTTCGTTACCCCAGCAATATGAACTAATGAGAAATTAAAACACTTTTCATTGAAATCAGGCAGATGGCGAAAATCAAAAATAGAAAAAGAGCATAGGGCAGGAAAAGTTTGGTGCAAAGAACTTCCAAAAAATTAAATGATTCGAATTCCTCTACAGTTTATAGAAACTACTCCGCTCAAATCTTTTCAAGAAGTTCACTTTCTTTTCATCCAAAACCAGGTGACTTTTCCGACATTTGTGCAATCGTCAGAAAATCATGCGCCAATATTCGGGAGGAAGGTCCTCCGATACATACTTCGCCTGAAATGAAGGTGGATGATTTGATAGAACCAATCGAGAAGGCAACGAACAGCAATGGAGTGACATACCACAAATCACAAAAACTGTGCAAAACGGCTAAGTGATTTGAGAATTTTCTCATGGAACGTTATATCTCTCTGCAGAGCTATAGCTGCTCAACAGCTGGTCAATGCCCTGTTTAAGTATAAAACTGATATAACAGCAATATAAGAAATCAGATGGACAGAGAATGATAGGGAAAACCTACAGAAGAATCTGTTGGCGACGGAAAATAAGCACACTGCAAACAGGTTCGAATGCATCCTCAATTACAGCCCCAAATATGATATGAAAATGATCTTTGGAGATATTAAAGTCAAAATAGTCATTACTCAGGTGCCCATAGTTTGCATGATTACAGTGATGACAATGGATTAAGAGCCCTTGAATTAAAAGCAAAGAAAAACTTGATCGTCGTGAGTATCAGGTTTCCATGTAAATATATCTATAAATTCATATGGGTATCGACCAAGCCACTCGTACCGTGTTAATAAACATCCGCCACTACTCAACAGTGCTGTCGTTGTACTCCGATCGGAATATTTGTACTCCGTTTTTAGCTACCGTTCACTTGCAAAGTACTTCCTTTTCATTGGGAACTCTTTTAATACTCACACAGTGGAGAAAATAATTATAAAGTTACTCTATTTATGTATTTAAAATATTTTATCTATAGAAATATTTTTTCTAACTTTAATTCTATTATCTTAATCACAATAACAAAAGCAAATAAAAAAATAAGAAAATGAACATAATCATAGCTCATATATGGGGGGAAAATAAAAAAAAATTATTTCAGAGGAAATAAATATAAATCCATATTCGTATTGCCGATATACCGACTAAAATAGAGTTCTTTATTATTAATTAATGTTTGGTGTGTCCTCCTTTCTTTTGGAGGACCTCAATTAATCTATTTGGCATTGATGCAATTATTTTTTGTATTATATGTTCTTCAATTCCATTCCATTTTGTTTTAATTGCTATCTTCAGCTCCTGGACAGAATTACAATAGTATTGCTAGCCGTCTCTGTAAACTCGATGAGCCAAAATGCCCCAAAGGTTCTCTGTGGGATTTAGATCAGGACTGCAAGCAGGCCAATCAAGCACAGGTATATTTTTTTCTATAAACCAACGTTTGGTGTATTTCGAAACATGGATAGCCGCGTTGTCTTGTTGGAAGATAAAATCCAGTCATATAATCTGTTCGGCGTGGGATAAAATCCGGTCATATAATCTGTTCGGAGTGGGAACCCATGCCAATGGAAGCTTACCATGATGGGAAAACGCTCCCCCTACCATAACAGAACCACCCCCGAAATTTCGGCTCATTCTTATTTCCGGAGCCTTTCGTAAATCATGCCAATAAAACATGGCAAGCATTTGGGCCATCCATATTAAATTTCTTTTCGTCACTAAACACAATTTTCTTCCACTCTTCGTCATATTTTAAAATTTTTTTTGGCGAAATCCATTCTGGTGGTTTTGTATCCCTCATTTAGCCTTGGTTTTTTAACACGTTTTGTCCAGACCGCATTTTTATTTTTATGCAGGATTTACCTAATGCGTCTGGGGATCACTGGCCCCTTCAATTCAGCCTTAATATGAGCAGCTGTAAGGTGTTACTGCGTTGTCTTTGAAAATATCTTGCGTTTGTCCCTTTCTGATATAGTTGGTTTACGTCCTGATCGAGTTTTTGTGCCATTGTATTTCGGAAAATTCTGTGAAGAATATTTCAACTGCCTGTTTGAAGTGAATGATGAAATCAACGGTAAGTTGAGAAGATTATAAGGCACAAACTTGCCATGAAATGCTCGAATTTTCAGTTTGATTTCTACTTTTTGTTTCACAGGCAGCAATTTGTCTACATACCTCACGTCTCCAATTTCATCTCCGAATTTTTTCAAGTATATTAACGGTAATTTGGTAAGATTATTATCACAGGCTTGAGGTAAAATGCTTTAATTTTCAGTTTCATGACACAAGTCATTTTTTTCATCAGCAAACACGCTGGTAATCATATTTTCTTGGAACAAACGCAATTTTAACAAAGCGATGGAACGGTTGGTTTATCACATAAATTTATTTAGTAAGAAGTTTAGTTTTACAGTTTTTCTGATTGAATTGTATCAGAATAGAACTCAAGGGCTCACATTTGGGATAAATATGAAAGGCAGTGCGACTAATGATACGATGGTTAGCATAGAGTTAGATACTGACGACTCTAGTTTAGGATCCAATTGCGAAACCACACAAATTTATAGTGAAAATCAAAAAGACGATATCAAACGTTTCGAAAAAATTAGTTAGGGCAGTTTGATTGGCTTCAAGCAAAGGGTTTACATACCTTCTACTTTAAAAGGTAGATATGAGAAAAGATCCTTTTGTAAACATTGCCAAAAACTGGTAAGCTAAAATGTATCACATTTATTGCGAAATGAAAAAGTAAATCGCACCGAATTGGAGTCAGAAAGAGACAGAAAGAAGAAATCAACCAGAAATTCACAGTCGAGCAGCAATTGAATCATACACTAAAGAATCCAAAAATATTAAAATGGTCGAGCTTTGAATAATTATATTTTTTTTTAAACACAATTTACCATTCACGTTAATCACACCATTGAATTTGTTGATTAAAAAATTGATTAAAAAATTAATTGCGCAAGATTCTGAAATTGTAAAATTGTTGTAGTATGGGAAAACGAAGTTTAATAATGTCACTAATTTCATTTTAAAGAATGAATCGTGTGAGTGAATAGCCAAAATTTAAAAAAAAAAAAATATATCCCTTATCAAATGTTTGGCCCTAGTTCTATATTTCGACTTTAACCGGGGAGAAGTCCACGATGGGTACCACGATGGGTCTCCTGGAACTCTCTTTGTTTTTGTATCGTCTTTATTAATTCGTTTTAATTCGTTGGACTCTGTATGTTTCTGTATCGCCTTTATCAATTCGTATTAATTCGTTAAACTCTAAACGTTAAAACTCTGCACAACTAAAAATGCTCGACTCTGGATATATTTCAATTATAACTGTAAAGTAAAAATTTCCAATAAATGGAATTTTAACTTGGAATGTCCCATACGATCAATAATAATTTTCTATGATGAACGCCATCTATGGACTAACACATTCAAATTTTGAATACGTGCGGGAAATCGCAAATTATTCTAAACCGTTTATTATTACTAAGCATAGCATAATTTTTACTGCTACTTGTTCTCTGGATTTCGTATTACGCATGTAGGATCGCCGACACTCCCAGTGTGATGCAAAGTCAATATATTACAATTTGCCGAAGTATTTAAACGATTTGAGTATTTCTTTGACAAACTTAACAAAATTCGCTTTAGACGAAGCTTCGATTATGATGGGTAATAAGCAAGGTGTCAAATCCTTCCTTAAAATAGATTTTCTAAATTTGTGTGTTATGACCTGCACCCGCAAAAAAGCTGCCTCAGCACATTGAAGTCTTGACATTAACAAGTGCAATGTGATAAGTTTTTCCCGTAAGAACAACATTGAATTGAATAAGATTGATAATATTATAGACCTCGGCGTAGACTATATAGACCTCGACGTATTATATACCTCGGAGTATTATGGTTTATAATACTCCGTATTATAAACCATAATCAAACCGTATCGTACCTCGACAACAAGAAGCGTTTCAACCTAGCCAGAACTAATGCACAGCTCGTTTCAGTTTCAAAAATATTGGCTTGGCACTCTGGTGAGGCTTCTACTAGAACATACCTTAATAATACGGAACCCAGCTGTTGAGCGAGAAATGTCTATGATCTAAGAGATTTTCAACACCTTCAATTCCACAAATACAGTCTGAGCCTTCCAAATTTAATGTCTCAAGAAGATCAGTGTTAGCGCTTGCCTAACTTTTTATTTATTTCAAGCCAAGCAAGGCATATAACAAAAGATAATAACAAATCACAATTTGAATTAAATATAAGTTTTCTTAAACTACACTATAACAAATTAGCATAAATAATTTTAAGTCCATATTCCAAACTTATATTTGGTTGTCAATTTGAGGAATTTATAAGGAAAAATGTTTTTTTGAAGATTTTAGAGCCTTGAATAAAGCATATTTGAAACTTGTCTTGGGAATAGATAAGGAATAGTAGTTGGAAAAATTGTTAAATATTTTGCAGCATCTATTGATGGGCTCCCTGTCTCCATAAACAGTACGATGCTGATGTTCATTGAGAAGACGTGTATAACTAGTACGTCTTACAGGGTTATTGAAAGTGATTTTATTCGAAAGATACTCAACGTTGATCAAGCCCCTAATTGCATCAAAAATGAAACATGAGCATAATACCGTTCTCCTCGAAGAAAGTGTTTCAAGGTTTAAAAGGCTTAATCTGTAATTATAAGATGGCAAACTTTCAAAATCGTGTGGGTTATATATATCTCTCAAAGCAAAAATCTCAAACTGCTTTTGGATGTATTCCAATCTATCGCTATAACAGTTGAAAATGGGATTCCAAACGATGCAATCACATTCCAATATTGGGCGAACTAAAAATACGTAAAGAGATTTTGTAGCCCATAAGTTCTTAAATTCATTTGCACGTCTCTTAATGAATCCTAATTGCTTGCTGGCTCTTGCTAGAACTTTATCGTACTGAAGATTGAAGCGCAGCTTTTTATCTAGAACAACTCCGAGATCTACAACACTATCCACTTTTTTCAGCAACTGATTACTAAGGCGGTAATTAAAATTTAAAGAGCATGACTTGCGGGAAAAGCTTATGGCATGGCATTTTTCTACGTTACGAAAAAGTTTGTTGCGGTCACACCATCTCTCTAACGATAAGAGTTTTGACTGAAGGAAGTTTGAATCGGATTCCGATTGAATAGTGTGGTATAATTTTAGATCGTCCGCATAAAAAAGGTGTGGAATATCGGATAGCACTTCCGAGAGATCCGAAATAAAAATATTTAACAGAAGTGGACCTAAGTGGCTGCCTTGAGGTACCCCCGAGGAGACAGTAATTTTTTTTTTTGGGAGAAAACCTTGGAATTTCACATGTTGTGTTCGATTTCGAAGGTAGCAATCCAACCATCCTAGCAAGTTTCCGGAAATGCCTAGTTTTTGCAGTTTATACTTGAAAACATCATGGTCAACACGGTCAAAAGCTTTGCTGAAATCAGTATATATGGTATCGATCTGACACCCTTTCTCCATATTGCAAAGTACATCCGAGATAAATATCAAAAGGTTGGTGGTAGTTGACCTGCCATTTCTGAAGCCATGTTGCTGTTCGTTAAGAAGAGGATCAATAGCTATAATGAGTTTATCACAAACAATTTTTTCAAATAGTTTAGGTATAGCTGACAAAATGGCAATGCCTCTATAATTTTTAGCCGATCGCTTGTCACCACTTTTATGAATTTTCGTGAGATGAGAAGATTTCCAGAATTGAGGAAATCTACCGCATGATAGTGATTTGGTGAAAATTATAAGCAGGGGTGAGATGATAGTTTCTGCACTGTTGATTATGAAGCTCGGAGTAAGTAGATCTGGTCCAGAGCCTTTTTTCATGTCAAGTTCTCTTATCGCTTTTACAATGTCCTCTCTAGTTAAATATATTTCATCAGCGATAGCAAACTGAGGTGTTGAGACAAGCGACACGTTACATAATCCACTGGGTGGACAGAAAACTTCTTGAAAATGGTCGGCAAACATGTCACATATTTTGAGTGGGTCAGAAGAAAGTGAGTCATTTTTATACATTGCTGTGGGATAGCCTGAAGTTTTTCGCTTGGTGCTCACGAATTCAAAAAATTGTTTAGGGTCACAGATTCTATTTTCCCCTACTATATTAATATAACATTCATATGCTTCGCGAAACTTCCTTAAGAATTCTTTAGCAAGTTCATTGTATCTTCTCTTGATAACTTCGCTAGCATTGTTGTCGGTTTTTATTATCTTCTTATTTATCTTCTTATTTATCTTCTTATCTTATTTCGAAACCACTTTGTCAAATAAAAATTTTCAAGATAAATAAAATTTTTTCAATTTTAATCATCCCCCAAAAACAATTCCAATTATCTTATATAGTTTATTTCTCTGATTTCGTAAACACCTCAGAGTTCTATCCAACCAAGGCTCAGATAGTTTATCTTTTCTCTTTATTTTCGGGACGAATTTTTCAACCGCATCAAAAATCAACTGGTAGAATAAAGACACAGCATCGTTCAATTCCAACGTTAATAGAGAACTATTCCAGTCAATATTATTCAAGTGGAGGTTAATGCTGTCATTGTCAGCATTTCGAAAATCATATACAACTGAATTGTTGTATGATTTTGAGGTTGTCAAATCAGATTAAGATAGCTCGACTGTAAAATCAGAGTGATGAAAAGTATTGGAAAAAAGATGCTCTGCATCTACTGTCAGATTAGCTACTACATCGTCTTAACTGTTGGTAAAAATTAGATCTAACCAATTGTCATTTTGGTTAGAAGTCGGGGTGATTTGCTGCAGATCATTGCTGTAAAATGTACTTACAAAATATTAGAAATGGCGCAACTAATATTGACGATCTCTGTAATAAAATTACTTTTAAGACAATCTAAATATGCAACTCTGTTCAAGGAGTACATCTCCTACAACAACTATTTATGTTATTATATACACTGCCTATGCTTATAATGAGCCCATAAATAGGTGTTGTAAGATATTCAATTCTGTAAGCAGCCCCTACTTTTCTGGGATTTCCAAATTAACTTTCAAAAATAACTTGTCCAAGGCCCTTCCAACGTAAAAACTAGCCTCAAGTAAAATAAAATAAAGTAGCTGCTATTAAATTGGTGACGTATTTTTTTTAGTTGTATTTTTACTGTATTGTTTATGTTTTTTCCTAACAAGGCATCATCTATTTGATAAAAAAAAACCAATGAACAATTTAAGCTGTTTTATTTGTATTTGTAGACATCATTCCAATCTTAATTAATATGACCCGAAGATATTTAATTTCAAGAAGGAGTCAAAAAATTCAACCAAATCCACTTTCAATTAAGGGGTTATATACAGTTAGAAGGCCGGAAAAAGACGTTTTTTTATTAATTTTTTGTGAGAAGGTATTTTACTTTACAAAAACAAAAAGTATACATGCATTTAGTGCCAACATCTAAGTTTATAATGGCACTAATAATTTGTTAAAATATTGATCTGGTGCGCTCCTCCAGACGATCTCCTGAAGGTCTTCCAAAAAAAGGTGTTCGGCGGTGACCACGATTTCTCCGGTATAATTCATCTCAAGTCAAAAAACCAAACAGATTCTTTTAGTAGATAGATAAAACTAGGTATTGAACGAAGGAATAATCGAAATTTAGTTTTTTTGACAAAATGGCAGCTTCGTAAAAAAAAAAATCGAATTTTTGACCAAAATTGCCATTTGAAATTATTTAAAAAAAAACAGAAATAATTATCCGAAATCTTATTCCTTCGTTTAATACCTGAGAAATATATCTGAGAAAGTTGTGTTAAAATTTCAAACCGTTTAGTCGAGCCGTTTTTTGGAAATCGTGGTCACCGACTTGGAAACATAGTTTTGAGAAAAACGCGTTTAAAGATTCGGAAGAAATTAGCACATATATCATATTTTTTTTAGTTACATGGAGTCATCTGTTTTAGGGCCATAAGATGTACCTTTTGTAGCCTCACCAGCTTCTAATACCTCGATTTGATGCTGTCTACGAGCCATTCTTCCTTCCCGCTTACTCCCATGCGCTTCGGTCTGTACTCCGCCTACTTTTTAACAGTCCGAAATGTGATTGCAAATATGCGTATATCTCGGAAAAAACTTGTCGGATCGATTTGAAATTTTCAGGGAATATTATCAGTTAAGTATACATTCTGAAAATGCAATAAATAAAAAAATCGATTTTAACTGTATATAACCCCTTAATTCACCCAATCATTACATTGTATCACTTTGATCTTTTGCATTTAACAATATTTGCCATCCGAAAAATGTCAAATTTATCTTCAATTTGACAATATACCCGGATCACAATACTAATTTCCGAAAGTAAAAACGGCAACAGCAAAAACTTATTTAGCCCGTAATGATTTTCAGAAGTAAACACATAACGAGCGAGAAACCATTGACGAGGATCCGAACAACAACCCAGCTCATTCTAAACAATAACATAACAAAGAGAAACTGTTAACTCTGCCGGAGAAAATTGCCTGATTTTTTTTTATTCTGTTGTTTCTGCTGCTTTCATGTTTTACTTATTTGATGAGAAAAGTGTAATCTTGAGTGAACAAATCATGCTTTCATATACTGAGTTTGTTCTCGTCTTCGTCATTGCTGTCTCATCGTCATTCTTGCTCCCGATATGTTAACGGGATGGGCCAGGCTTTACCAGAACGGGATTTAAAATGAGAAAAACTGTCATTAATCATAAACGTCATCAGGAATAATGGCAGAAGTTTACGTTTCGGCGTTTGTCTGGGAAATATATAAGATGCCACTCCAAACGGGGATTATTTGCAAAAGGAGACAAGCGGGGAAAGGAAAAGTAAAAGTTTTTCATAATGACGGTAATGCGATTTCCTTTCTTTTGAAAGTAGTGTATTTTGAGTCATGAGGGGAAAATGAGCCGCACCAGAAACTTGAAACCGGTAATAAGAAAGTGTGGCTAATGGTTAAAGAGCTGGAATTAGAATGAAAACAACAAATTAAAACGTGCGTAAAGTGTGAATGTAATGGACATTGTGGGAGAACAAGTAAGAAGCATTTCGCGATAAGAAGCTTAATGCCAAAAAGATTCTGAGAATAAGACAACGAAATTTCCTTTTAAAGCCGGAAAGTGATTTTCCCACAAACAATAATAAGATTTGCTGTTTCCTGAAAATTTTCGCATGAATTTTATGGTGGTTTTTAGCACCTGCTAAAATCAGCGCAACACATTACAAATGTATTTGTATTCTGAGTGACTATAGCAATCGTATTGGATGGGAAACACGTTACCTGTGAAACCATTTAACTTCTGAAACTACCGAATCGAAACACTTGTATGAAAATACTATTTGTGGATTATGTTCCGTTCATTTGATTAGCTGATTCGAAGAAAAACGAATGTTCAGGGTCTGAGGAAAATATTAAAGCTGTGGACAATGAACAACTTTCAAGTTCATCTTTAATACCAATTTTATGGCTGATGATTCAACGCGCCCATAATCTTGAACTACTCGTATGTAACCATCAGCTTGAATAAAAGAAAATGATTCTATCGTGAGCAACGTGCTAACTAGATACGGGGGCAACGGACAAGTGGAATATCTCCCTCCAAGGTGTCGGAGCTAGTTGAGCGAAAGTAGACAATAAATTATACTATCACAAATTACAGGTCATTGGATAGCCTCGCTAACACTCTTACTGAGAATTAGCGCATCATAACATGGAGCTCAGACTTGATGTAAATAAAATTTTTTGTTTTACCACGCACAAACACATCCTCTAGCTTTTGTGCGAGTAGAATCCGAGTGTTCAGAGAAAATAAAGTTACTTCTTTGAATTGTGCGAGATTCAAGTAGATAAGATCTTTGCTCTGCGTTACGAGAAATAGTACGCGCGTTTTTTTGCTCCTATATCCAGCAGAGAACAGAGTATACGCATTAGAAACAACAACACTCCTGTACCAGTTAATTCACTAGTACGGAAATTCTATTCCACATATTAGTTCACGTGCTGAACTATAGAATGTGCTGATAGAAAAAAGAAAAGCTCATGAGAAGTTGTGTTTTTTGTTGTGAGGTGGCTTTGGTTTCAAAGTTATGTTGAATGTTTTGGGAGCTAGGAAATTAGAAAAAGCCCTCATAATGTGTAGAAAGTTAATAGAGGTAATTTTCTGTTAGTTATTTTTCTATTTTCTATCACGACGCATTTTACTCTTGATTCTCTGTCTCTTCACGAACGCTTTCGTCCTTGGACTTCTCTTGACTAACGATTCATTTATCGCACTTGGGCTGGTGGTCGTAGCATTCCGGACATTCCGTAGCATTCCGGATTAGACGTCGTCAAGTGCGGTAGCGACAGAGTGAAATCCGCTTCGTTAACGGCTCCGGGCTAATACGATCATCTCCATCCCGTTAAAACTCTGGCAGACCTCAGAGTACGTTCTCAGTCTCGTCGCCATTAAGTTTGTATGTAGGTTCTATTGAGGTGGACTCTTATTAACACCTATCTTGCTCTGACTACTTGTCCCCATAAGGGCTTGCAGCAACCATCAATTTACAGCTTTGCATTAGATTAGCATGGGATCATTCAGGTGACTACACATTCGTACTTGAGATAGGCTTTTTACATGAAAAATGTTTCCAAACCTAAACTCGTCAGGCACAAGCCTGTCAATAAATTAGATCTACCTTTTAATGTGCAGGGGGGGAGGGGTTGCTAAAATAGCTGTGCCGTTGGTGACAGCTAAAGCCCCAGGAAGTGGAGAAATGGTTAATAAGCTAGCTCCGCGGAATGAGGTTAAGGCTGCTGGAGTTCATAGAGACAGGGCAAATGAGTCAGCACAACTGGCTACTGGCACAGCGGCTAAGATAGCAGAAAGTTGTGGAGACATAATGAATAAGTCAGCTCCACTGACTTCCTCAACCCCTGTTTCAGGCGATTGCTGGGCTTTGGTCACCAAGCCTGGCCCTGGGAAAACCAAGAAGCCCGTTTGTGGCCAGTGTGATGGGAAGGTTATGGCGAATAAGGACTGGACTGGCATCAACAAGCGCTACCTCCGGTGCCACTTCTTTTTTAAGCACGCGACGTTCCTTCAACAACTCATCTCGGGCTTATGTAACTAGAATGGCAGCCTTCAAAGTTCTGAGGAAGTTAGAGAAATTAACCCCTGACACAATGCCCAACAAGGACAAAAAGTCCCTTCAATGGGCAAAAGCACAAATTGGGAAGCACCCGCTTCCTCTAAAGACAGCAATTTCAGCTGAAAAATGACACAGACCGACTAAGTAGAAGAATCAGGGCAGACAGGATCGCAATTCAGAAACAACTCGACCATTTAGTGAAATGGCAAAAGAGTTCCTTGTTTGGGCCGTGATTGATGTCAGCAATGGAGATGGAATCATCTCCTCCAAAACTGGCTAAAGATAAGGCAGGCTTTATTTGGAGTCTGCTGCTAGCTGCAGAAGGCTAGCTCAAGTCCACCATCTAAAATGAACGACGCGGGCTTGTACAAAGAAATCAAGCTGGTTGCGTACAGCGACCAACTCTCGGGCGGTTACTATAAGTGGGCGAATTCCGAGCTGGGTGAACTCTGGTGGTGACCCCAGCCAGCCAAGATGCAGGTCATAGATTCCTTGTTTCCATTCGGATCCAGTAGAAGTCCTACACATAGTTGGGCTTTTGAATCCGGACCTTCTCACGGAGGTTTGGAGTGTTGCGAAGGTTGGCGAGCCAGTAGACAATTGGCGAGAAGCCCTCTTTATCATAAATGAAGAGGCACTACCGGTTTTCGATGCCCGAAAGGGTATTATCAGATATGGAGTCGAGAAATTGGCTCTACGGATCTACCGAAGCGACAGGCCAAAGAACTCTGTTTCGGGAGATCCGTTCCCTGTAAAAACAGGTGGCTCAAACGGCAGGGGAGCCATTTGAAAATGGGTGTGACACCTGTTTAAGGGTGACATCTGAGGAGAAATTGGATGAAGAATCCCTCCTTGCCGATGGAGTAAGCGTTGGAACTACCTCCGAGTTGGGTGGCTGCCTGGTCCTCATGACCCTGGGCAGCTTCTATGCCTGAGCTGGAGGACCTCAACCTAACCCTAATCAATAATTAATAATAGCAAGGGTACTTCAAGTGAACCCTCATCATTCCAAAGCAGCATCAGCTGCCCTGTTGCTCCGCTTGTCTAGGACAGTGGAGGAGCTAATCCTTATCCAAGAACCATGAGTTGCCAACAACCAAGTTTGCGATTTACACATCACTGGTATAGCATCTGACAGCCTAAAAAAAATCAATTGGTGGAACACGGAGATGGAGGTGTCATAAGCTTGTCAACCAGAGTGTAAACAAACATGCTCAAACAAGTTCAGTTACCTCAATTATATATAGATATCAATCTGTCTAATGTAGAAAGAGATCCTTCTATTTTATCAAGGAAAAGCATAACTTCGTCCTACATTTTCAAAGCAAATAACAAACTTTTAGACCCTAGTCTTTCGAACACCTTTTAAAATTGATTTGGCCAAAAATTCATATTTCCATATACAGTGGTGGACACCTAAATAGAACACTATCCTCGCAGGCTGTTCAATTTAAATTTGCTGGAAACATGCAGCGAGGAATCGAATGGTTACATTTCTTATCGCATGCTCACATATGTGAGAACTAATTTTGAGCATCTTCATAAAATACGCAATGCATCTTCCCATTGCATTGCGTATTTCAGTGTAAAAGGAAGTGTTTTTATCTAGTCACCTAAATAGTACACGCTTGGTTTTAGTGAGTCGAAGTGAATTTTCTTGAATAATAACAAATTTATTTGAAAGTAAGAACAGTTAACATTAGTTTTTGAAAAAGTCAAATATAAAGAAATATTTTTGAAGATGCACATTGCTCCGAAGAAAAGCGTGAGATCATCTGCAACATGAAAGACAGTGGTTCAACAATTACGGGAATATCCAAGCAGATGGAGTGTTCGCGGATGGTAGTTTACAATGCTTTACGTCATAAGGAGCTCTATGGCAGTGCCAAAAACGGTCCGAGAGCTAAAAGGCCAAGAAAAACAACAAAAAAAGAGGACAATGTTATATACAGAGCAAGTGTCGCCAACCCCTTTTCGAGCTCCAAAGCGATAAAAAGCAGTGTTCTGAACGATAGCAATATTTCTGTGTCAGATAGAACAATTAGAAGTCGTCTGCAAGAAAAAAATCTCAGAGGATGCATCGCTCAAAAAAAAACCACTTGTGACAAAGAAGAACTTAAAAATGAGGAAATCGTTTGCAAAGGAACATCTAAACAAACCGATAAGTTTCTGGAAAAATGTGCTGTGGAGTGATGAATCCAAGTTTTGCAGGTTCCGAGCAGATGGGAAAAGGTATGTTTGACGTCCACTTAACCAACAACAAATCCCAAATACACACAGAAAACTGTTAAACATGGTGTCGGAAATGTGATGGTGTGGGCTGCTTTTTCCTGGCTTGGAGTGGGACCAATAATCAAGATAGACACGAAAATGGATCAACACGTCTACAAACGAGTTCTTGAGGACCACATGATCCCCTTTGCAGACGAAAATATGCCACTGATATGGCGTTTTATGCAAGACAATGATCCTAAGCACACTTCTCGTCTTGTGTAGGGTTACTTTAGTGATAAAAATTTCCCCATTTAATGTCCCAATGTCCCCAAACAGACTATATATATATATATATATATATATATATATATATATATATATATATATATATATATATATATATATATATATATATATATATATATATACAGGGTGGACAAAAAGTAGGGTATCACTTTTTAGCCGAACTAATTGAATTTGGGAAATCCGTATTTTATTGAACTGAAGGATATAATTTGTTTTCTATGTTCAGATGAGTAACTCTATGCATTTGGTTTATGCCAGGTGATTAACCACGTGTTTCAGGTGATTTCTGTAAAAACAGGGCTAGAAAACGGCGAGTGCGTATAAAAGAGGTACTCATTTTTCAGTACAGTTGTGTCCTGAACGATCTGCGAAAGTGAAATTCAAAAATTTTGATACAAAAGTGAAGTTTAGTAAGCTAGTGATAAAAATAAAAATTATCAAAGCCGAAACTCTCGAATAAATTTAGTGTTGATCTTATTTTGAAAAGCATGTTTTCCGATAGACAATTAATTTAAGGTTTGTGTTTCTTACAAAAATTTGTTTTTTTTTTCAAGTAGGAATTTCCTTTCATGGATATTTTTTTCGTAGAACTATGGCATTGCCAAAAGAGATACGGCATCAGATTAAGAATCTGCACCGAGACGGCAACACCATCGCTTCCATCAGTCGACAGCTTGGTGGTTCAAGGAAGGCTGTTCTTTTGTGGACTCGGCGAGCTCCAGGAAAAAACGAAGAGCGCAAAAAAGTAGAAGGCCACATGTGCTACAGCCACCCGACAAGAAAAAAATAAGAATGCTGGTCAAAGATAAAGTTGGAGTCGGAACAAAGACTGCGAAGAAAATGCTCAACCAGTCGCCAGAGTTCCAGCGTCGAGGAAAAAAGTCTCCAGATCAACCGTCAAAAATTACATCAGGCGCCGCCCATGGGGAAACATTCATACGTGAGACCAACGAAGCCGCTTCTTACCGAGAAGAACATTGAAGACAGGAAAAGGTTTTGTAGAAGATTAATTGACGAAGGTTTTACCCTGGACAATGCGAGGGGCAAGAAGCAACGAGCTCGCATACCTTTTACGGATGAATCTCCGATTGAACTCTTTCCGAAACCAAATCGACAAAATATGCGAGTAAGAACATCGAATCCGACATCAATTAAACCAGTGCAATGACCCAAACAAGGGCTTAAAATTATGGTGGCCGGTGGAATAAGTTTATATGGAAAATACGAATTTATCACCATTGACGAAAATTGAACGGTTAATGGAGAGTACTACCGAAACAAAATGTTGCCAATCTACGGGAAGTGCCTGAACAACCGGTGCCAATGACCAAGAGGAATGTCTCCCATTTTAATGCAAGATGGAGGTCGCTGCCATACCGCGAAAGCCAGTATATCGAAGGCGAAAGAGTATTTTTCAACGGTTTGGACGGATTGGCCAGGCAACTCACCCGATCTTAATCCCATTGAAAATTTATGGGCAATATTGAAGGAAGCAGTGTTTAACGCACCTATACCAACCAATCGTCAATATCTAGTTGAACGAGTACGAAGTGAGTGGGCCCAACTAAGCAACGACCACATTTTCAAACTTTACAATAGTTTCCAAAGGCGGATTATTCAATGCCACGAAATGGAAGGGCGTCACACCTAATATTAAAGTTGTGAATTATATTACTTAATATCTAAGCTTAATATATAAATTAAAAACAATAAAGTGATTTTTATATTTTTCGAGCTTTTTAAAAAAATAAGTGATACCCTACTTTTTGTCCACCCTATATATATATATATATATATATATATATATATATATATATATATACATTGGTGTATATGCAAAATAGGTTCAAGTCTCACTAAATGTCAATTATTTTTAACCCTTTGGCGCCGGCGGTCATTTTATTGATATTTTTAATATACCTATTTTTCCGTCCACAAATAATTTTTGTAAATATTACGTTATTAAAATAAAATTTTAACGTGTTTTACATGTGAATCGGATAATGTTTTGGAATTTTTTAACCCCATGTGTGCACTAGGTGCCTAAAAAGAGAGCGGGAAAATTTGAAAATTTTTAATTATGATAACTTTTGATAGAGCTATTCAATTACTATGAAACTTTCAGAACATATTGGTGTTATTTAGTTGTGAAATTGTGTAGCTTTTAATGAGCATGTTGGTAACCCCGTAGCTAGGGTAGGCGCTGAAAGTGAAAACCTTTAAATCATCGAATCTCCTGAAAAATTATCGCTTTTTGGAAATAAAACCACTCATAAATAAGTCTTATGTTTTGTGTATATAGCCAAAGTTAAAAATTTGAAATTTTACAACGGACATGCCTGGTAACCCTTTCCCAATTTACTTATATTTTTAACATCAAAACTTATGTTCACGGAAACTCACGATCCGATAATCACAATTAGTTGAATTTTACAGAATATATTGACCTTAAGTAGGACCAAGTCTGATAGAAGCGATTTTGAAATGCGGGCAAGTTTGTGCCAGTGGTGACATCTTGAATCATCACTAAGAAAAATAACTGCTTTTGGCCCTATAAATTCTGATTCAGTCATTCGATTTTAACCAAATTTACACCTTAAACCTTGCTTTAAGCCACGTGTGGTAGAAATTTGGTTGAAAAATTCGGTTGAAACTGCCGGCTATGGTAATTTTAGTGTCTTAAATTTGGAAAATTCCTGAGGAAAATAAAGCTCTTCGCCCTATAGCTTCTAGTCCAGTAATTGAATCATAACGAAATTCAAATGGCAAATTAAACTTATTGTAGGCAATATTCAGTAGAAATTAAAGTTCAACACAATGACAGGGTTGCCAGCTATGGTTGTTTTTGTATTTTTTGGCATACCTTTAGTAAGCGATTTTAGCATAGAATTTTCAAATCGTAGTAATCGTATAGTGAAAATAAACACCAAATATTAAGATCTAGAAAGTTTGAAAACTTTTGCGAATGGTAGCCCTAAATTTCTTTGCATCCCTATAACTTACAATGCATTCATCGGATCAGTACAAAATTCGCAGAACAGTTTGACTTTAATGTCAGGCAGATGTGATATATTTTTTTGGCTTCGGTGCTGGCAAAGGGCTGCTAGCACTAGGGCTTTTTGTTATTATCGTTCCAATCAATGCTTGCATGAAGTATTTTCATCGTAAATATTTGCAATGAAAATAAATAAACATTGTTTGAATTTTCTAAGCTCTGGACATTTTTTGGATGGCAACCCCAAACACCTTTCTACCGCAGTAACTTTCGATGAAGTCACCGAAATTAAAATAAACTTAGATTCTATTATTACTTAGGGTGTATTAGTTTTAAGTAGGAAAAGTAAGTAGTGGTAGAATACACACTCAAAATCTGCACAAATCCTCTACTGCTCTTCGAACATTAGTGTTTCTAGCGGTTCTGATGCGCTAGGGTTTTTTCTTACTTGCCTTTATTGTATATACCTTCTTCCTAATATATATCATCTTCCATGCTGTAAAAAGCTTAGTGAACGTAAAAAACTTTCATTTTACAACAACTTTTATGTAAGGTTATGTTCCACAGCTGCCTCCTTCAAGCAGATTCCGGAGGTGGAGAAGGCACAATTAGGTGCACAAGGGCCTATTGTGATACCTCATTGCGTATTGCTTAACCCTTACTAACAGGAGAGCCACTCCGAGTCCTTGACAAACAAACTTTGTGTCTATAGTTCCAGCAGAATTCATTGTAAAGGGTCCCCTAGACATGCTGCATGAATGCTTAACAGACATTGCCAACGCTGCGCAGATGGGCTCGCTTCCTAAATCGAGAAGTTAAAATATCAATGTCAAAAGTTTTCAGCCATTGCGATCGCACGCCAACCAGGACTTCACAGCGTGTCAGCCTCTTCAAATTGGCTCACTTCACAGCCCCTATATCCTGGTACCCAAAACAACTGCATCATTGAATGTCTCGTCATCTCATTAAGAAACGTACGGCATTTAAAGACTAGCTTTGAGGAGGAGCAAATTCTAGTAGGCGACTTTAGAATTGCTTGGTTGTCAGTGAAAATGAAAGTATTCACTCCGAATATTTGATTGCATAAGAGCCAAATGACCATACCATAACCTTTCTATAGCCCGAAACTTTAAAAATACGTATCACATTCCTAACAGGAGGGTATGCATTTCAATAAAATGGTCATTCAAATCAAAACATGCTTCAGTTTAACTATGTAATGCATTAATTAGTTATGAAAGATAATTATTTTCAAACACTATCGGAACTAGAACAAATTTTAGGTTCTAGTCAGAAGCGTGTACGAATTTAGTACTCCTCACATTCATGCTGATACCTCACCTAAATACATCATCCTTTAATTAAAATCTACCTCTAGCTTTTGTTAGTCCTAATAATCTAAACCATTCATCAGCCACTGTTGATGACACAACATATGATTATGAGAGCTCGTTACCACAGCGGAATAGTGGTTATCAATAAGGCTGGAAGCGTTGAAAGCGTCCGAAAAGTGAGAAACAGACAAAGTCACGGTTGAATAAATTGAGCTCCGAAAAATCGATAGGCCCATTTAATGTCACAGCCAAAACGCATGAAGCTTCGGCCAAAATCGATTCTCGTAGCAGGAGAAAGAAAATGATTGCTCTGCTCGCAATTGATTTTCCATTCGAACGATACTAAATATTTCGGCACATCTGCGTTCCGATGTCAATTGAAGCATATTTCGGTTACGGTCAAATTAAGAGTTTGATAAACATTCGCTCTCCAGTTAGGAGAACATGATAAGGATCAAGAAACGCAAAGATTTATCGAGGTGTTGCTCATATAGTCTCGATTACTCTCCTGAAACGTATGAATTGCCACATTTGCAAGATAAATGATATGATACTCTCCTTCTTCGACAATTCGCTCTTCCTGAAATCGAAACGACCGGCGTGCGTGGTACAACGATGCCTAGCATATACCTACACGCAATATAGTCTCATGTTGCAGGTATCCGTTTCAGCCTCCCTTGCGTGCCATAAACGTAAATTTATTATGTCCCCGTCATGGACCATTCCTTATTCGTTGGATCCGAGACTTCGAATCGCGTTCCTGATTTCATATTGAGACTGGGCTATATAGAATTGCTCTGCAGTAAAAACTTTCCATACTCATACACACGAACTAGTTTTTGCTCGCTACTAGTCGTAAACCCGTGGATGCGAATGAAATCAATGTGGCTTTTTTTCATTTTTGCACTCAAGTGTTGTTTTTTTTTATCGCCGGAACGGTTTCGTTTACTTGTTTTTACAATTCCGCTGTGGCAGTATCTCTAATTGATTTATTTCCAGTTGAACGCTAATGATAATTGCACGAGTGTGAAACAATTTCGCTTTGCTGCAATAGGGATGCATTTAGCAGGCAAACTGCAAATATCGATAAATGTTGAATCTCCTGCGCTGAATGTTGAATCTCCTGGGTTCCTGCGCTGAATGTTGAATCTCCTCCGGCGCTGGAGATTTTTATTTCTCGCATCACCTTTAAAACTTCAGCCGAGACGAATAAGATATTTGCTATTGCTAGGCTTGGCTACACTGTACCATTTCTTTTCTGCTATAAATAGATGCCTTATAACTTGTACATACAGGAAATGAAATCATTTCGTATAACCATTTCTACTGGTGTCAACGAACTTAGCCTCCTGGCATTTATATAAAGGAGTTCATTGGGATCTTTCATTCCAGAGAATCAAGGAGCTCCAGAGCTTTAGCATATATAACGGAAACGTTCGTGGTTTGAGGATTAAAACTAAACGTTATAAAAGGTGAGTTTTTTTGCTCCGGTACGGAACAGAATAGAACTATGCCGCAAAAACAACAATCTAGTACAAAACAGTAGTGCATTCGCTAAGATTGCTATAGGATGCTGTATTCGTTGTGGTAGCGCAAAACAGCTGAAAATAAAGGGAGAAAATAACGAGCATAAGTTACCACAATCTATAGGAAATAGAAAAAGAGCTAACAGACAATTACCTCTTTTAACTTTCTACACATAAGGAGGTCCTTTTCTAATTTCCTAACTACCAAAACATTCAATATAACATTGAAAAAACCAAAGACACCTCATGGCAAAAAAGACAGCTTTCCATGAGCTTTTCTTTTTTCTATCAGCACATTCTATAGTTCAGCACGTGAACTACCTATAAGGAATAGATTTCTGTACTAGTGAATTCACTGGCACAAGAGTGTGGTTGTTTCCAATGCGTCTGTTCTGTTCTATGCTGGATAGAGGAGCAAAAAAACGTGCCTTATTCTTTCTCGGACTCATGACTCACTGATGATACTTCTGATTACAAAATTTTACCTCAGTAAACAGCTTTTCGTAAGGGCCGAGATCGTTTGGTATATGGTTAATTCGATGGTGGAGGTGATTTGATCGGTATTAAAAAAAGACACTCAACGAAAAACTCTGCCATGATTTTCCTTTGCCTCCTCCTGTTGAATGTATTTTTTGACGCATCTTATGACTAAAGCATGATCGTTGCTTCAATATACACACCACCTGTAATTTTTCTCTGTTATTCTACGAACGAATCCATGCGCAATTCTCCTCTTGTCTTAGTAGTTGCTTGTCTACCACTACGTTCTGTTATGTCGTCATTTTAACTTGCCTACATTAGACTGGATGCTGTTTACTCCGCTATCATCTTGACTAGTAGTATCACATCAATAACGTCGTCTTTTCTGTCAAGTTGCTGCTCCTGGCAATTAAGGAACACTCCTAATATGAACAATGGAATCATGAACCTGGCTACATCTAACTTTCAGAAAATATTCCTTTCCTTGAGCACTGTTCCATGTTTTATGTTTCTTCTAATCCTCTTATCCTTGAAACTCCCTCAATGACACTATTAAGCACCAGATCCTTTTTTTTAGTACGCAAATCTTTTCACCGGCATTGCCATTGAATTAAAGAGGATTGACTGGCTCTCTGGCTTTCGTAGCCTTGACATTGGCGATAATCTTTTCAGTGGTGATACCATATTCCTCAATTCACGCTAGCTTATCGTCTCAAAATAATAAATGATTCTTTTAAGTTTGACAATGACGTCACAGCCGCTCTCGAAACCAAAAAGCAGCACGTGATTTATATTTAAAAAAAATAGTTCATAAGCTGATCTACATTTTTAGCCCTTCATCTGTTCCCTAAGTAAACTCTTTTAGTATTCCTTATAGTATGCGTTTTGATTATATATCTGCTTCCGTTCTATCTTATGCCAATACTGATATTGATTCCAACAGTACTCCAAATATCCTGACTAAATCACTTGCAACGTCTCTATGCGTCTCATTTTCAATCTTATTCAACATAAATATAACTTCTGGCTCATTGGCTTTTCTTTGAGAAATTACCAACATAATAATACATCAGGTTAGTGATCCTACTACGCATCTCAGACAGCCATTCTTCCTTGTTGTAGCAAGGTCTTTGATAGAATGATTTACAAGAGTGTCTACTCTTTTACCCTACTTACTGTAGCTCATGAGCAACAGGATTTTGTCAAAATTAAGTCCACTTCAACTTCACTCTTCTTTTCTTCACACACATAGTCGCATCCATTCCTGACTATCAAAATCTGGTCCACATATTGTATATTGACATTTCCAAAGTGTTGGATTCCGTCAACCATAACTTCTTACTCTTCATTGAATTTCTATCCTTTTATACCTTTTTCTTCTTGTGATTTTAAAATGTTCCAAATGATTAAGTTAGTGGACGACTGAATTGTGATACAAAGTGATCTGAGTGCTTCGCATATTTGGGGCATTTCCAAAGCTCTCACTTTGAATGTTACAAAAGGAAGACACATGAACAATGTCACCATTAATTTTCCTCTATTATATTTCCGTCCTCGTCTTAATCTTGTTGATGACATCAAACGCTTTGGTGTAATGTTTGATCCGAAGCTTAAATACGCTGACCATATCTTATACATCCCTACGAAGGCTTCTAAACTATCAGGCTTTATAGAAAGGTCTTGCAAAGCCTTTGTTAATCTTCCGCCTGCTAACACTCCTTTCTTTCCTTTACTCTTAGTGTTTCTGAGCATTGCTGTCAAGTTTGGTGTCCACTGTACGCCTGCTGAGGGGTTTAACGTTGGGCCGCTTCGGCTAACGGTAAATGATCCAGCAATAAACGGTGTGACTGAGCTTTTTCCATGGCTTAACGATTTTGATTAACTATTTGAAATATTCGGCAATGGCAGGTTTATTTACAGCCTGGCTTAGTTTCATGGACGACCGGACGATAAAAAAGATGCATTTTGGCTGGCGGCTATGGCATTCTGGACCTGGTAGCTTTACGCGCAATTACACCGGAGTGAAATCAAAGCGAAAATGGCTCCAAATATACCGTCTTCATTTAGTTAAAACCTGGCAGGTTTCAGAGTACGGGGGAAGATCACTTTATTGAGTTGGAGGTGTAAGTTCGGTTGACTTTCTTTCCAATTTGCGCTGACCTGGCTCTGAGCACCAGATAACATGAAGGCTGGTGCCAATCGTCGCGGGACCTCCCTACATTGCCAAGACAATCACGGGTCATCAATGCCACTACACTCCCGAGTGAATTGGACCCAACAACACTGATGACAAATAAAAATACAAAACCACAACAACAGACAAGACAGACGGATTGCAAGACTCAGGGACGAAAGTGGTCACGTAGGGCGAAGGAGGCATCACCATTCTGAAGCGAGTGTTGAAGCAGGCACGGCGGAAAAACACAGTACCACCACAATTTCCGCTGGTGCATGTATCCGCTGAAAGGGAACGCATTAAGCAAGAACGAATGGTTAACGAGGATATTTTGAGCCGGTGTCAGGATACCTTTAGCAAAATGATTGAAGCCACCTGCGTGAGAAAAAATGTATCGAAGCATGTCGAGGCTGACATGCTTGAGTTGCAAGAGGCCCTTGATGTCATCTCCGCCTACCAGGCGAACTGGCTGAGAGTGGAAATGGAATATCAGCGGGCGTTAGAGGAACACATTGTTGAGATGGCCACTCCCGCAGATCATTACTGGGTGACGGCTACCCATGCTTCTTTCTTAAGGGCAAAGACGACACCGCTGTCTTAATAAGTGGCTAACGTCAATAAGCTTGACAGAGGGGTGATTGCCCCATCGCTCGTTTCGAACTTGGAAGGAGACCTCATTGGACGGGGACCTCTTACATCTGAGAACTCATTGATCAAAGCAGCAATAAAGGCCACTGCTGACAGCACCATTAGATGGATTTGAGCTATGATGATTCAATGGTCAAACAGAAACACTTTCTCACGGGGTGACATGCGTACTGGTGGGACGATGGAATAACTGAACTGGGATAGGATGGCATGTAAGCACATTGATTGTAAGCTAATGAATGAAACACTGAACAAGCTCAAACTTCTAGGTCCCACAAGGGTTGCTGTAGTATTACTTTACATTATGTTTTAAATATTTTCAGCTCCATGTGGGCACTAAGTGCCGAAAAGTAGGTAAAGCAAAGATGTAAAATTTGGACTCGTGATAACTTCGCACAGATACGTTAGATCTTAACAAAATTTACAAAACTCATTGAGAGGCACCGGAAGTATTCTTGTGTGATATCTGACAAATGTGCGGGTAACCCTGTAGCTACGGCAGATCCGTAAACTGAAAACCTTCAAATTAACGACTCTCCTGTTTTTTTTTTTGCTTTTTGGAAAAAATAAATTTCATGCTGTGTCTGCCGAACCAAAATTATGCGGAATTCCTCTTTGCACAAGAACAGTTAGCCTCCACCAAATTGTCTCTATTTTTAGCATTCGAAATTCATGTTCAAGTAAGCTCACTGCCCGATAACTAGATCCGATTGAAATTCACAGCATGAATTGTTCTTTTATAGAAACAAATCTGATTCAAAATCATTTGAAAATATAGATTGCCCAGTGGCAGTGATGCCATCAAAGAAAATCACAAAGAAAAATAAAAGTATTTGCCTTATAACTTCTAATGGAGTGGTCAGATCACAATAAGTGAAGTTCGGTGTATGCCAGGTTTGGTAGAATTTCGATTGAAAAATTAGGAAAGAGATACCGAAAAATGCTACCATAATTTTTTTAGATTATATATAGTAATGATTTTCTGACAATATCTAACACCAAACATTTCAGTTTCAAGAATTTTGAAATATTCGCGGGCGGTAGCCCTGAAAATATTTTTATTCCTATAAAGTCCAACGCAGACACTGGATCACAATATAATTCAAAGGGTGCGTAGGGTTTAACGTGAAACGGACTCGGTATACTTTTGGCTGGGTTGTTTGCAAATGTTTGCCAGCACTAGGCATTTTCGTTATTTTCATACCAACCATTGCAACCTTTCAAACTTTCATATGCTAAATACTAGACCTGATGATCCAGTAGTAGAAAAAAGTAATTTCGTAAACATCTCAGCCGTACAAAATTTGGAAAAAATCTGTTTTTCTTAGAAAATTAGTTTTCTTAACAGATTTTTAACAGATTTTTCTTAACAAAATTTGGAAAAAATCTGTTTTTCTTAGAAAATTAGTTTTCTTAACAGATTTATGCGCTAGATTCTTCTTTCTTACCAATTTATATTTCACCCTCAGCACACTGACTTATAACTAAAAATTGCAATATTACAAAGCTGCTATCCATTTTCTTGTTATTCAAAGCGTGTGCTGTGTCGATGAAAACTTTTCGTACCAGGTTTTAATTTTAATTGCCACAACTTCATGTGTCCGTCGCACATCAATTACAACCAATTTTACGACTAGATCTCCTTGTCTGTGTGTGGCCAGTTTGGTAGTACACAGCCAGATAGAATTTAAGCCGAATCGACACTTCTCAATTGAATACGATGAGTGACAGAATAGTTGCTTATCATCATTTTTGGTAATCCTAGGACGAGCTAGATCACATAAATAGTACACGACCAAGACTAGGTCAGAATTCAATAGGCAAAACTATGAACATTAAATTTAACAAGTATGTGCTAATGAATGTCCTTCCGTAGTAATAGCAGGAATACAATCTCGATGATTCGTGCAAATATGAGAACTTTAACTAAATTAGAATCTTCTTTTCAAATACGTCTTCATCTAGGTTAATTCAACCAATCTCTTCTCCAAGCCTGAGATAAGAAACTCAAATGCTGAGAGAAAATGGGAAAACTTTTCGAGTTCATTCTCATATGATGGCTCCGATTACCGTGAAGTGAGATATCGACACCATTTCCCAGAAAACTTCCATGGGCTATATTATGGCTTGTCTGAGTTCGATTCCTATCTATAGCTGCAAAGACTTAAGTTATAGTACATTCTAGCAGCAAAAGTAGAAGTAGCACCGCATGTCACCGCAGAAAAAAAAAACCTGACTGACAACGACCAAACGAAATGGGCAGTCATACGGAAGTAATACATCAATTCGTAAAGCCCAAACAAGGAATAAAGGTACAATGAGGGATAATAGTAAGCTCGATTCGGGATAATGGAGTGTGTGTGAGAAACTTTTTCATTTTTGTTCGTAAGTTGCTCAAATGGCGCCGTTGACGTCTTGTAGATTTTCGCTCTCATGAACCAAACACCTGTTAACACTCTTGTCATATTTGCTGAAAATGTGATAAGTTATCAGTTGGGAGTGATCGTCATGTTACTGTCTAGTAGAAGAAAATCTGTATATTCTTACTCGTCGGTACCTCTCTCGATTATATGTTTCTTTGGTGGAGTAGTGCTATTGTAGGATATTTCAAAAGATAGGAAAACGGCAGCGAATCAAATTATAAAGTACATACATATTTGAGAGCGAAACTGCTAACTCCTGCAATCTTCATAGAAATAATCGCTAAGTACTTTAAAACACAGTTGGTAAATTTTATTTTCGTTTCAAATAAAAAATATAATTTCAAAATCTGTAACTATACATTTTCTAATCAGAAAACTGAAAACTGTCTATTGTGCAATTGTCTATTGTGTATCTCTTCTAACCGGAAAATTACATTGCAGTGTGTCGTTCGAAAGTATTTGGCTTTCATGTTCCGGGTTTTTTGTTAAAAAGAATTGCCAAAACATTAGCCGATTTTGACAGTGGAGGTAAAGAGCTTTACAACATTTAAAGTACCGTTGAAACTCTGAGAAGTTTATAAAGTTTTCTCTGCTTAAACAAATGTAGTTAGGATGGATGAATGATGAAAATATCCACCATGCAAAACCAACTTCGATTGCCTGTGATAGACAATTTAACCGTGTCTTAAAATAATCGTGCCAGGTGGTACTGGTTCAAGAAACTTGTAGATATTGAAGACAATCATCTAAATTAAAACTGTAAGTTGCTGTGTTATATAGAAAGGTAAAATCCAAGAGGCCGACTAAATTAATGTTCAATACGTTCTAAAGATTAAATTTGTCTTCAAATATTCTTGTAAACTCAACTTTACCAACCTATTGTTTATTTATTTATTATCCATTGCACTACAGGTATACTCCAATTACGTCAAGAATGAAAAAGAAACGATAAAGAAAGAAATATAAGAAAGAATTAATAAGTAATTAAAACTAACGACAAAAATTAAAACTAAGATTAGCTAGAATTGAAGATAACATGTTTAATGCATTCTTGAATTCGCAGGAGCAAGAAAAGGTTGTAGAGAAGGATAAACTCTATTATAACTAAGGTGTTGAAGGAGTTTCTCAAAAGGAGGAGGAGGGACATAGGAAGATAGTTGAAAGTAGGAAGATATTGGCGGCTTTACACCAGCTGTAAGGCTGAAAAGGATAGCTAAAAGAACACAAAGAAAGGATCAGAGGAATTTTACAAGGATACACGGAGTACCGTCAGGACCGGAACTAGCATTAGAATCTTATGCCGGAATTACATTCTGGCCGAGGAATGCCAAACGACGACAAGCACTGTGTGTAAATGGTCTCCTTGTCTATTCTCGGCTGTTTTTTTCATGGCAAGCACGCGTGTGTAAATGGTTTGCTCGTCGGCTCTTGTTTGTTTTATGAAGGGATAATGATCCTTTTATTGCTGTGCCTGAGTGTTTATGACCATCTCGTCCGAGCTCGCAGCCGCTGGAAGCGAAGTCGGTTTTATGCATCAAGTCAAAGGGATTCGAGAGGGTAGCATGTGCTCATTTAAATTTTCGAATTTTTCGCCGGGACTTCAAACATGTGTTTGCGTGTCCCAGATTGAAATAACTCAACGCACACCAAGCAGTTGCAATAGCCACAGCCCGTACCTCAGTCATCGTTCACTGAACTGAACAAAACAGCTCACAACTGTCGAAAGATGCATAGTGCAATATCCTAAGTAAACAATTCACCCTATGAAAGGTGCATGGTGTATGGTCCGTGTTGTATGGTGCAATATCCTAAGTAAACAATTCATCCTATGTCTTGTTGAGTCTCGTCCAATGTCTTGTTGAGTCTTGTTTACTCTTGTACCCGAGACGCTCGTCCCAGTGTATAAATTCGGCATTAGGTATACATCAGAGTTTCGAATTACAAAATGTTGATACTAAACAAAAAGAGAGACGAGGTATGGAAAGAATGTCGAGGTATTTAGTGCGTTTTTAATGACGGACGACAAAAAGGTAGTAAAAATATAACCAAAAGCTTGAGAATTACAAGCATAAGCATCATCAAGATGCATAGAATCATGAATTGAAGAATCGGACTTGAGGGAATGACTATAGGATCAAAATGATTGTGGTTGACTAGAACAGATTGAAATCTCGATGATCAAAAATTAATCACGCATTGCCTGCTAGAGCACTCTTTTAGCTTTAGCTGCAGCTGCTCATGAGGTTTTTCTTTAACTTAAAGAGCATGAGATACTTTTAATGTGAATCAAGGAACATCATTAGGTTTAAGAGTACGTTTGATGAGAATAAAGTAGAAGATAAGATTAGAACAGAAAGAGTAGAAGTTGAAAAATACACAATCTAGAAGCTATAACGCTGGGTAGAAGGATACATATTCCTTGCCTGGAAGTTTTATTTTATATTTACACTGCAGATTCATCAATCTGAATAAACAGATAAAACAATTTTGGAAATTAGAAGCTGTTGAGTTGCAAGGAAGAGAAAGGACAAGTGCTGAGAATGCATGCAAAAATTTTTACAAACAAACCACTCAAAGAACGAAAGATATAAGGTTTATAGTGAGACTTCCACTTGCCTCAAACTTATCAAAATTGGGGGTTTAAAAAGAACTCGCATTGGCCAAATGCCCTGCAATTGATAGGAAACTACCAAAAATTTCACAGCCTAAAAATACATCAGGCTGAGACATATGAATGAGATACGAAAGATTATTTGTCCACACTATTATTTGTCGCATCGTAGTGTACTCAAGCCAGAAAGCGAAAGATTCTGTGCAAATACTTCCAGTAATCTGTCACTGATTGATATATTGAGTCCCAAGTTTCAATATGATCTTTTTACGGTTCTTGTTTGGTTCCAATTTCTCAGATAAGACGTAGAGAAGCTGTATCGCCGGGTGCACATTGAAGAACCTGACAAATAATATCAGTTGATACTCTGGTGAGAAAATCCAGGGAAAACACTCAAAACATATAAACTCGTCACCGTTGCGTACGGATTAACATCAGCTCTATATTTGGCGATACGTTTACAACTTTCAAAAGAATATCAAGATTTTTTTTTTCATGTCAAAGGGCAGAAACTTTTGTGCCACCCGGTAGTAAGATTAGCGTGTACGAGTACCAGAATATCACCATCAACGAAAATTACGTCACATAGACTAGAATTATGTGAAGCTTAATGAAACGTATTAAAAATGACATAAAATGGGGAGACCCGATATATATATATGGTAAGATTCAGAAATCGTGCAGATTAGAGCACGTGTATCTTCACTACAGAAGTTTGTGGTGAATTTTGCGGTTGGCTGCGATTCGAAGGAGAACGACAGAAGACCTGTGGCTCCAGCTGATCTGATTTCAAAAATCCCGCTGATCTGATTTCAAGAGGAACATCACCAGAAAAGTTTCAGAATAAACAACAATGGTTGTTTGGACCATTATTCTTGCATGACCAAGAGCACACTTACTTGCTCTTGAATATGCCAAGAGTAGATAACCAAGAGCATATTTACTTTGTACTTCGTCTTATCTTGATTTATGTGCAGCCTTAGCTTTTGAGTCACCCTTTTGGTCTGCATGACGAATCCTTGAACAGCTAGTTAAGATCTTCCACACTAAAAAACACATAGTGCCAGACGCCATAATTTATAGACTTCTGGCGCCATGTACATAGTCGATTTCGGAATTGTGATAGAATATAGAGCCACACGCCATAGTACATGGCGAAAAGTACATAGGAGCAAACGTTATGCTTATAGCCCTCCAAGCCATGTACTATAGTCCTCCACGCCATGCACCATAGTCCTCCACGCCATGCACTATAGTCCTCCACGCCATGTACTATTGTTCTTCACGCCATGTACTATAGTCTAAAGTAAATATAAGACGAGTGGAACAAAATGAACCAACAAAGTGTCCAAAAACTTATTCACACTCTTGCAACAAGAATGAAAGAAGTATTTATAAGTATTGGTGGACAAACACAGAAACATATCTCTATCTTGGATTAAGCTTAGATTAAACTGTCTTCTAACTGGCCCAAAATTTTGTTGAACTGAAAATAAGCAAAATTCGCTAAATGTCCCGTTTGGTTAGAACGTACTATACATTAAGCTTCATTGGCTAAATGTTGAGGCTAGTGCTTATTCTAGTCACTAAATTTTGTTTCCTATGATTTTTCAAAACTTTTTCAGGATGGCCAAAAGCTTTGTCGGAGAGTGTATATAATAATTTTAACACTTCACTACCGCAAACAGAACGTACATGAAGAGGGCCAACTCGAGCGGCGATCATATGCTAATGCACCGAAACTAAGTATACAAGTATATATATATAACTTTTGTGTTAATGTAACTCCAAAAGTATACACTTCCACCACGTACATTTTAAATTTGAAACCGTTACCTTCGAATCCGAATGATTTAATTACGAAATCATGCGTGCAAACATTTAGGGGTATTATTGCGATGTTATTGTTCGCTTAGATACTTATTGCCGGATTTCATTTGAAATGATTCGAACAAGCACTTTAATTCATTAATGCACTTCATGCAAACTATAGCACCACAATAACACTTTACCACATATGTATATCTCCATATGATTTTTCACTTCTGATAACGAACAAAATTCACTCACCTACAAATTTGTCGATGAGGCTGCTAAAACCCCACTACTCCAAACAGTCTTTCACCTTTCGGAACATCAATAAATTATAACAAACAATATGACAACTGAAGCCATATTACATGGCTCAGGGTACTATGTACATAGAGTGTGGGACCATAAATGCTGCGCCATGTTACATAGGACCACGCGCTATGTAGATTCTGACATTATGGCGCTGGGAGCCATATTGCATAGCTCAGAGTACTATGTACATGGCGAATGGGACCATAAATAATGCGCTATGTTACATCGCTCTGGGCGCCATGTGGATTTTTTTCAGTGCATTGATGACAATATGATCTGCAAAAGCCAGTATCTCGGTGGACTTGGTGAAGATACTCCATCTTGTTGAGGTGCGAGTACAAAAAGTATAATCGTTCGCAAATTATTGTCGGCATAAAAAAACCAGTTGACCCTAAGCAACCTCAGAAACAGTTTGTGAACTAGGATATGTCTGTGGATATATTTGAATTGTTACAATGGGATCACCTGGTGCTTTTCTCTAACATCAATGCATATTTTTCACTCTACAACATGTATATTTTTCTAATAAAACCCATGATTTTATTATTTTGTGTTCATAAAATTATTTTTGCTGTATAAGTGGAACGTTATAAACACGCAGATAGACTTGCGTTTCTTCTTGAAAGCCCATGTCTGATAAGCTATAAGCTTTGATGTGATGTGATCATTGGTAACATTTGATGGTAAGTACACTTGTACATACGGATTCTTGAACTCATTCACAAAGTTACATAAATTACGGTCTAAAGAATTTTAAGATGTACTTGCTTGTAACTTTATTATCAAATCAAAATCATCCAAGCGCAGCTGTTTTTACGATATGAAGATGTAGAGCAGCAAAATTTTTTACGCAACTCGTCGCTTTGTTAAACCTTACGAGAGACTAGACTATCAATTATTCATTTCACAAAGGCGATTATATCAATAATGCCGTTTCCAACAATATGGTGCTCCCTATCACAAGGAATAATTCTAAAGGATTTCCAATGATTCTAAGTTCAGTATGGGACCTGAACGACGTAAGATGTATGTAGACTTGGTTTCGTTGATTATGCATTAGTAGGAGAGCTTTGTACTATCGATGAGAGAGTCAAGCGAAGAAGACTTATTATTACGAGAACAAATGTACAAGTCGTCTCTTTTTGAATTTTAATTTCAATAGATTTAAATTATTAATTGTTATATAATAAATTATTCAATCAGGACGAGCTAATTACATTTGCATTTCTTTTATGAAACATGCCTGAAACAAACAGAATATAGAAGTCAAGTGAAAGTATTCGTAAATTTTACAAATGCTAATGCAAGTAAGACAGAAACTGCCAAATCAAGAATGTTTTCTTGCTAAAAGTTATTACACCAAAGTATTACAAATGATGGTTGGCAGAACAACAAAATAAATAATTATGAGCTACCAAAAATAATAGTAGAAAATATATACTATCATTAACATGTTCGGTCATTGGATAGCTCTACCCTGATTCGCATAAACGTTTCATCTAAATTTTTGTTATTTACTAAAAAGGTACTAAAGGTACTAAAGGTACTAAAAAGTGGGTCTATAATTAATACTTTGATATTAGGAAATATATTCATTTTTCTGTTTAAAATAACGAATCACAATTTTTTTTCCACATTCGATGTGCATTTTTTGCTTTTACGTCATATCAGCTGAATAATACACAGCTTTTTTGTAAATTGAAGCAAAAAGAGTGTAAATTTACTAGTTTGCTATTCACCTTTGCGCCAAAACCATAAAATTACATCATTTTCTCGAATTCGACTTATTATTGGTGTAATATTGTGACGAAAAACGGTAATTTGGCAAGATTGAACGAGTATGACGTTTGGTGATCATTGATTACATTTGAATAGTTGCAGTTAAGTGAACAGTGCAGTATTTCTTTCCGTGGAGCAAGTGTAGAAGTGTAGAATAGTAATTATAAGTTTGTGTGCATATTTGTCTATAATAAATTAAAATAAACTATAAACTGAAAGGAAAAAGTGTTTGTATTTAATAATAAAAATATTTATATTTTACTTCCTTGATTTGGCTTTTAAAGTTATCTGTTCACAGTTTTTTTGTTAATTATATTTCATTTGGGGCAATATTTCAAATTACGGCATTTCCCCGATTTAAGTGGATAGACTTTAGATCATGAAATTCACGCTTAAGTAGTGCGAATTTCTTAAATTGGTCAACTTTTCATGTAGAAATTTACCAGTGCTTGCATTGTGATTTTGACACTTTTTTGTTGAAATTCACGAATCAATGACGCTTATTATTTTAGAAAGTTCTTAAAAAACAACCTTTGCTACATAAATTTCATCCATTTCCGTCCAAAATTTACGTCTTTTTTGGGTAAAATTACAGGATTTGGTCGCAAAAAAATTTTAACACTTAAGACGTAAAATATTCTTTGTACGCACTTTTATAAATTTACATCTTTAATAGTAGGAAACTAGTTTCCTACTATTATGAGGGTAAAATTCAACCAAAATTTTTTTGAGTGTAGCAACGGATTCAAGAGCTGCATACTCTATTACATCATTCTGCAAAATTTGAAAAACCTATCTTTTGTGGAAGTATGCTAAAATCAATATTGAATAATGCACTCTCCATATGTCTCCAGTACAAATCAAAACACAAATCATTGAATATCTCGAAAGTACTGAAATGTAGATAGAACGTTTATGATAACAAAAGTGTGTTTATTGTGTTTAAAGTATAACTGCCGAAGTAGGCAATTTCGTAAGTAAATGTAAGTATGTGTGTGTGTGTAAATACTCATAAGATCATACGTGGATATATTTAATAAAAATTTTTTGAGTGTGCTACAGTAAAATACTCATCGAGCACGTTTAACTCAGTAGAATAATTAAATATCCCACACATTAAATCAACTTTTAAATTACTTCAAGAGTGATGCAACTTCAAAGTGATGCAAACGCAATAGAAAACGTTTTCAATTAATTTTCGCAACGATTACTCTCCTTCCCAGCCAGAAACATATTTCTACGAGCACGCTTCCTTTTCAGCGTGCACGTGCCTTTCTTCTCTTATCTTCTCGTAAGATTTTTCTTTTTTGCTGAGCCAAGCATCCGGGAGTGTTTGAAGAAACAGCACAAGCATGATATTTTCTTTTCTAGCCACCGAAGATGAACATATCTTCAGGTTTTTTGTGACTGTTCTCGTCGAGAACAGACGGGTTGGAGTCAAGTCACCCGAAATTATATACCGCAAAATAATTTCTTTAGCTGGCAGCTGGCGATATCGTTCTTTCATTCGCCATCTAATTAGGCTTTAGGCTCGCTGATGGCAACAGAATGAAAGGGATTTTTATTTATGGTCAAGCAATATTTTCCTTTATTGGAACTAAGATGGCTCTGGAGCCGTCCGATGTCAGACTACTTCGTGATTCAAGGTATTAGCTTGCTGATATAGTGTACGTCTTGCCCGAATTCGGTAAGTTTGCTCCTCATGTTACTCTTCAGCTAGATACTCATAAAATGATCTTAATGCTAGAGTAATGAAGTAGATATTTTATCAAGTATCAACGTATAATTACCTAGGTGAACCAGGGATGTGTGTGAGAGAAAAACCAACATAATTACTGTGGGACTATTGAAAGCTTAAATGATGATGTTTTGAGTTTCAACAGACGTTGTAAAATACAATGATATTGATTTAGGTGAATATGGTTCGTGAAGTGCGTTAATTACTGCCTTGAACTTTCTCGAAGAAACAAGATTATTCTAATTATGAGACGAAGCACTTTACAGAGAATTCTTGATAGTGAATCCTTCAAATAAGACATAGCTATGAAATGTTAAGTAAAGTAAGATTAAGTGTTAAGTGGTGCAGGACGTTCCTACATTTATGTTTTTGTGTATTTTGTGCCCTGTGGCTATTCTTTCATGGCTCGCGACTGAAGCAGCATAATTTCATTTTCTACGAGAGAGTATAGCAAATAATTTCGCCAGGGATTGAAAAATAACTAAATAAGTAAAAAAAACAACACTATGAAGCTTCAATTCCATATATAGAAATTAAAGAAATCATTGATTACTAATTGGCACTTGTGAGTAGCATGTGAATTTGGATGCCTGTAACAAAAATTTAACTACAAATATCGTCCGCCATATTTAAATTTCCAATCATAACTTCTTAGAAAACTTGTTAATGACAGAAAATAAATCCGTTGAGCTTTGGCCGTCATATAGAAAACCGGTCGCAAAAACAATTAGCGTACAGAATGGTGGGCTTAATGTACTATTTTTCGACCGGTCGCGGTACTTTTCTCGTCCAATAAAAGTACTTTAGTACCTGTTAGATTGCAAGTCGTGACCGGCACTCTATATGACGGCGAAGGTTGAACTCATAAGCTTTTCGAAACTCAATTTGTGATACTTTTAGCCTTTTATATAAAATCGTATAGATGAATAATCTTTGAATATTAGCCCAGTGAAATCCGACATAAAACAAGGCGAAACTTTGGAAAAATTAGGGGAAAATTGAATTTTGGTGTGAACATTGGTACTGGCGTGTTGAACAAAATGTCAAAAGTCCTCATCGATCCGAGTGCTGCGTTACTTTTTATACGGAGTCAAAGGTCACCAAAAGTGACCTTTCCTAAATATCTCAGTAACGGTCACGTCTTCAGAAAAACAATGCATGACGAATTTGTAGCTTAAAAAAATTCCAACAAAAAAATTTAAAACTTTTTCTTGTAACCATAACGGTTTTTAAGATATATTGGTCTAAACATTTGCTACTAACAGCATCCTCTTTCTCAACGGCATGTTGTTATTATCCGATTTTGATTACGACTTGAAATGTTTGTGAGTTTGTTTTTCTATGTTTAAGAGGCGCATGACAAAAAACATGTAAACAAACTTATCTACCACACTCCAGGGTAGATTGAAATGTGTGCTCCGAAAAGTTACCAGCCCCCCGCCCCCCTTTGCCATAAAACTTTTAGGCTCGCTACTCTCTTCTCGGAAATAAACTGTATTGCTGCATTATTTATGGGATATTTCGCGAAGGAGCAGAACAAAACAACAACATTGTAGGTGGAGATAGGTTTTGTGACATATCATGGCCCTAGGAATATGAAAAAGCAAGATATTATAATATAATGGCATAATTCTGTAAACGCTCATTCTTGACATTATAGGAGCTCAACCCGCTCAGTGTTTTACCAATCCGAAACCAATTTGCACCTGACACTACGTGACCTTGCCCTAATCGTTCATGGGATAAGACGGTATGGAAAAAAAACTAAAAATCCGGGTATTTCGGGGTGGTTCGTTTGCGGGGGTGGGCAGGGTGTGGGTGTAGGGCTGGTCCTGCGGTGTAAAGAATATGCAATCAACAGGATAAGAAGTGATCTTATCTTGATTAACAGTGGGCAAAGAGTAGGCAGCTCATATCTGAAGATTTGGGATGGAAGCTCCGGGATACCATATTATGGAAAGGGGGGGGGGGATAACTTTTCGGAGCACGCTTTTTCATCTACCCTGGAGTGTGGTAGATAAGTTTGTTAACATATTTTTTTTTCTTACGCCTCTTAAACATAGAAAAACAAACTCAAAAACATTGCAAGTCGTAATCGAAATCGGATAACATCAACATGCCGTTGAGAAAGAGGATGCTGCTAGTAGCAAATGTTTAGATCAATATATCTCAAAAACGGTCATGGTAACAAGAAAAAGTTTAAAAATTTTTTTGTTGGAAATTTGCTAAGCTACAAATTTGTCATACATTGTTTTTCTGAAGACGTGGCCGTTATTGAGATATTTAGGAAATATCAATTTTGGTTACCTTTGACTCCGTATAAAAAGTAACACAGCACTCGGATTGATGGGGACGTTTGACATTTCGTTTAACACGCCAGTACCAAGGTTCACACCGAAATTCAGCTTTCCTCTAATTTTTCCGAAGCACTATATTAGATTTCCCCGGACTATAACTGACTTGAAACCAATGTCTAATCGGTAGCTGGCAGTGGCGTATCCAGGGGTGGGCACGCGCAGTGATGCCAATTTAGCTGCATTTTAGCTAGATTTAGCTACAAAAAAACCGGTTTTCCTATGTGTTTTCTCAAATCTAGCTACAAAAGCTTTAAAAGCTTTAAAAAATTTGACATCACTGGGCACACGGACCTAGATCCCCCCCACCGAAACTTCGCAAAGTTTATTTCCCCGGGAAACATAGGTTAAGTGAAATTGTTTTTGTGGAATGATTGAAATTGAAATTTTTGTAGCTAAGTGGTTTCGAAAGTATGCACCGATTCTCATCAGACATCAGCTCATAGTGCGTACATGACTGATGAGAGATCATTAATTTTTATTTACATTAGTTGTTGTTAGTTAGTTGTTTATTTACGTTAGTTCTTAGTTGTTATCGATATCATTAACTCATAAAAGTTATTCATTAGTGATCACCTTTATGAGTAAATGATATCACAAATTAATAATCTTTATAGGTTTAGTGTTGACCGAACTGTAACACTGGACACTGGGTTATATTTCATCCATGAGCACTTTATTTATATGAAATTATTTATTATTTACTTTATTATTTACTTTACTTATATGATATTCTAGAAAAAAATACATTGTTTTGAATTTGGTAAAAACAAAATCGGTTTGCATTCCAGCATTTACAATTTTTGTGATATGGAGCTAAATAATTATACATATACAGGTAGGCTAATAGCATTAGATGAACTGATTAAAAGTTAAGATCGAACAGTTAAAATTTTATAGCATTTTAAAACTCTAAAGTGAGTAAGGTTTTGCCACAACCTGGTTCTAATATACAAAATAAGCAACTGCTCGATACACCGCATATCGGGATATACGTTAGGGCTAATTGGCATCTGGAGGATCACCAAAAACCACAATTATTGAGGAAAACGTGCGAACCAGATAGATTACACAAATTCGAGCCGCAATGTATAGCGGGGAAGACACGAACGTTTCAATTGAACTATCTAGAGAGGTTTCCGTGGTTATCTTATTTTGACGTTTTGAAGGGAGCGTTATGCAAATTTGGTGTCAATCGCCATACCAGCGTAGCAAAGGTTCCCATCAAGTGGGATCCTTAGTAAAATCGCCATTTGCGAATTGGAAGTGGGCTATTGAAGCATTTGAAGACCATTCGCGTCTCAATTTTCATAAAGCTGTGACAAGCAATGCCGCTTACTCCCTCGCTCAGCTCTGGCAAGCAAGACGAAGTGGCTTTTCAATTGAATCAGCAAGCGAAAAAAATTCTTTAGCGAATAGAAAAAAGTTGTTTGCCATTATGAAAACTATTCTTCTCTGTGGACGATAGATTGATTGATAGACATTGATCACGGATGCTTATCCCTCGACGAACCAGAGTACAACGATGGGAACTTTAGGACCCTTCTACGTTTGCGTGCTGCAAGTGGCGATAAAATTCTACAAGAGCATATCGAGAAATCCGGTAGCAACGCAATGTAGACCAATTATTCAAAATGAGACCTTTCACTCAAAAAAAATTTAATCACTGAAAATTTTTTTGAATCAAATTTAAATCAAAAGTTGAAACACTTTTAAACAAAAAACAAATCTTATTTGAACAAAACACACTTTGATACAGCGTTATTGAAATGAGTTCAGATTATTTCAAATCAAAAATTTTCAAATATAATTTGAAGGACGGAGGACGTAGATGTATACAGTAAATGGTCCATGACTTGCTAGAATTCAGATATCCTAAACCTTTTGGCGGTGGCGAGCGTTTTAGTGAATTTTTAGGTACTCCTATATTTCCAAGGAGTGTAAATTTTTGTTAAAATAAATATTTGGGAATGAAAACTTATTATTTTTTAAGCTTGTTTATGTTAAAATGTTGGAAATTTTGAGCCGTGTGGTTTTTTTTCAAATTTTGATTAGTCATTACTTCTAAGAAAAACAATGGACCATCGTAAAATTTGCAAAGCGTATTAATGCTGACTAAAATTTAGCACGCGTGTATTTTCAAGATAGTGCAGGTAGCCCTGTAGCTACGGCAGGCTCCTAAAAAAAAATCTTCAAATCATTGACCTTCCTGAAATTTTTTTGATTTTTGACAAAAAAATCAAATCATTGATAAATTTTAATCTTTGTCCATCGTGTCAAATTAAAATTTTCAAAATTCCGATTTGCACAAGAACGGCCACCCATCACCAAATTACCTCTATTTTCAGCACTCAAAAGTTCTGTTCACGAGAACTGACGACCAGATTATTCGATCATAAGGAAATTTACAGGACATGTTGGTATTAGCTAGGACCAGGTCTGGTAGAAGTGATTTTGAAATGCGGGCAACTCTGTGCCAGTGGTACCATCTTGAAAAATCACTGAGGAAAGAAACCGGTTTTCGGCCTATAACTTCCGATTCAGCTATCAAATTTTGGCAAGATTCATACAGTACTTGGATCTTACCTTAAAATTTGGCTGAATGATTTTTGTCTCCTAAATCTTGCAAATTTACTCAGCAAAATAAAGCTTTTTTCCCTATAACTTCCGGTCCAGTATAGAAATCAGAACAAATTCACGCAGTAAATGGACCTTAATGTGAAACAAATGTCGTAGAAATTTCGTACAAAAGTCACGAAAGGGCTGCCAGCTATGACCATTTTTGTAATTTTTTCGAATTTCTTTACTGAGCGATTATGTCATTAGATTTGCAAATGGAAATGACCCAGCAATGAAAATTAACAACAAATATTAACGCTTTAAAAATTTGAAAAGTTTTGAGGGTGGTAACCCTAAAATTCTTTTCACTCGTATAACTACCAGCGCAGTGATTCAATCGAAACGAAATTTACTGGTTGGGTTTAATTTAACGTGAAGCAGATTTGGTATGCATTTTGCTTTGCTGCTGACACAGGCTAACCAGCATTAGCCATTTCCGTAAATATTGCACCAACAGATGCTTCAAAATACGATCTCATATGCAAAGCATTTGCGATAGAAATAAGAAACCAATTTTTAAATTTTCCGAGTTTTGAACATTTTTCGGATGGGAGCCTCAAACAACGTTTAACCGCTGAAACTTTCGATGAAATCCTGCGATGAGAACGAAATTCAAAGGATAAGTTGATTTGAGTATGAGCTTGTTATGGTAAACTTATTGCTGCTTTGTTCGGAAAGTGTTGCCAGCACTGAACATTTTCATCATTTGTGTTATAGTTGAGTTTTGTTGCTTTGGATAAGGAATCGTTGATATGATTCTACAAAACAGTGTATTACGTCTTTCCACACTTTTTTGTCACTCAAAGACAATTTCTTCGAAAATTAGTTTTCTAGCGGTTCTGATGCGCTCGACTTTTTACTAATGTTCGAAGAAGAACATTAGTATTAAAATCACTTTGGCCAAAAATTCATATTTCTATATATATATATATATATATATATATATATATATATATATATATATATATATATATATACATATATATATATATATATATATATATATATATATATATATATATATATATATATTATATATTATATTATTCCGTACACAAATAAGTTTTGCAAAATTAAAGTTAACCAAATAAATATCGAACGTGTTTTACATGTGAATCGGATAATGTTTTGGTATTTTTTAACCCCATGTGTGCGCTGGGTACCTAAAAAGAGAACGGGAAAAATTGAAAATATTTAAATTGCTATAACTTTTGACAGAGGTATTCAATTCTTACCAAATTTTCAGGACGTATTGGTATTATTTAGTTGTAAATTTGTGTAGCTTTTGATGAGCCTGCTGGCAACCCGGAAGCTAGGGCAGGCACTGAAAGTGAAAACCTCCAAATCATCGTCTCTCTTGAAAAAATGCCGCTTCTTCAAAAAAAGCCACTTATATGTAAATTTTGTGCTTTTTTTACATAGACCAAAAAAAAAATTTGATATGGTATAACGGGCACGCCTGGTAACCCTTGCCCAATTTACCTATATTTTTAGCACCAAAAACTTCTGTTCACGGAAACTCACGATCCAATGAGCAGAACTAATTGAAATTTGCCGACTGTATTGGTCTTAAATAGGACCAGGTCTGATAGAAGTGATTTTGAAATGCGGGCGATTCTGTGCCAGTGGTGCCATCTTGAAAAATCACTGAAAAAGATAACTGCTTTTAGCCCTATAAATTCTGATTGAATCGTTCGATTTTGACTAAATTCACACAGTAGCTGGACCTTATTTTAACCTTATTTTTATTTAGAAATTTGGTTGAAAAATTCGGTTGGAGCTGCCAGCTATGATAATTTTAGTGTCTTAAATTTGAAAAAATAAAAATTTGGAAGTGAAAACATTCAAATCATCGAATATCCTTAAAATGTCCGTTTCTTACAATAAAACCAATCTGTATACAAATCTTATGCTTTATCTACACGTTTAAAGTAAAACTTTGGAAATTTCATGTCGGACAAGAACGGTAACCCTCTCCCAGTTAACCTATATTTTTAGCATCAAAAACTTCTGTTCACGGGAATTCACGAACCAATAATCAGATACCATTGAAATTTACATAATGCATTGGACTTAAGTAGAACCAGGTCTGATAGAAGCGATTTTGAATTGTGGGCAACTCTGTGCCAGTGGTGCCATCTTGAAAAATTACAAAGAAAAAAAAACTGCTTTTTGCCCTATGAAATGTGAATTATTAACCAGATTTTCATGAAATTGACACAGTAACTGCACCTTGCTCTAAACTCTATTTGATAGAAATTTGGTTGAAAAATTCGATTGGTGCTGCCAGCTATGGTAATTTTTGTGTCTTTGGTTTTGAAAATTCTCTCAGGAAAATAAAACTTTTTGCCCTATAGCTTCCAGTGCAGTCATGAAATCAATACGAATTTCATACAATTAATGGAACCAATTATAAACATTATTCAGGCGAAATTTGGTTGAAAAGCCTTGATAGGGTTGCCAGCTATTGATGGTTTTGTCTTTGTTTGCAATATCTTTATTAAGCAGTTTTATCGTAGAATTTTCAATTGGTAATGATATTGTAGTGACAATAAACAGCAAATATTAAGCTTTCGATTATTTGAAAAAACTCGCTGCAGGTAACCCTCAATTTCTTTATACTCCTATAACTTCGAATGTAATATAACAACGTGAAGCAGATGTGATATATTCTTGGCTTTGATATTGGCGAAAGGTTGCCAGCACGAGTCGGTTGTGCTACTTTTTATCAATAAATGCTTACAGTAAGTGCGTCCGCACACGGGTCGACATTCAATCGACTCGACTGCGACTCGAACTCGAAGCGTCATATGCGTCACACTCGAAGTAGACAATTGCATCCGCACACGGGTCGACATGCAATCGACTCGACTGCGACTCGAACTCGAAACGGGTCGTTTTCTACGCGAAGTTTTGACAAACAAACAATAGTATATATTATTTATTTAGATATTTGTTTTACGAAACAAGGCAACATACACAACAAGAAACCATAATATAAATCTAAAATACAATTAATCATTATAAATATAAAATAAAAATTGTCCCTAAAAAATATTTCAATACATCACAAATTTTGTAGCATTTACTCTACATTGTTTTAATTAAATTTAGGCTAATAACGATGGAAGTTAAGTGGGTTCGGATGTGGAATGGTCTTTGGGCCAGTTATTTTTGAATTTTGATTTAGTAATCCCCGAAGAGTAGTGGCTGCTTATAGAATTGAATATTCCACAGCACCTATTAATGGGCTCATTATATGATAAGTAGTGTGATGAATGAATTCATTGAGCAGATTTGCAAATCTGGTGCGTCTTGGTCGGTTATTGAAAGTAATTTTACTAGAGAGATCTTCAATAATAATATATACTTGTATGTTATTAGTATATGTCGCTTTGTCACGTGTAACTTATATTCACCCACTATGGATTACTGCAAGTAATAATGATCCGACCTTTATTGAATCCGATATGAAACACTTCCATTAATATTCTGACAAGCATGTCCCAGGGTCCAACTAAATTCAATAGCTATACGCCTCTCTTCCACACTCTAAGTGCAAATTCGTATCCTGGCAGATGGCACTGCTATATAATCTAAGAATGTCAATACCAATCGAATCATTAGCCATTGGCAGCAACAACTAGTGTTCAATAAAAGCTTCTCCAGTAAGTGGAAATTCATCCTGTAAAATTGCAAGCTTGTTTCTTTGTTAGGAAACTATATTATAAACACTTCGCTGTTGCTTGAATAAATATATTGGTGCTAAAGTGGAATTGTTTTTGCGGGATGATTAAAATTGAAGATTTCGAACTTTTTTTTTGACAAAGTGGTTTCGAAAGTATACACTGATTCTCATCAGACACCAGCGCACACAAACTCGATTGTTTTGCGTTTTGCGGAGATGTTAAAATTTGTCACAGCTAACGTAAATAAAAATTACTGATTTACAACTGCAAGTGGTCACATCAGCCAAGTAAGCACTGTAAGCTGGAGTCTGATGAGAATCATCATACGATCGAAACCATTTTGTAAAAAAAACATTTTCTATAAAATTTTCAATTTTAATCATCCCGCAAAAATAATTCCACTTTGATTCTGCTTTCGACGGCTTATTCCGCAAAACGATCGAGTTTCCCGTATCAATTATGCTCTGCTTTATCTATGCTGATTTATAGACAAGAAGGGAACCATGATCACAAATCAATAACCTTTATGAACATATAGGTGCAACTATTTTGTGGCCAACATAATTAAAATATATGTATGAAAATTTCATTTATATAACATTACAATATGTAACATTACATTATGCAAACATATAAAAAAATACATACGTGATACGTTATCAGAAATACTAATATTTTTCAAAGAACCAATAATAATAATACATAAAATAAAATAATTAATAATGCATACATTATAAAAAAAAACACTTTCATATATTTCGAAAAAAAATTTCACGCGTCTTGCTCGACTTTTCCCGTTCCAAACATGTCGAGCGAGACGAGTCGCAGTCGAGTCGCAGTCGCACCGAGTCCGAGTCGAGCACAAGTCGACCCGTGTGCGGGTCTCCATTCATTTACATTGGAAATCGCAAGGAGTTCGAGTTCGAGTCGCAGTCGAGTCGCAGTCGAGTCGATTGAATGTCGACCCGTGTGCGGACGCTCTAAGAGCGTCCGCACACGCGTCGACATTCAATCGACTCGACTGCGACTCGAACTCGAACTCCTTGCGATTTCCAATGTAAATGAATGGAGACCCGCACACGGGTCGACTTGTGCTCGACTCGGACTCGGTACGACTGCGACTCGACTGCGACTCGTCTCGCTCGAAGTGTTTGGAACGGGAAAAGTCGAGCAAGACGCGTGATATTTTTTTTTCGAAATATATGAAAGTGTTTTTTTTTATAATGTATGCATTATTAATTATTTTATTTTATGTATTATTATGATTCGTTCTTTGAAAAATATTAGTGTTTCTGATAACGTATCACGTATTTATTTTTTAATATGTTTGCATAATGTAATGTTACATATTGTAATGTTACATACATGACATTTTTCTATAAATATTTTAATTATGTTGGCCACAAAATATTTGCACCTATATGCTCATAAAGGTTATTGATTTGTGATCATGGTTCCCTTCTTGTCTATAAATCAGCATAGATAAAACAGAGCATAATTGATACGGGAAACTCGATCGTTTTGCGGAATAAGCTGCCAAAAGCAGAATCAAAGTGGAATTGTTTTTGCGGGATGATTAAAATTGAAAATTTTATAGAAAATGTTTTTTTTTACAAAATGGTTTCGAATGTATGCACTGATTCCCATCAGACTCCAGCTTACAGTGCTTACTTGACTGATGTGACCACTTGCAGTTGGAAATCAGTAATTTTTATTTACGTTAGTTGTGACAAATTTTAACATCTCCGCAAAACGCAAAACAATCGAGTTTGTGTGCGCTGGTGTCTGATGAGAATCAGTGTATACTTTCGAAACCACTTTGTCAAAAAAAAAAGTTCAATAAAATTTTCAATTTTAATCATCCCGCAAAAACAATTCACCTTTAGCACCTTTATATTTATTCAAGCAACAGCGAAGTGTTTATAATATAGTTTCCTAACAAAGAAACAAGCTTGCAATTTTTCAGGATGAATTTCCACTTACTGGAGAAGCTTTTAGTGAACACTAGTTGTTGCTGCCAATGGCTAATGATTCGATTGGTATTGACATTCTTAGATGATATAATAGTGCCATCTGCGAGGATAGGAATTTTGCACATAGAGTGTGGAAGAGAGGCGTACAGCTATTGAATTTAGTTAGACCCTGGGACATGCTTGTCAGAATATTAATGGAAGTGCTTCATATCGGATTCAATAAAGGTCGGATCATTATTACTTGCAGTAATCCATAGTGGGTGAATATAAGTTACACGTGACAAAGCGACATATACTAATAACATACAAGTATATATTATTATTGAAGATCTCTCTAGTAAAATTACTTTCAATAACCGACCAAAACGCACCAGATTTGCAAATCTGCTCAATGAATTCATTCATCACACTACTTATCATATAATGAGCCCATTAATAGGTGCTGTGGAATATTCAATTCTATAAGCAGCCACTACTCTTCGGGGATTACCAAATCAAACTTCAAAAATAACTGGTCCAAAGCCCATTCCACATCCGAACCCGCTTAACTTCCATCGTTATTAGCCTAAATTTAATTAAAATAATGTAGAGTAACTGCTACAAAATTTGTGATGCATTGAAATATTTTTTACGGACAATTTTTATTTTATATTTATAATGATTAATTGTATTTTAGATTTATATTATGGTTTCTTGTTGTGTATGTTGCCTTGTTTCGTAAAATAAATATCTAAATAAATAATATATACTATTGTTTGTTTGTCAAAACTTCGCGTAGAAAACGACCCGTTTCGAGTTCGAGTCGCAGTCGAGTCGATTTCATGTCGACCCGTGTGCGGATGCAATTGTCTACTTCGAGTGTGACGCCTATGACGCTTCGAGTTCGAGTCGCAGTCGAGTCGATTGAATGTCGACCCGTGTGCGGAGGCACTTAGTATTCATACCGGAAACATTTACAATGAAAATAAATAACCGATGTTTCAATTTCCTAAGTTCTGCAAATTTTTCAGATCGCAGCTCCAAGCACCAACTTCAGTTACAGTGCTGCAGGCACTGAGCATTTTCTTCATTGATGTTATATGAGATGCTGCTTTCAAAGTTTGGTGAAATAAGCAACTGATAACGAATATAATTAAACCGTGTTTTGCTCTCATAAACGTTGAAATTCATGCCAGTGGTAATATCTGAAACCTTCTACCATATGAGTTATAATGCATTCTTGAGACCAAAGTAAAACGTGGCATTTGAAACAGTTTGGCCGTAATAAGCAGCTCATGTGGTGGAATATGCACTCAAAACCTGCACGATTCTTCTACTGTTCTTCGAACATTAGTGTTTCTAGCGGTTAAGGTGTGCTAGAGTTTTTTTTTTTATTGTAGTGCTGTTAAATCAACACTATTTTAAGTTTCTGCGCCTTGTGCAAAAGTTACTCGTTTTTTATCCCCTTGTAACGGAAAATTTTCAAATTCAATTGTATTGTAATAAGAAAAGTTACGTGTTAGTTCACTTATACATTTAACCTCTTTCAAATCATACTTCCTATCTCTAATTTTCTGTTCACGAGAACTCATGACTCAATAATTAGGTATTGATGTATTGGTTTTGAGTAGGATCAGGTCTGATAATAGCGATTTTGAAATGTAAGCCAATCTGTGCCAGTGGTGCCATCTTGAAAAATCAATAAGAAAAAACTGCTTTGTGCCCTATAAATTCCGACAGAGCCACCAGATTTTAATGAAATTCACAAGGTTGTTGATCGCACTGAACTTAGTGCTGACAACTAAATCAGGTGAGGTGTTCGCACGGGCCGAAGTGATTTAGATTTCTAGTCTTTTTATATCGGTGATTTGCTATTTTCTTTCCGACAAAACTGCATTCAAAAAAAAATCTGGTTGAATTTTACCGTTAATATGGTAGGAAACTGGTTTCCTATTATTAAAGAAGTAAATTTACAAAAGTGCGTACAAAGAATATTCTACGTCATTAGTGTTAAAATTTTTTACCAGCAAAATTCGTAAAATGTATGAAGCAAAGGCTATTATAAAAAACGCAAATTTTTCATTAGCGTCCATACAAATATATTAAAAAGCGATAATAAAGAATGTTTTATCAAACAAGCGACATCAAAAGTTATTTATTGCGAACAATTGTAGGAAGAATGTATTAATTAATCAAGAATTTCAACTGGCCTCCAGCTAAGTCTCATTTTCAATAAAATCGCGATTTCAAGTTCAGCCACTTTAGACAGTGAAGTGCTATAACATAAATATTGCCCCAAAATGAAATATAATTAACAAGGACTGTAAATAGGTAACTTTAAATGTTCAAAAAGTCGACAGTTCTATCAAGTCAAGTAAACAATGTATAAATATTTTTCTTGTCAAATACGAACACTTTTTTGCAATTCCTTTAAGTTTATTATGTATTTTAATTTGATATATACACATTAATTTGATATATACACTCGTTCAGTCTAGCCAAATTACCGTTTGTCGTCACAATGTTACATCAATAATAAGTCAAATTCAAGAGAATTATACAATTTTACAGCTTTGGTGAAAATGTGAATAGTGAAGTAGTAAATTTACACTTTTTTTGTTAAGGTTTACAAAAAGCTATTTAATATTCGGTTGATATTGCGTACAATCAAAAAATGTACATCCAATGTGTAAAAAAAATTCTGTTTCGTTGTTTAAAGAATTAATTATGGACCCACTCTAAGAGTGTACCTTTGGCATGGTTGGCTGAATTTTCGATCCTTTGGAGCTTGAGTTGGGCGTGCTGAAGTGACTTTTTCGAAGAGTTTAACTGCATGTCTAATTCCGCGAGCATGCATATCTAATTCCATCTTCTAGGTGGTATAATCCAACTCTTCCGATAAAAATGTCTCCGAAATTTGTTGTGCATCTTGTCTCTTTGTTTTCTCGCGAAAATCAGAGAAACGTTCGCATTATCTTTCCTCTATGGCTTCTGATTTACTGCTTGTTGATGGTGCGTACTTTTGAAGATCGACTGCAAATTTCGGTAATATGATTTCTTCCTCTTCTGCTTGGACAGAATTATTTCCGCGATAAATGGACTTTTCGTCCAAAAGTCCTTTACTTTGGAATAAAATCGGTACGCGATTTTTCGTTTTCACTTTCAGCTTCTGCGTGCTTGTTGTTTCGTAAACTTTTTCGCACCTAAGAGATGCATTGCCATTTTTGCATCTAATAGCAAAGAGTTTGCTTCACAATATTTAACCTGGATGCAAAATATCGTTGTAAATGCCTTTGAACTAGAAAAAGTAAAATCAAAATGTTATGGAATATTAAAAAGGATTACTCAAAGAATATTATAGTGAAAAAAAAAAATAGGCGAGCACTCACAGCCACAATTTTATGGCTCTGGTAGGAGTAGCAAGTATTCAAAAAACACATATTTATGAAAGACAAGGTTTTGAAAGTTTCATAACCTTCCTGCGCTAATGATAATTAATTTTTTCAATTCTCTTTCTTCTTAATTTCAAAATTTCAAATTATTTACAATAAAATCACAAGACGTGTTTTCTTTCAATGTACTCACGCCCAGGGTTTACACTTTACTAAATTTGAAGTAGGTTTACTTCATTTCTATTTTGAAAATAATAGCTACTTCACTACTTCAGTTTCTTCGGATTCTAGTCCATGTTCGCTTCAAATCGAATCAGAGAGAGTTTGTTTTTCTTTTTAAAATTTTTTTTTCCTGCACCGAGCTTCGACAGCTTCACTTTTCTAGTCTAATGGTGTTTCAATGCAACAAACAACTTACTGCAAGTCACTAACGCTAGGTTTAACTAAAAAATAATACAGTTTGGGAAAGAAATGGTCAAGACTGCAAATATCATTATGTTTTGTGTATAAAAGTTATATTATGCCTTAATTTATTGTTTGAATAACTTTTAATTGGAGTTTTTGACGTTGTTTTACTTAATATTTTTTCCGTTATCGTCAAAATTATGTTTACCTAGTTTATATGAAAAATAAATTAATGCTTTACATTAAGTGACCCCAATCGTTCATCTATTTAATTTATTTCTACTTCAAATCTACTTCAATTTATTTTCAACTTCTACTTCAAATTTTGTCCGCGAAGTGCGAGCCCTGCTAACGGCATCATAAAGTACCCAGCAAGCAATTTAGAAAGCGTTTCCTAAAAACGATAGTTTCTCGACAATCTACAGACATATCCCTTATACGAAACCGAGCCTGTTCGCAAATATATCAGCAACAATAATTTTCCTTACGATTAGCGACATATAATAATAATGCAAGCCATGTGTATGTACCCTATGGTCCATGCAACTCATTAACAGGCAACATTACGAAGATTTTTTCCCTAGTTTGCTGGTCGCGGTATGCCGAACAATTTGTCTGTGCTGAAAAGTGTTCTAATGTTACGATATTTTATGTTCAACTTTAGCAGCCTATATTGCTTCATTCTTCCAGTCTTTCAAATTTACTCTACCATGCGTAAATAATTTTAACTCATTTTCAAATCGCAAAAGCTTATATATTTTAAATCGTTAAAACTATCGCTAATAATTCATAAAAGTGTATAGGTGATATATACTCGCTAAAACTGCATGTTTTCTAGCCCATTAATTAATTGTTACAGGCCGCCTCCATTAGCAATTTCCCATGGCATAACATTTCAAATTGCTAATGGAGGCGGCCAATGGTATGCAATGTTTGATGGCATGCCATATATGGTAGGCAATATAGTATGCCATTTGCTTGTATGCTATCAACACCAGAATTTCTTCACCCTACACTTAAAATAAATCCTTAAGAGCATTCAAGTTATGGCACCGTCAGCATCTAACCCTCAAGTACCGACATCCGGTCTAAATCTCTATCCAATAGTCGAATAAACAAATTCAATACTTTCCTAAACAAATTCAATACTTTTCATCTGCAACCATCATATCAATTCAATACTCATATAAACAAATTCAATATTGCAACCATCATATCAAATCAATACTTTCCTAAACAAATTCAATACTTTTCATCTGCAACTATCATATCATTTCAATACTCATATAAACAAATCAATCTTCATATAAACATATCTGCTCAAAACAAAAATGTTTATTTCTAAGATCAAAGCGAAATTCGCACAGATCAGGTTACAGAAATCGCATCTAGCAATTTCTGCGACCACAGCAGTTCTAACACTATATAAGAATATCCAATCAAGAAGAAAGTAGATTAGAGTGGGTTCAATCGATCAAGAGTGTGTTTTAATCAATCAAGATCAGTTAAAACAAGTTAATCAAATTTAATAAAAGAAAGTACATTAATATATATATTCAACGTTATAAGTAAAGAATTAGTTCTGATAAAGAAATAAAATATGTTACAGTGATTAAGAAAAAAACAGTGTTTTATTAAACGACCACTCAGAAGCATTTTCGGAATGATTGCATTCCGATGCATGTTGTTTGGTGGATTGCCACCAAACTGTTCGACGAAGTGAACAGCGGCCGCTAGAAGCCACGATATTAGAAATTTCTTCCTTTTGGACACGCCCTATTGAAAACAAATCACAATCTATGTGTTTGTAAACCAGATCGCCCCTCAAATTTGTATGGTTACACGAAATCGGGTTTTCAAACCGGTTTTAATCCGATCTTCGTGTGGCCATACAATTTTATCCGGCACACACACATATAAACGCTTCGTACAAAACCGGTATTCGGAAATCAAGCTCATGAGGAGCTTCCGTGCACGTACACAGTCTGCGCACACATACATGTAAATCGGGCGAAAGCTCACGAATTACGGTATATTCCCAATCCCGAATTGGGAACTGCTGTAAAAACGCTCATTGTATCATGACCATGACCTTCTTCTCTCAAAGCTCAACGTTTTCAATATTTCGAGTCAACTGCGCTTCTGGTTTTTTTCGTAACTTGGTGGTCGTGCTTGTTTTGTAACGATTAAATCTAGTTTCTCTTCCCCTTTTTATCCTACTACTCACGTTCCATAAAGCTCGATTCTTGGTCCTCTGTTTTTCATTCTGTTTATAAATGATTTTCTTTCCCTCTTTAATTCTCCATGTCTTTTTTATGCTGACGATCTGAAAAAAATTAAGTTGGTTGAGCCAGTGGATGACTGCTCCTAGCTGCAGGATGACCTGTCTAGTGCTCTACCAAATGTATCAATTTTAAAATTGTTAAATACGTTCAAAAGCTCTATACATGCAAATTATCCCGTATCAAGTATTTCTATTCCATTTTTGGTTCTTTCCTTAGTATTGTTGATAATTCAAGGACCTTGGTATTGTGTTTGATACGAAAATTAAATGTTATGTTCACATCAACAATTTTTGTTTTTACTATTGAGTCTATTCCTGGTTTTTTCTTTTAATGGGATATTTATTTATTTATTTATTTATTAAAAATTGCGCTACAGATATTCTCCAATTACAGCGCCAAGAATGAAAATGAAACATAATAATAGCAAAACAAGATATATAAGAAAAAAATAGTTAATTTAACACAAACGACAAAAATTAAAACTTTGGTTTCAATACTTTCTTCAAATTTAAAAAAAGGTTGCGCATGACTACCAAGCTTAAGGGCATTGTGCGTTGAGCGCTGAACTGATTCACTGGCGTCAGAATGTGAAGGGACCAGATTTCCCACCCGTACTTCAGAATATGCGTACTATGGATACAAATAGTTGGATCCAGGTGAATATGTCGGTCAATATTCACGAAGAGCACCAAACAAAAAGCCAACAGTTCTAGAAACCCTGTCCGTGATGTTCATGAAGTGAACATCAAATTTCAATTTGGAATCAAACACCACGCCAAGGTCTTTAGAATCTTGGGCAACTGATAGGGAAACATCTGACAAGAAATATGAGTAAACATGTGGAGAATTTTATATGAGAATAACATCTGGTGACGTTTCAAAATATTTAATGGTAGGAAGTTGTTTTGGCACCAGTGACTAAGGGTAAACAAATTAGCTTGCAATTGATTATAATCGTCCGCTGACTTGATTGCCCTGTATAATTTTAAATCATCCGCATATAAAAGATAGAAGGAGTTGAAAAAAAGTAAAGGAACTAGGAAAGATCCTTGAGGAACTCCGGATGTGGGATATAAAGAAGATGAAGTGAAACAATTTAAAGTGACTCTACAAGGACGACTATGAAGATAGGCGGAAAACCAGGAAAGGACGGGGCCAAAAATACCAAACCCATTAAGTTTATTGATGCGCAGGTTATGTTTTACAGAATCGAAAAAATCTAATGATTTAGGCAATAATAAATAAGAAAATATTATTATATTTTCTATAAAAACTGTTTTTTTTTTTCTATGTTAACATACTTTGTTTCAAACGTAAACATACTCGCACAGTTTCCTCGTGAAGTGCATGAACATTAAGAGAATAATATAATTTCTCGAAGTAAACTGTCTGGTGTATTTTTGCACAATATCGACTAGTAGTGTGGACGCAACTGATTCGTTCACACAAAAAAACGATGCTCCTTTAAGGCTCTGAGCTCATTGATAATATAACAGCGATTAGAGAATACGTCATTTTCATCAACTGAAATTCAAATAAATATGTAGCGATTCTCAAATTTCCCAGCCAAGAAAAAAACAGCTCACTTACCGAGACAAAAGATGCTAAAGTCACTGGAACAATTTTGCCAGCAATAACGACTTTTGGTTTCTGAGTCATTTGCATGAAAATTATCATTAACTGTTTGAATTTTGGCGACTGGTTGTACCAGTTACATGAATAAACTGACGTTACAAAATCATCGGTCAAGGCCATGAAGCGATTTGAGTAGTAACAGCACGGTAGAATCTGAAGCGTCACATCAATCACAAAGAACGTCATAGATGCCATCTCTGCTGCATTGGGTGGGTAAAGAAGGAAAATAACAGCTTTACTGACAATCACAATCGAAGTGACCAGAAATTGAACGAAGATGGGATAAGTGATTGTATCTCGAACGGTATCGAATATTCTGAAAACATAAATCGAAAATATTCAGTTGATTTTTATAGATTGACATTTCGATATCACTTTAAAGTACATTATTTATGATAGTAAGAGAAATGAATAATGCTAAAAAAATTAATAACTAACACGAAATAATCATTTGATTTCTTCTATATTAAAACGGAATAATTAATTTGTCGTCCTATCGCACCGCCTCAGCCGTTACGAATTTCAGTCCCCGTCTACTCGCTAGTACATATTGTGTTCCAGAAGGCATGTTTTGACCTCGAAATCATTTTGGATGCAGAGCTTTAGGTATGAATTATGTATGTATGCTTTCTAAATCATCAAGTCAAAAGTATCTATTTTATGACTCGCCAGCTGTGACTTGGATATGATGGGGCTATTTATAGACGCAAGTTCGATGTCGACAAGCCTCGAAATACTACCTAATAGCTACCATCCAAAGCGCAGTGAATGCAGCAGCCGAAAAAGTAGTGGGATATACAGCCGGGCAACGCAGAAATGAATGGTTCGACTAGGAATGTCAAGCCGCGTTGGGCGAAAAGAATGCGGCCTAAAAAATTCACATTGAACCACCGACTAGAGCCAAGACAGAAAAATATGACGATCTTCGGAGAGTAGCTAATAGAAACATGCTTAATAGCATGAATAACAACTTTATGGCTAACAACACTCGACAAGCGTACAAAGTAGTGACGCACTTAAAACAAGGCTTTAAACCACGAACTAACCTATGTAGGGCTGCCGATGGAAGCATCATAAGTGGCTCAGAACAGGTGAAGCAACTACTGAACCGAAATGTTCCCGCATACGACGAATCGCCATCACTAATTGGTGCATACCTTGACAGTGCCTCATCTCACCCTTCTACACTAGATGAAGTCCGACAGGCCATGGACCGCTTGAAACCCAACAAAGCAACGGTCATCGATGGGATCACAGCAGAGCTCCCGAAGACAGGCGGGATTTCCGTTTTAAGGGCAATCCATGGATTGGTGACAGGCATATGGCAACAAAAAACGATGCCGCATGAGTGGCGAAAAAGTGGTATATGTCCTATTCACAAGAAAGGAGATAAACTGCTATGTGTATACAGGGGCATATCACTACTTTGTTCATCGTACAAGCTTTTGACAAAGATTTTAGAGTTAAGGATTTTCCATCACGCTGAGAAAATTCTTGTTGGGGAAGATCGACAACTGACCAAATATTTACGGTCAAACAAATGTTGGTAAAATGCTGGGAGTTCAACATTGATGTCCATCAAATATTCGTCGACTTCAAACAAGCGTACGACAGCATCAAGCGAACTGCATTATATAACATCATGCTGCAGTTTAGAATCCCAGCAAAGTTGGTACGACTGGTGAACATGACCATGACCGACTCCACGTCACAAGTGCTGATTCAGGGCTAAAACAAGGGGATGGATTCACTTCGGTATTCTTTAACTTAGCGCTTGAGTATGTCATCAGAAAAATCCCCGTTGACACGAGAGGAACTCTTTTATTTAAGTCAACGCAGCTAGTAGCTTACGCTGATGACATCAACATTATGTCAAGGAAGTATTTGTAGCTCTAGACGAAACCGTCAAGGAAGTTGGTCTTCAAATTAAAGAACAAAAAACAAAAGTTATGACTCAATCAAGGAAAAGGACGACAATAAGACAAAACATAACGATAGAGGACTATAACCTTGAAAACGTAGACAACTTCGTGTACTTAGGGACGAACCTCTCGAAGGATGGGGATGAACTTGACGAAATCAAACGACGGATTCAATCAGCCAATAAGACATTTTTTTCGGTGCTTCCCACTTTGAAATCTCGATGCGTACACAGGAATACGAAGCTTCGTATCTATAAAACAATTATTAGACCTGTGCTATGCTACGGAAACACAACCTGCACAATGACCCAGGAGTCTGAAGAAGCCTTGAATACGTTCGAGAGAAGGGTATTGCGATGGATTCTCGGTCCAATACGGGAAGAAGATGGATGGCGAATCCGATACAACAACGAGCTGTACACAATATATGACGAGCCGGAAGTGTCTACCGTCTTACGACTACAAAAACTACAATGGGCTGACCACGTGGAACGAATGAGCGACAATCGAATCCCCAAACGGTCTCCCAAGGGGCGAGCGAGCGGAGCCAGGCCAGTGGGTAAGCCACGTAAGCGCTAGGAGGATTCGGTAGATGCTGACAACAAGTCCCTTCTGGGAGCACCGAGCTGGAGGACGCAGTCACTGAACCGAGACGAATGGAGGCGAAGAAATAAAGAGGCTAAGGCTCGATTCGAGCTTTAGTGCCCCGATGATGATTTTAGTACTGATGCTTTTCCCATTTTAGCATTTTATTTGAGTTTGAATCCATTGTTCCTTGAAATCGATTAACTTGAAGCATAAACATTAATTAAATCAAATGATTGCGAGAATGGCATTTACGAGTAAATTCAACCGCATTTATAGAATTTTTCGGGAAACAAATCATAGTTGTTGCCCGAAACACGCGAAATATTTATTGGATTTTACAAATAAAGTAAAATTTCATTAATAATTATCCAACTTACTACAATCGACAAAGTTAGATTTGCTTATTATATTATAAGTGATTCTAGAATGAAAGACGAATTTGACATTTCAATTTGGAAACTCAATTACCTCATAAGACATCGATGTGTTCTAATACACGCGACAAGTTCGCAATAATTTTCATTCTGGGAAATTTTTTTGTGACCGTTGTTAATATTCTCAATTCTTTCCATCATAATTTTCAGATGAACCGTGAGAACAATGAAATAAGTCGGCGCACAGACATCAGTGCTGGCAGTTTGTACACAAAAGAATATCATTGCTATTGTTTCGAAAGTCAATGCACAAACATAGTTCAAATTCGACGTTTTCCAATCGAATGGTAGCCATATATCATTTATAAGTTTTTCTTGATGAGAAAGAGCAGCAGCAACTGTACTGAATAAGATAAGTGACCAATTACACATCAGATACAGTCCGAAAATTCGATGGCACAGCTTCACCGAACTAACGACGTTTTCCTGCTGTTGTGGAGTATGATGCCCCATTTCGACAGTTTTCACCAGTTTTGAAATAATCTCCAGCTCGCCATGCCTTTTCAGGATAAATGCGTACTTAAGCAGCAAAACAACCATACTCAACTGCATAGGCAGATTTTCCAATATGACCTTTAAATTGTCCATAAAGAAAAGCTGAGCTGTAAAAGATAGCATGAAGATTACGTTGAAGCAGAGTGTCGTCCCCGCATGTAAAAGTTGAAATTTGTTGTAACTATCTGTTGCATAAACACCTATGAAGTTCCAAGCCTTCCATAGCCAACTGAACGCGTCCGAAGATTTCACTTTGGAAGCTTGCATTTTTATCAGTTTTTCAGCTACTTTATGAGTCTCACTGGCACCAAAAAACAATGCTTTGAAATAGTTGCCTCATAAAGAGCGCAACAACTAACTTGACATGATGCAAGAGAGGGTTTTTAAATAAAATTTTCGCCCAACCAACGCACCAGGGAAAACATGAAAATTCATCAATTTTACAACGACTTCAAAACTGCTGGAATAAAATGGTTTTTAAATATTTCATCAGACTGCGATGTAACGTTAATGGGAAAACCTGTTTATGAAACATGAACGAATAACAGTTAGTTTACCTCCACTAGAGAAACTCTTTAACTTCACTGAAGTACTGCAATTATAGACACCTTTTAGAATTTATTATGTCAAGCATTATGCTATGAGCACTTATCAATCATCTTACGTGTTTATTTAATGAGCTTTGAAGCATACGTGTGCCTACAAATTTTTACCTTTTAATTCCAGTTTACCGTTTATTTGCGAGTTTAAGTTAGTCGACTTTTCCTTTCCGATCCCCAATTCGCAACGCAGTAAACAGTCAAAAAAGCGATGTTAATTTCACTCTCTCTGTAATAATATTCTAATTTAAAAGTGGCGTGTGGGCACAAGCTTCTGCAAAGTTGTCCCTTGACCTAATTTTACATACAAACTAGGTGTCCTCATCTCAGATTTATAAGCAGAGGCTTTTTCAATCACCAGAATGGGTTTTGGACCTACATACAGTATCGGACAAAAGTCTGCGGCAGCACCTTATATTGAGGCTCTGGTTAATTGGAAGCTTTAATCAAAAATCCATTGATGCGCATATTTTCAGTAACGTAAATATATTTATAAAAAAAAACAAAAACAAAAACTTTTCTAAACAAACTTAAAGATAAATTCATAAAAAAATAGAAAAATGAATGGACAAAAGTCTACGACAGTCAGTGCTGGCTGACTTATACACAAACAATTTCCAACTAGACCTAACGGTATTTCTTCAATATTTGTTTATTTGCTCTTATTGTCATTGCAGCTGCAGCTCTATTATAGTTTTATCGTTAGTTTTTAGTTAGTTTTTTTGATTTTTTTCTTTTTTCCCATTTCAACTAAGATTGCGCACGATGACGGGTCACAAAAACTACATGCAAAATAATAGGTATATGTCACTTGGTTTTAAAGCACCCTTCAACTATTTTTAAGGAAAGCAAAAACTTCATATTTTGCATCAGGCAAAAGGGCTCCAAATGTCCTTCTATATTATTTTAGCGGCCCCAGTGTGCGTCGATTGGTTGACTAGGTTTTCGCTCTTCAGATCAGATCAGGTTTGATTGGTTCACAAAGAAACGATCCAGATCAGAAAGGCTACCGAATTCATTTAAGTTGTTGATTTCATAGTCACTTGAATACAATCTAATGTTATTAAGACATTATTATGATATATAACCTTACTTCAGTGGGTAGCTGGCTAAATCAGGGGTGTGTTCAATGTGGCTTGCTATAGCTGCTCGAAAAGCATAGAGCATAGCATCACTTTAGCAAGTGTCAAAATTCGCAGTAGCTAGGTGAAGCAGCTATGGACATTGGACAACCAAGAGCTGCTACGTAGGTCGGTTTTTACACAGCACAACTCAATAACAAATCTCTACAGTTTTTTTTAACTTTAATCTTTGTGTTTACTTGAATCAGCTAAACATTTGCATTGCATTTTGGAAATCGTATGAAATTTGCGCGTTTTCAGCATACAGCTGCAGAGGAAACATTAAAATTTTCTTAACATATTCAAAACGTTTCACTTTTTCCTGGCTTTTGACACCATATCTGTGAAAAAGAGCGAAAAAGAAATGTTGAAAATATCATGGTACACGATCCAGCGTACCCGGCCTGTTGTATTTCACACCCGCCTTCTAAAAACTCAAGATGAATTGCGCTGTGTAAAAGCCTACTCAAAACTCGAGTTGAGTTGAAGTGTTCGAAAGCCCATATTGAGTTTATGATAGCACTTATCAAGTTTATTGTTCATCTCCTTCGCCACTAAAGCGCGAAAACCGCTTTTCATTTCCATTTCTAATCCAAAGTGACGTTTGAATAGTATGTCAGGGGTGTGTTCAATGTGCATGCTATAGCTGCTTCAAAAGCATAGCATAGCATCACTTTAGCAAGTGTCAAAATTTGAAGTAGCTAGGTGAAGCAGCTTTGGATATTGGACAGCCAAGAGCTGCTACGAAGGTCAACAAATTCAAAAATACTTTTTCAAATTTTTTTTTTAATTTTAATATTTGCATTTTCGTGGATTAGTTCAATACTTCCATTGCACTTTGGAAATTGTATAAAATTTAGAAGTTTTCAACATACAGCTGCAGAAACCATTAAAATTTTCCTAACATATTTAAAACGTATCACTTATTTCCGGCTTTTGACGCAATATATGTGATAAAGAGCAAAAAATAATCGTTGAACATTTGATGGCACATGAATCAGTGCACCCGGCCTTTTGCGCTTCATGTTTGCCTGCTAAAAACTCAAGATGAGCTGCACTGTGTGAAAGCCGACTTAACTCGAGTTGAGTTGAAGTGTTTAAAAGCCCGTATTTAATTTATGCTGTCAGTATTTTCAAATTGATTCCTCATCTCCTGTGTCAGAAAGGCGCAAAAACTTCTTTTCATTTCAATTTCCAACTGAAAATGACGTTTGAACTGCATGTCAGCTGTGTACGCACGGCCATTTTGCCTTAGCTACTTTCTTGCTACCCTCCAGACTGCGAGCAGCAAATAGCTGCTACCTTAGCAGCTATGACGGAATCTTGGACAGCCCGACTGTCAAATAGCAAGCATCAGAAAGTAGCTATTTCATTACATTGGACAGCCAGAGCTGCTAAAATAGCAGCTAATAGCTGCTATAGCATGCACATTGAACACACCCCAGATTTCAACTAAATGAGGTTGAGGTGTTCACACTAGCTGAAGTGATTTAGATTTTGAGCGGGAAATGTCATTCCAATTTATGTGAACAATGTTTTTGCGTGAAAGTTGTTAAAATGTTATGCTGCCTCCTCACTGTGGGCCATCATGTGGCCCATGTGAGTGGGCCATCATGTGGCCCATTGTGTAGACGGGCGATGGCTTGCAGTGGCCGACAGTGGCGAAGCATGGAAATGGCGATGGCTGAGGATGGCTTTCGGAGCGGTTTTTCACACACATCAAAGCAGGCCATCATGCGCAACCGAAAAATCATGACTAGCCCATTTAGCGGCCCAGTGTGTCGAGGCAAATTTGTGATGGTGACCATAATTGTGGCGATCATTGCGACCATTGCAGTGGCCGATGATGGCCCACAGTGAGGAGGCAGCATTAGAAGAACATGCAAGAATATTAGGTCTGTTCACGTACCTGAATCTATTATAATATATTATAGTAAATTCTCAGCAAGTTGTTTTTGTACTCTTGTTGCAAGCAAAATTTGGTGACGTCATCGCTTCCCCTCTTGCAACAAATTATAAAAAAAAAAGCCGAACTGAGCTGAGGCATTTTCCTGCAGTTTTTCAAATCAAGTAAGATGGGCTTGGCGCGAGGGTTTGAAATGTATATGTCTATATTCAAATGACCGCGCGAAGGAAAATATTTGCAGTGCAATATCGCAATGAAAACGGAATATATTTCTCGCAAAACTTTTTTATTGTTATTAAAAATATCCAATGGTGAATATTCTGTGCATGGTGTGCACTTAGCAGTCGAGAAGCACCAATTACCATTATTTGATATGAATTAATGAGCTTGGGTGGAGGTTAGTTTTACTGAGTACTAAGCTGACTGGTTCTTTGAAGTTCATATTTATTGTAACTAAAAAGGAAATGTATTGTCAGGAGAGTAAGTGGCTGTTTTATTTCATGACCAATATTATATTACATATGTTTTTTTTCTTTGTAGGTGGGTCAATTTTGAGTTCCAGTAATATACTCTGTTATATAGGAAGATAATTAAACATTTATGTGAATGTATATACGATATGTGCTTTGTATACAATTCTATATAATTATCTGAATATACAACAACATCTATTAATGGAACTTATCTGATAACTGCCCCGACTGCAAAAAAAGGATTGTTGTGCATATCGAAAATGGGCTAAACTCGACTTCGTGCCCCCATATCCTTACACAATTTTACCGATATATGTTCAGTTGATATGTTTCTGTTTTTTTGGTTGCGTGTTTGTTTATGAGGTTGTTTTTTTGCTTGTTTGGTTCTTTATCATCATCGTGTTGTCTTCTCGACTAGTTTATGTATATTTTTGAGTTTTTTTCGTCAAGTTTTTGTCCCTGTTACCACCAGAGGACAAAAATTGAAGAATAACGAACGAAAACGTACAATTACACGAGAAGACATCGCACTGAAGATAAACAAACAAACCAAAAACACCTCCCGAACATACACAGAACCACAAAAATACCAGCTGGACATCAACCGATAAAATTGCCTAACGGTTATGAGGAGCACGTAGTCGAGCTTTACCAATTTGGGCTCTGTCCATGTTATCAGAGTCTCCCACAATTCAATTTTGTTTATTTTCACACTAGTGATACCTCTGGAGTCTTCTTGCAGCAAATTACAGCAGTGCGTTTTTGTACTTTTGCCAATTGTTCTCCCACCACAAAAATAATCCGTCTGCCAAATTCTGTTACTGCTGCAGTTTGCTGAAGTACACAATCATACCTATTTTTCTTTTCATTTTGTACGATTCACATTCTCCTTGTGTATTCAATTTTCACTATTTTAGAACGAAATTCGAATGACAGTTCTTTCAAATCTACTCTCCTTCTCAATAGTACCTGATTTACACTAGATTTAAATATGTAAATCAGGGTGCTTTCGACTGTCAAAAGCCGAGGCAAATGTATGGCAAATCAGGTATATTTGTAGTTGATTTAGCTCTAAATCGATCAGCTGATCGAAACCACGTGATTCAACGTCAGTGCAAATGGGCTATAACGTTGTGATGTAAATGATTTCAAATTTATGTTCAAATTTTATCAAACTGTCAATCTGTAAATCGTCATTGGTGTAGTGCAACTGCTACAGGTAGTGGTCTCATGAGTAATTTCCCCTCAGTTTTCCTCTCTATTGTTAACCTATAACGGTTTCGCTGCCGCGATAGTTCGCCCCAGGAAAATCATTGAAGCGGGATTTTGTTGTTGTTTTCAATGCTACTAGCCTAACCAGAAGTTGATAGAGGTGCCGAAAACGCGCCTAGTGATAATTTGCTTGTTACGGCCGAGTGGACTCTACTGATTTTCTCTCTTTTCTCTTTTCTCTCTCTCTTTTCATTGGGACTGATTGCTAATCTTTTAATTTATTGGTTAAACTACGATAAGTTGAAAGGTTTTGAGCGTAGGTTTTCAAAAATACTGTGTAATTTGAAACTGAAATCCAATAAATGGAATTCCCCAACAGCAGTGCTGTTGAGTATGCTATTAATTGAACTGAATTATTTCAGTACAAACAACAAAAAATGCATTCAAACATGAAAGAACGACACTGGAATAATCAGGTAAATATGGAAAATACAAAAGCTCAGTAACTTTGATGAAAAGATGTTTGGGCGCAAAATGTTTTCGTCAGTTTCAGTAGGGGGGTCGATTTTCTCTATATGCAGAGCAATAAAATTTGTCTTTTTAAATTAACTATTTGTTTTTCCATTTGTAAGAGCATAAGTTTCACGTTTTACGCAGAAGTTTGACTAAAACTGATACTGAAACTAAAGTAACGAATTATATGACCTTCTAAGCACACTTTTAAAATAACATAAATATCATTTTAATTTATATTTTTAATTCAGCTAATTATTTAGGTGTTTGCCAAATTTATTCCAGAACACAAGTTCTTTATCTTTGCAGAAAAAAATATTTGTTTTATGCCAAAGACGATTTTTTTTGAAGTGAGCCAGGGTTCATGTTGTGTGGGAAGAGGAATGAAATATGTTGCTTTCAAGAAGTGGACGGTTTTTATCTGTGGATTTATATTAACTTCAGAGGAAAAAATCTAGTCAATATTCATAAATCTAGTTTAACGTATCTACTTTTAATTTTTCATTTGAATATCCTGGATCCCGGAGTGAAGTGTATAGGACATTTCATAAATAGTTGTTTCACAGGCTTTTTTTTACCGCAGAACGACCGCACCCGGGCTTGTTGCAGTTGCTCGATAGAGCAAGTCATTTATCAATCCACAAACTAGAATTAATAGCTGGTTATTGTGACAGCGCAAGCTTCTATTTCAGGACTCTTTTGTTGTGGTTTCGACGAACTCTATTGAAAGCTTGTCTTCTGGCCTCGTTGAAGCTCGTCGACTGCATCAGTATTGAAAAGAAATATAAGCCTAAGTGTTTCAATATTTTCGAATAACCCTACGTACGCAAATGGTCTAGACATGAGACGCAATTCCTTCGACAAAAGCATGTAATTATTTCGAGCTGAAAAGAGGATAACATTTTTATTTCGTTGGAAAAAATACTTGTTACCTTATGTATCTTTCGTAATCCTTTTTGCGTGTCGAGCTCATTATTTCAATATTCATCAGTACGCACTGAACCGGGAAATTAAATAATAGTATCCAATCAATAGCCCAGTGAATATTATTTTCGATTTAGTTTTCTCTCAGCTTTCCCTCATAGCTCCACAAATTAGGAAAGGATAGTCCAATAATTATCTCGTTCATAAGAAGAAAATATTAATCTAATCTGACGACCATTCATGGTAACCTCTTTTTATAGAAAAGATAGGCTGAATGGTTTGATCAGATAGCTTCATAATTTTGGGGTTTATGAGCAATCAGTGTTAACGCATATGGATAGATGTATGCATATACGACGTGTGGAACCCTTTGCTTTTTGATGCCCAAATTTTTGTGAAATATGCTATTGATCTGAAAAGCAATGAACCATGGAATATTTCTATACTAAAAGAAGAAGAAAATTTAAAAGACACATGTGCAAATGGAATGACAAAATAATTATTTGACGGTTTTTGAAGTCAAGGTCATTTTAGTTGGTTTGGCTATAAAGAGGGGTCAACTAACGGAAATGTAGGTGGAGCTAAAAATGAACTAGAAATTTAAAAACGTAAACATCTTCAAACGTTCTCAAATTTAATTTAATTTTTTCCTTTTTGTACGCTCCTCGGAACCAATAGTGTCAGCTGTGGCCTACTCAGCCGAAGTACGTTTAAGATTCCTGCTATACCTGACTAACAAGTCTTTGCTAGCACCATAGCAAAAAGTGTACAAAGTCTGAAATTCGTACACGCAACCATATCTGAGATGACAAAGTTAAAAAGACAACCGAGGGTACCACAGAAAAGACATATCATGAGTTGTTGCAATCACTCATCAAAAGTTGAAGCAAAAATATTCAAGACATGAAAAGATGCGAAAGGGGCTGCCTGTAACACTTGACATAAGTCATCTTTTAAGGAAGTTAAGTCGATCATTGTTCGTTTCATTAATGGTCAAAGAAACTGAGCGTCATTCTGAAATAGATGCTTTCAAGTTAGTGCTGGGTAGAAAGCTCATTTGCAAAAACACAATTGATCTACGGATAGGACCTAACAACAGCAGGTGCGATTACTGCGTCGGCCCATTTAGGCGCATCATAGAGACTGCGAAGTGTTGGATTCGATGAGTCAATGATGATTTGATGTTCTATTATCTATAGAGAAATAAATAAAATACAATTTATTGCATAGCACTGCTACTAGCTTAGCTAGCTACAAAATCAACCCACCAGCATCCGTCTGATGTAGAAAGAATTGTGCTCTTTTGGCTTGCATGTAAGCGCTTTTATGGCCATTTCTACAGTATCTTGCTCCAGGAGCAATTACTATTTTTTGCCTTCTGAAGGGCTTTTTTCAACTTCTTTTATTTTGAAATGCCGTTATTTAATTTTCATTGGCATATTATTTCAGATACATGTTTATCTATAAATAAAAACATTTTGGTGACACGTTTGGCAGTGGTTGGTGACCGTACTTGCGGAATCATCATTTTAATTTTTCGTTTATTGATTTTTTTCGTCTAAAAATACAATTCATATTTTACTGGTACTGACACCATCGAATTAATTAAAAGGATCGATTACTTCACGAAGAAAACGAAGCAGAGGCTCAGCAAATTCCTCCGAAAATTCAATGCAGATGTCCGAGAAAATTTTCTTCTGGAACGTTTTGGACTCTGCAAACTACTGTTTTGGGTCGGTAAAGATAGGGAAAAATAAACGATCACTGATCTTGATAATGACGCGGATGAAACCGTGATTGAGGGTAGTGAGGAAGAAAGTGAGACCATAAACACAAGTGTAGGTCTCAGTAGTAGCAGTGTTATTCCTGGTTCAAGCAACTTTTGGGTCTGCTGATCGACTATGTAATTCACTCAGCCAACCAGGCGTATCTGGTGCAAAGAAATCCTAAGTCCTGTTTTATATCATTATCTTTTATGCCTCCGAAATATAATACGATTTCCGATGATTCATCGGTTAAATAGCCAAAACTTTCTGCAGTAGTTAAAAGGGTAATTTTTGGTCATCAAGCAATTATCCCGGCTCCAAGCCGAATGGCTCTGAAACCAACGGGAAAAAAGGTATTGAGCCCCCAAGTCATATCTACTAAGAAGAAAAGTGGCAGAGTTCCACCAATAGTGTGCCCCTAGCTGGAGCTTGAAAGTTTCAGAAAAACCCTTGTTGTGAAATGTGCAGGGAATAATGAGAAAGTTCTCGAATTTGAGGTAAGGACCATCAATTTCAATAAAGCCATACTCACGCAAAGAAGCGAATAAATTATTAATGTTTGTCGTACGAATTGCCCCTGGAGTTGATGCGGAGTTAGTCATTAGCATCAAATTTTTACTCCACCAGCGGATCCAGTGGGACCACTTGGCAAAAAACCTAATTTAGTGTTAAAACTAACAACGTTTTGCACATACTGCATTCAACTCCGGTCTTGGGACATGTTGTGTGAAACGTATTTACTGTTTACTACCCAAAAGAGATAGCTGCATAAACTCGTAGATAATTTTTTACCTCATACAACAGCTATTTTTTTGAAAAAAAAAACTACTTCCCTACCGGCTCAAGCAATTAGTTCAATAGTGAATAAGCCAGAGCTTTCTACTGACTCAAAAGCCTTTGGAGAATGCCAAAATCTCTTCTCCTTTGTGAATCAAATCAAGTTCTCATCTAAATCGGAGAAACGAAATGCCTTCGTCTTGCAGACACTTCGCTCAGCTGGCAATGCTTTCTCTTAACTCCATAGTCCTAAACGTGTCTTCTTTAGTTAACCTACAGAAATTCAGGAATTTCTTAGCCCAAAAAGCTATTATGGGTTTGAAAAGTAAATTAACACAGGTTATATATTTAAAAGGTATTTATTGATAGAAATTTAAGCAAAAGTAATAGAATGAATCGCGTTAATATTCGTAATGATAATCGTCTTCACATGCCGGTCGTTTTCTCTTGACTGCCTCTGTCGTCTCGTTGCTACCACCACCTAGCCACGTATGAGTTGCACAGTAAGGATAATACAGTAGATGTATTAGTATAATACGGTAGATGCAGTGCAGATGCAGTAGCTGTAGTAGTATGAGTATACCCTCCACTATGTTAGATTTTTTCCTATCAGAGACTAATCTCAAGTCCTATCATCGTATAACCATGGGCCTGGCTAGCTTCCTATCACATTTTGGTCTAGATCATTCAACTTTGCGTCCAGTGAAAACATGGTCTTGAAGTCTTAATCGATGAGTCAAACCTCGTTAGTTCCTGAGATAGTATCGATTGGGACCAATTCGCAACTGATGTTAAATTTCAAATTCAAAATTTTGTCTTGACAGTTCAATCTGTATTTTCGAGAAATTGACGAGGTTGTCGATATGCTCAATCATATGCTTTCCTCAGTCATTGATAATTTCGGTACTCCACGAAGATTGACAAACTTTATCTTCCGTCTCTAATTTTTGTCTGCGAACACATTTGGTTTTTCTGAAACGGTTCGGTCTTCTAAAACTTTCCTTGGATCTCTAAACCTCTAAACCTTGGTATCGAACCTTTTCTCCAAAAATCCTAAAGAGATGACAAAATCTATGATTTCATTTTAAAAATGTTTCCTCTTTGCTTCTGTGACTGCTTCTTTAACTCTTTTCTCAAGATTGGATATTTTCTCAGTGCTTGAAAGAGTGCCAAAATATGACCTAAGTTAAAGAAACATGTGGTGTCCTCGACACTCGTCCGAAATCGTGGAAAAATTACTTGACAAAATAATTCAAAGACAGCTAATTCATTCCATTGATCAGAACCAAATCATTCCCGAGAGACAGTTTAGCTTTAAAGCCAAACACTACAGTGAATGCCCTAATAATTCTGCAAAAAGCAGTTGAAGATAGCACTCAGAGCAAAATAGTTTTGGGTGCATAATTGATTGATTTACAGAAGGCTTAGGACTCCGTACGGATTGACAGTCTCCTGTATAAAACAATCAATTTTGGTTTCTCGACATGGATCATCAGTTTCTTCAGTGGCAGGGGAGAATTTGTCACCTGTAATGGTGTTTTCTTGGAGAAGTTTACAATTGAATCGGATATGGCTCCATCCTTGGACCATTCTCTTCAGTATTTTCACCAGTGATATCTCAGATATCTCAAACGACTCTTGCACATGGGTAAGTAGTAATCTTTATGTAGATGCCATTCTCTTCTAAACGCCACACACTAAAAACCACTGCTCTAGCCACCAAACTACCTAGAAATAGAGCTCGACTTTCGCTGGACCCCCATCTACCATATTCAGTTAAGCCTAAACAAAACAGTGCTTGTATATCATCACGTTGACTGTGTTTTCAAGTAGAACAAAGACTATCGCCTACAAACAGTTGACATCCTTCGAAATGGTATCTTTCTTCAGTGCAAGACCAATGGCTACTACTAAAGAAATAGTGTTTTTTACCAGAAACCGAAAATAACGTCTCTATCCTCATATATGCTAAAGTTAAGCAATAAAGTTATCCGCATTGCAATGGAGCATTTTTGCCCCATTGTCTGATCCTTATATCCAGGACTTAGGGCACAACGACTACAATCGATCTTATGAATAGTTTACAGCCTCATAAGCTTCTAACCCATTTATTTTTATCAAACATAATTTGAATATAGTCCCTCGTGTATAACAGTCCAACTGACCATTTTCTTTCTAGTAAAATGAACATTCACTTGATTACAAGCCGACACTCTCGTCTCCTTTTTCATTACAACATTATAATTTCACATCGAAATAGTGAAAATGATTTCAAATATATCTAAAACATCCAAAAATTTAGATTGGTTTTGAACTAGCGTCGACCAAGCAACTTAATCTGGAAGAAAGTGTAAAATATGAAAAAAAACCGAGTGCCTCTCTGTTACAAAGTTCCTCGTCAAACAAGGAAAGTCTTCTCAATTCATGATGGAAGAGATAAACTCTCTACTCTTGTTAAAGTAAAACCATGATTTAAAAGTATTACAGCTGTTCAGAACCAGGAAGAGACGCACTTGAAGACGACTCACGACCAACGAGGCCTGAAAGGACCGCTGTGGAGATTGTTCAAACAACAGCGCGTGGAGTTCTGTATCGCGTTTTTGGACCTCTGTAGCGAAGATGAGTCAATTATTGCATCGTTACTGGAGACGAAATTTGAATTCATAATAATGAGCCTGAGCCCAAACAAGACTTCTTGCAGAGGTATCAGAATGCACAAGTTCAAGGCATCAAGCCGAAGAACACTACGCTTTAATTCTAGAGCAGTTGATAGAAGCCATCAAAGAAAACAGAAGAGAAAAATTAACCAAAAGTGTCCTCCTTTTGCACGACAACGTGCCTGTTCTTTTTGCGTTGACTGCACTGGATAAGGTGGGTTTTGGTACTTTAGTTCACCCACCATACAGCAGTTTCGGCTTACTTTTCCGACAAAGGCAAAACATTTTTTTTAGAAGGTCTATAAACTAATTAAAAGATCTGAAAAATGTACTGGGGTAGCGGGTAAATAAATTGAAAAAGAATATGCAATTATATTTGCATTTCCTATGCCCCATTTCGCGAACTTAGTGACCCACGCTCGTATTTTTGAAACTTTTTTTACGTGTCCATTTATAGCACAGCAGCGCATAATACCATTACTATGATGCGATTCTTGACAGTCACAAAGGAGAATGCTATTATAAGCCCTGAAAACCCGGAAAATATCATGTCTATGTATTGAGTTAAAAAAAACTCTAGCGCACTAGTATCGCTAGAAATACTAATATTCTATGAGCAATAGAAGAATCGTGCAGATTTTGAGTGGATATTCTCCCACACGTCCTCCAACTTGTTTCGAGGGTGAAACCGCTTTGATCTTCTCAATGTATTTAAGCTCATAGGGTTTTATCCGATGACTTCGTCGAAAGTTACAGGGATAGAAAGATGTTTAGGATCACCATCCGAAAAACTTCCAGTACTTAGAAAATTCAAACATTGGTAACTTATTTTCATTGCAAATGTTTGCGATATGAATACTTAATGTAACTATTTATTGATATGAAAATAACAAGAGCGCCTCGCACTGGCAGCCCTTCGCTAGCATCATCGAAATCAACCTACCTTGCGAATTTCGTTTTGATTCGATGACTGCAGTGGAAGTTATAGGGGTAAAAAGAAATTAAGGGCTACCAGTCGCAAAAGTTTTTAAATTTTCGAAAACTTAATATTTGTTGTTTATTGTGGCTACAAGATCATTACTGTTTGAAAATTTAACGATAGAATCACTTAATAAAGATGTTGCAAATAAATGCAAAACCAACAATAGCTGGCATATAAAAAGTTCCATTTATCATATGAAATTTTGTTTTGATTTCATGACTGCAGTGGAAGCTATAGGGCAAAACGCTTTATTTTCCGGAGCGAATTTTCAAAACCCAAGATACCAAAAACACCATAGCTGGCAGCACCAACCGAATTTTTCAACCAAATTTCAGTGATATGTGGCTTAGAGAGATAAGGTCCAGCTTCTGTGTGAACTTCATGAAAATCTGGTAACTGAATCAGAGTTCATAGAGCAAAACGCAGTTTTTTTTCTTTGTAATTTTTCAAGATGGAACCACTCGCACAGAGTTGCCTACATTTCGAAATCGCTTCTTTCAGACTTGATCCTACTTAAAACCAATATATTCTATGAATTTCAGATGTATCTGATAATTGGGTCGTGAGTTCCCGTGAGCATAAGTTTCTGATGCTTAAAATATAGGTAAATTGGAGGAGGGCTACACTGTTCTTGCCCGCTGTTGAATTTCAAAAGTGTTGCTTTGGTTGTGTAAACAAAGCATAAGATTTTTATATAAGTTGGTTTTTATTGTACAAAACGAAAATTTTCAGGAGAGTCGATGATTTGAAGGTTTTCACTTTCAGTGCATGCCGTAGCGACAGGGTTGCCAGCACGTTCATAAAAAACCACATGAATCAAAGTGGCGGCCCTAGGGCGGTGCGACTGCCAAAATAATATAAGCGAAACTTTAGTTGCCAAAAAAAACTCTCGGCAAATATTTTTTTAGGCTCTGGAAGAAATTCGGCGTAAAAATGTCGGCAAAAAGCTTAATTCTGGTTGATTTAGATATTCCTAAAACCTTTTCTGGATATCAAAATATTTCTGAAGAAATTATCTCAGTTATATAATCATTATCACCTATTATTGAAAAAATATGATTGTATTTCGGAACGGCCACTCAGCGACTCTGCAAATAGAGATCAAATTATTATTCGAGGCCCTATGGCGAAATGGCGAAACTTTCAAAAGAAAATAGCTCGTGTACTCGAAATCTGCAGATAAAGTATAGTGCTTTTGCTGTCGTTTGTTCAACACAAATCCCCACTCTAGTTTGGGAAAATAAGAATTTGAAGACTGGGGACACTTATCAACGCGTTTCAAAATCCACGAAACATTGCCTGCCGTAGTTGCAGGGTTGCCAGCACGTTCATAAAAACTACACGAATCTACATCTTAGTAGTGCCTGGCGCCTGGCGCACACATAGGGTTAAACATTTCAAAAATATTGTCGTATTCACATTTAAGACACGTCTGAAACTCATTCCATTAGCCTTATTTATGCAAAAGTTATTTGTTGACAGAATAATATGTATATTTAAAATATCACTAAAATAGCCGCCGGCGCCAAAGTGTTAAAGATTATTAGCATTTGGTGAAACCTCGCACTATTTTGCATATACACCAATGCATCTTGAAAATTTTAGTTCAATCAGATTGCGTGTTCCCGACATTTTTTCACTGAAATTTTGTGGTGATTTATATATACGAGGTCGGTCCCATAATGAACTGGCCTGATATATATAATTCTACGTGACATGTCGACACCTATTATGTAGCATCGAATAGCTCGTTTATCATATACTTTGTGTACGAACACTCATCGACTTGAAAAGCGTAGTCTCAGTTTAGCAGTGGTTTGAACAACAAGAGTCATTTTTTCAAAATGTCGAAATCCGAATATCGAAGCATCATATAGTTTAAATAAGTCTTATCCCCCTCTAACAGCACAGCGAAAATTGCGTGAAAGAGTTTCGCCTGGTGAGAGAAACCGTCGATGATATCGGCCATGGCAGTCGACCGGTGGATGTGCTCACTTCTGAAACTATTGCTCTAAACGAGGAAGAGATTTTGAGTGACCGTCGTTTGAGGAGTAGGGAAATTGCAGCGCAACATGGGCTCTCTAAAAGTACCGTCTATCTTGCAATCCCTGAACTTCTTCATATGAAAAAAATCAGTACAACACTGAAAGAAAAACTCTTGGTTGGTTCAACTATTTTTAATAGTATTGCAACGATTCATTCAAAATCGTTAAACGAACTACGGAAAATAATTATTTTTACTATGTTAATATAGTTAATTTAACGATATAAAAGTAGTTGGCTCTGGTTATACAAAAAATATCGCAAGGTTCATGAAATCAACTGTTTTAATTGTTTCATAACCACGAAAAATAGCTCAAACTTCAACGTTTCGAATTATCAACAGTTTTTATGGTACTTAAACTACTTTGCAATAGCTGATTTCAACAAACGTAATTCAGTGAGCAACGTCTTTGGAATTATTCTACGCAAAGTAGAATGGTTTCAACATTTGGACGCTTTTCATGCTCCGAATGAAATTTTTTTTGTTTAACAACCACGCGTCATGGTGCATAAAAGTAATCAACAATTTTCTTATAGTTGTTTTAACTATAGCCCTAGCTGATGCAAAAACAACTAAGGAAAACTGTTGATTTTTCATGCTCCTCATACTCATGCTCCTATTCTATCATAGAAGTTTCATATGATACATGGCAAAATTGTGTTCGGTTTGCTGTTCGATATAATTCATATTCATGTTATGCTGTGAAGCCTTTATATTACGTTCTATGACGCTATTTTGTTCACAATACAGCGTTTTCCGCTGTGGCAAAGCAGTGGACTGCGGCAAAGCGCAGTCAAAAAATTAGAATGCACTGTTTTGTATGGAACGCGCACAATGGCTGCGGCCGAATTTGCGGCAGCGGCAGAATTTGTCAAATTTCTAATTTTGCCGCACCGCTAGCGGTGATACCTACCATAGGTTGGCATCACCACTAGGTTGAATTAAATCTGTTTGAATTAGGTTGGATGGTCTGGTGGAATAGACAAGCGATGGCTGATGTGTATTGTGATAAGCCAACCTAATCCTCGTACAACAGGATTTAGCAATACAAAAGAAAAAAAAATGAATTTGGTTGGTGCCTTGGTTGCATTGACAGCGACATTGTCGCTGCATTGTGATTCACCAAATTCAACTGCGGCATTCACGCCTCCCCTGCCTATATTTCGTACTATGTATATGGTTGGAATACCATTGTTTGTGGTTGCTTACTTTTTTTGCACCACGGACGTTGTTTATCAACCACGCGTCATGGTGCATAAAAGTAATCAACTATTTTTTTATGGTTGTTTTAACTATAGCCGGCAGTTGACGCAAAAACAACTAAGGAAAATTGTTGATTTTACCAAGATTTTTCTTTCAGTGAAGATGGGTCCCGAAACTTCTTTCAGCTGTACAGAGACAGAAGAGAGTGCGCTATGCTTCCGAGTTTTTGGATCTTTGACGGAAACTCCCAAAGAATGCGATCGAGCAACTAGTGACTGGTGGTGTATTATGATCCACAAAGCAAGCAAGAAGTCAATGGATGCTATAGGGATGAAAAGTCACCAAGAAATGCAAAGGTGCAACAATTTGCCAAATGTATTTTGATGGTGGATTTAAAAGAAATACCAATTTCAAAGAATAGCAAATATTATTCTTCATAAATAAATAAACTGCGAGGCATGATAAAGAAGAAGTGCAGGGCCAAACTGTCTAAAGTCGTCCCGTTGGTTCACGACAACGACCCCGTTCACACCGCCAGTGTTTCAAAGTATGCAGTTCAGCAATGGTAGCTGGACCAGCCACCTTATAGTCCAGACATGGCCCCGTCTGATTATTATTTATTTCCAAATTTAAAGCGAGATTTAAGAGGAAGAAAATTTTCAAGTGATGAAGAGTTGCAAGCGGCCGTCTTCAGTCATTTTGAAAACAATCAAGTACAACATGACTTCACAAGTATAGCTGTGCCTCCTCCACGGCCCGATTGTCTTGTGCAAAAATAGCCTGTATATCCTCTCGACGTGTAGAGTTCCTGTTCGTTGCCATATATCCATATTTCATTAAGAACTACAACATCGATGTTTTTTTTTGGAACATAAATAAATATTGATGTCGTCAATTTTTTTACGAATACTTCTAACGCTTGCATAGAAGATGTTTAAAATACCATTTTTTTCCTTTGCTGTTGATCTAGTATCCATTGATCTAGTATTGATCTAGTATTCAAATCATTACTTATTGTTATAAAGCCTCGGAAATGCTAGTTCACAGATGTCAGAAGTGTGTCAGTATTAGTGTTAGTTACATAAATAACAAGGGTTTAATTTTATTTTCTCTATTATTTCATATTTAGGCGAATTCATTATACAAGAGCTGAAAGAAAAAATAATCAGTCTAAACCATCAGATAGACATGAATGATAAATTTGAAGTAGTACATATGAGGCAGGTAAAGAAAACAAACAAATGGATAGCTTTTGTGGAGGTTGGTGGGAAGCTATTTGAAAGAATGGTGAACCAATACATAAATATCAATTTTGGTTCCCAATACATTGTTGAAGACCACAACATAATGCGATGTTTTAAGTGTCAAGGATTTGGGCATAAATCGTCAACATGCCAGGCAAAAGAAGTGTGCGCCAAATGTGCTGGGAATCATCTTACCCACGCATGCACAGTAACATCTTTAAAATGCAATAATTGCATAATTAAAAATCACCTGCATACACAGCATCGTGCAGACAGCTATGAGTGCCCGGAATTCAAGCGAATGATTGAAGTTAACTAAAAGCGAATCAACTATGGATACTAGATCAACAGCAAAGGAAAAAAAATGCCTTTAAACATCTTCTTCGCAAGCGTTAGAAGTATTCGTAAAAAAATTGACGACATCAATATTTATTTATGCTCCAAAAAAAAACATCGATGTTGTAGTTCTTAGTGAAATATGGATATATGGCAACGAACAGGAACTCTACAGGCCGAGAGGATATACAGGCTTTTTTTGCACAAGACAATCGGGCCGTGGAGGAGGCACAGCTATACTTGTGAAGTCATACATTCGCTCAAAGCTTGTCTACATTTCTGATAAATATAACACTATAGTAGTTGAGCTTGCACTTAATTCAGGAAAAATTAACATCGGCACCTTTTATAAAGCACCAAGTGAACAAGACCATTTCTTTCTCAATCATATCGATGAATTCTACTCAGCTATCGAAAAATTAATCACAGTAGCTGATACAAATATTGATATTTTAACATCTTCCACCATATCCAGGGAATATCTTGATATAATTGTGTCAAATAATGGTGTTGTATGTAACAAGAAAAAGCCAACACGCATCACTATGACGTCCAAAACACTACTCGATCATGTGATCATAAAGCATCCAAACATGAGTGAACGTATGTCTTACAATGATGATGACTGGCCTGGCTTAGACCGTAAAGTTATCAATTTATCCATCAAAGATTTCGTCAAAACTAAATTACGACCTCAAAAAATTTCGATGAGCAGAACCAATCATAAACATTTCTTAAGGAACTTCATAGATAGTCTTCGAGGGTCTCCAACATCCGACTTTGATGAGCTGATTGAGAAGATAACCGAAGCTAAGGCAAAATCAACAATAACGAAACAAGTTCGTGTTCGAGTACAATCTTGGAATGTAATTGATGCTTCAAATCGAAAGCGAATTGCTTACAAAAAACACAAAGCGGATCCAAACTCCACGTCCAAAAAGCAAATCTATTTAGCTATGAAGAAGGAATCGAATCGAGCTATTATGGAGGCCAAATAACCTTTCTACAGGAATAAGTTTGAAGCTTCAGCCGGGAATACCTCCAGATATTGGCAACTAGTAAATGAGCTCTTGTCTAAACAACAAAACAAATCATCAACCTGCATAGAAGAACTGTTGATAAATGGAACATCCATTACAGACCCCGAAGAAGTAGCACAGCAGTTAAACAACTTCTTCGCTACCATTGGAACACTAGTCACCGAGCAACTGCAACTTTCATCACGCTTGAGTTTTTATATTGAACCTAATATGTTCACTTCAATTCACATACGTTCCACTGATCCTGTTGAAATATCTGAAATAATCGACAATCTTAAATCAAAGGTTTATCCTGGTGTGGATAGTATAACATCGGAGGATATTAAATTGCTGAAAAATCATATTTTGGAGCTTCTAACTACAATAATAAATAAACACCTAGCAGCTGGCACATTCCCCGATTGCCTTAAACTAGCGAAAATCACTTAAATTTTCAAAGGTGGTGATCCAGCAGAGCCATCAAATTATCGCCCAATAGCTGTCACTAGTGTCCTAAGTAAAATATTCGAAAGAGCCATTCAAAAACACTTGCTGCAATTTATTAAGGCTAACTTAATTTTGACACCAGTTCAGTATGGATTTCAAGAAAACAGTAGTACACTAGCAGCAACGTCAGATGCAGTACATTTTATCAACAATGGATTGGATAGGGGCGACTATGTAGCGGCAATCTTCGTGGATCTGAAAAAAGCCTTTGACACCATTAACCATGACATCCTGTTTCAGAGGCTCGAATTATACGGAATCCACCACAACTTCAAGCTTTTGATAAAGAATTATCTCTTCAACAGGCGTATTATTGCAACCAACAATATGCATAAAAGTCAGGAATGCACTATAAACATCGGCGTTCCTCAAGGATCAATCCTTGGGCCATTACTGTTTCTACTGTACATTAACAGTGTACAGGACATTTATCTGATGGGAAAAATAGTTTTATTTGCTGATGACACACTACTGCTGTATTCCGGTAAAAATGAACCAATTCTTCAGCAAAATATAAATGATGACCTACGAAAATAGGCGCGTTTTTTTGCTCCTCTATCCAGCGGAGAGTAGAGTAGACGCATTGAAAACAACAACACTCCTACACCAGTGAATTCACTAGTACAGAAATTCTATGCCTCATTTGTAGTTCACGTGTTGAAGTGTAGAATGTGCTGATAGAAAAAAGAAAAGCTCATGAGAAGTTGTATTTTTTTCTGTGAGGTGGCTTTCGGTTTTTCATGGTTATGTTGAATGTTTTGGTAGTTAGGAAATTAGAAAAAGCCCTCATAATGTGTAGAAAGTTAAAAGAATTAATTTTCTGTTAGTTTTTTTTCTATTTTCTATCGATTGTGGTAGTGTATACTCGTTATTTTCTCCCTTTTTTTCAGCTGTTTTCTGCTACCACAGCGAATACCGCAACCTATGTCAGTCTTAGCGAAAGCACTGCTGTTTTATACTAGATCGTTGTTTTTGCGGCATAGTTGTACTCTGCTCTGTATCGGAGCAAAAAAACGCACCTAATATTGGTATTGGCTCGAACAAAGTAAACTATTTATAAACATCCAAAAAACTAAATATTTAATATTCCAACAAAAAAACAAGCAGCAAATTAATCCGTCGGTACAAATAAATGGAATACAATTGGAAAAGGTCAACTCAATTAGATACTTAGGATTAGCTTTAGACGAGAAAATGTCTTGGCTACAACATAGCAATAACATCAGACATAAAGTAGCGCCTATGATAGGAATCCTAAAAAAATATGATTTTTTATCTCTCAACATCAAACTTGACATATTCAATGCTTTTATTTTGCCAAATATCTCTTATGGAGCAGTTTTGTGGAAGCAAACATCGAAACAAAATATTGATCTGACCGGAAGACTAATCACTAAGGCTATCAAGACTATATACAAAATGCCAACTTTGACTCCAAGTTTACATGTGTATCGTGAAACAGGACTACTAACCATACAACGAATAATGTGTATTGAACAAGGGAAGCTAATATTCAAGATACTTAACAAAAAACTCAAATGGCCATATGTTGTAAGAAATGTTGCAGAAATAACTCAGATAGTCACAAGATCGGCAAATAGCCTTGCGATTAAAAAAGCTAGGACAGATCGTTTGAAAATGGATCCAGTGCAACAGTCTTTGGCTTATTATAATACCTTACCTGAGAATATCAGAAAATCAGCAAATTTGGTTAAATTTAAGGAAAATTTAAGATCATTCCTTACACAAAGATAACGAAGACGCCAACCAGAGTTTTTTCTAAACTTTTCTCTGGGCATAAGTCTTGACGACAAGAAATAGGCGATATCATCTGAAGACGATAGTGTATAATGAAGTGCTTTCCCTTATACCAATATTTTATTGTTTGGGAAGTACGAAAGTAATAATATTGAGGAGATTTGATGCACACGGACCGTGCATTTTGATTGAGTGATGGAGAGAGTGGAAGGAAGGAGGAAAAAAAAAAATGTATATATATATATATATATATATATATATATATATATATATATATATATATATATATATATATATATATATATATATATATATATATATATGGAAACATGAATTTTTGGCCAAAGTGATTTTAATACTATTGTTCTTCGAACATTAGTAAAAAGATGACAAAAGAAAAGAACAACTTAAGCAACTGTGAATTATACTTTGGATAATGTAGACATCATACTGAAAACACAGAAGATTTTACACTGAAAACAAGAAAACGTCCTTTTTCTGTTTAGTTTCTATGTTTTATGGCTCCAATGTTGGTTTACCGATTTTATATTCCAAAAAGTATGATTTCAATACAATTAGTTTATTGACTATGTGATATATTAATCGACTAATCAATTGATATTTTAGTGAAAACTGTGGCTTCATCATGCATGTATTGATGAACTCTTTACTTTGTAACTATAAAAGCTTATCGAGTAAGAACAGCTTATTTACTTTATTGTTTTCTATAGAATTTTTTCAATCAATGTAACGAATTTATATAAATTATTTAATTATGTTTTCGAAAAATATTTTGGAAAAATCTGTGCAATGATTGAGAAGTAACGCAATCAGCTATGTTCCTGAAATTTCTATACATAATGCCCTTTTCTTATGCTTGAGCACATTTTAAAGAACTTGCACAGTGGAAAAAAATTAAGCTCTCCCAAATAAATCAAGTAAACAATACGAAACCCTCATCATTTACAAAATCGAATAATGAAAGTTTATTGATATTCGTTTCTTTAATCCGCTTCCATCTCAATTTTTAAAGGAAACGTGCTCGTGACCTTCGAATCTGAGTTCACTGTGTACACAGCATCGTTTCTCATATATTCAAAACTTTCCAGTACCCTAAGTGACTAAGCAACAAATAATAATCAGCTTGTGTCAAGACTTCGGTATCGATAAAGGTCAGTCAACAAACAGAAAAACTCGCCTGAGCCTGCACATACACATAGATGTCAAGTGAAAAAAAAAAATGGTAGCTGCTGGCTGCCATCTAATTGCCAGGGGCAACCGGCAATCTTCTCGGCCGGGAGCTCGATAGGATTTATCGCTCTACGTGAAATGAAAGCATTTTCTTCTCAGAGGACATTAAAGAAAACTTTAGAGGGATTGGTATCACAGGCAAGCCTGATGACGGTTTAGTTACGTTTGGTTGCATATATTGTACATAAAGCTCAAATTGAATCCTTTGATTGAGCGATCTTTAAGTATCTGGCACTGAATTAAAAAAGAGTATCATATTTCGTTCTTTGCAATACTTTAAATGGCTTACTATTGATTGCGCCCAGCTGAATAAGCGTAAGTCGTAAATCAAAGCCTCATTCTGTGGTTCTTGTTTATTTTTCCTTTATACATACTCGTAGTGTCTTGAGATTGCAAATCAAGTCACCTACAGCATTGGGAGGCGACAAATACAATGAATTTCTTCGTTCTCTTCTCTGTCGCTAGTTTCATATTGCACTTGTCGCAGTGGTTCAGAAAGGATGTAAAATACTTGCTTCGAAAAATTCGATCGAAACACAGTAATTTTGATTTGAAGAGAATTTAATAAGTATTTTTTAGCCACCGGAAAAAAAACCGTGAAACCGATATCCAAGCTATTTTTAGAATCACCATTAGCTATGAAATTTGATGGGCCGAAAAATTGATTGAAACTCTGCATTTCAGTTCAGTGTTTACTACACATACCACCTATAATACTCCACAGGAAATCCACTGCTAGAAACATCCAATATTAATTTTCTCCCTGAATAATTACCGTAATTCAGACTCATCAACTCACACAGCCGTGGACATGCATATAATAACCGCCCCAAAAATAAGTCATTTAGTCCCCCTTTGTCAGTGTATTTAGCGAAAAACCTTGAAATAAATTTTAACTCTAATGTGTCTTCGATCAGAAAAGAAGCTTTATAAAGTGTCGAATTCTTCGACTGTCTTAGTTTGTCCCTTTATGATTCGATTCGAGTGAAAGTAAACAAAATTACAACGAAGAAAGGAAGAGACAGAGCTCGTTGAAACTTGAGCGACCGACCGAAACAATAAATCGGGCTAACTTGAAATGAACCCGGTACGGACTGGCTGACCGAACGATTTTGCTGATGCGAGTCGTCTCTGTCAACCATTAATCACTTCCTTTCCCGTAATTGTCCTTTTTCTTGTTTGTATTCCGGCTCAGTACTCAAAAAGTATGGGGTGCTGTGGATGGAAAAATTTATTACAGGGAATTATGCATGTAATAAAATGAAGGTTGTCAGGAGCGTAAAGAATGATTTAGAGAAAGTTTTTGACTACAAGTGCTTATTGCTTTGAATACATCTTCGATGGCAGCAGGAATGACGATTGTCGTAATTTTTGTATTTTGTTTTGTTCGACTTTCTGATTTTTCGTAGGAATTTGTGGAGCTGTTTGAGGACATGGGCAGCAGCTATGTATTTGCAATTGCGGTAGGTCATTGGATATTTCTCGCTCAGGCGGGCTGACTGACTGACTACCGGATTCCGGATTTCGTCGGGACTCCCGAGATTTCGGGATTGATAAAATTCAACCCATTTTGAGAATTGGAAAAGTTTCATCATCATTACGATATGAGCGAACAACCCAGAACTTAATACTAAAAGAAATATCGTTTAATGAAAACATAGGCGCTAAGGGCTCATTATTACAACTGGCGTATGATTTCAAGCTGATCCAAAATTCAAGCAATCCAAAATTGCCTTAAGGGGGGATATCCATGGGGTAGAATCGACTTGATGCCCCACACTCGGGGAAATTCCCCACCAGAGGGCGAAAAGGTGGTAGAAGTGGTGAAAAATTGAAGAAAAACAGACAAAATTGTACAAAAAAATAAAAAAGAAGATAACACAATTAAGAAAAAAAGCCCCAAAAGCAAACGCACAACCACAAAAACACAAACATACTAGCCCGCCATCTATCGGCGAAGTTCATGTAACAGCTGTGTGGTGCATCAAGTCGAGTTTTACCAAATACATGTAACTGCTAATAAAAAATCGATTTTTTTTTTATTGCATTAAAATGTTCCAAACGCTCTAAAAATACGTCAAAAAAGTTTTGAAGCGATATTCGCATTAGTTCTCGAGTTATAGTCAGTTATAGGCAGCGCGGCGACATCTGCCGCGCGTCCCTTCTCTTCGGCGCTATGGGTGGTTCTCTAATTGTGTATCCCTAGCATATGCTTATAAATCTGTACAGATGTACATTTACACTTGTATAATTTTATAATATACAATGGTTATAATAAAAACTAGTAATCAATGATTTTTATCTACCGCAAACTTTAAACATGTTTTTCTCAAAGTAGTACTTTTTCAACTTCTGTACAAAATATCTCAAAAAATATTCAACCGATCCGGCTCAAATTTATACCACATCTACAAAAGAGTATTATATACTCGTTCAACTTACATGTTTTTATAATTTCGGAAAAATAATTTGTTTATCAATGTTTAAAACGGTAATTATGTCTTTTAGCTTACAACTCGCGGAGGGGGGTGACCTTGGAATATGTCATTTTTGGGGCTATTCTGAGCACGCTGATGTAATTTCTTAAGCGCGCTCGCGCCTCTTACAATTTTTTTTTGTGTGCTAAAAGTTGATGATTTTCATTTCTCAGTTTTACACATTATACTCATTCTTCATCTTCTAACATGTCTTTACCATGCATTGTCAGGCATTCCGCACATTTGTAAACACAGTCGATCACTGTTTACATTTTACTAATGCGTACAACACTCATTTGTATCGCTTCGATTTATTTTTTTTTCTGCATTTCTCATGCATACCCACCGTTGACTCTTCCTGGAATTCCTTATTTTGTGACTGTATCGATCACCTTTCGTCACTTTTCACGTCAGTTGCTCTGATTTATTTACTGTGTTAACACCTCATTTCGTTAACTTCTTATAATTTTTACCATGAAATCCCGCGATTTTTATCGTTTGCTCGAAGATAACGATAGTTTGATCAACTTTTTGGCTGATTTATCAGTGTTACGCTCCGAATTGATTTGTCGCGAGTGCGGTTCATTGATGAAATTTTCACGCGAACGTCTGCAATTATATTGCACATCTTCTCAAATGATCCGCCACCGACGACAGAAAATACGGCGAGTTTGGTGTAATGAGCGGCTATCTGCTCTACATGGCTCATGGTTCAATGGCACTCGTTTGGCGCTCCCTACACTTTGTCAACTTATCTTTATCTTCTTGAGCCATCGCCCACCACATCAGAAGAAGATCATGGAAGACCTTGGCATACACGATCGAGCTGCAAACAAATGGATAACGCGTTCCCGCAAGGTATTTTATTACTTTTTACTCTATTATCTTGACTTATTTACTATATTATTCTTACTTTTAACATTTTTCGACATCATATCTTAACTCTCTCTCTCTCTCTCTCTCTCTCTCTCTCTCTCTCTCTCTCTTAGATCTGTCTTAAATGGGTAAAACGTACATCTCACCGAATCGGTGGCCCTAATCACACCGTCCACATCGATGAGACCAAGATTGGCGGCCACCGTAAATACGGTCGTGGTCGGTTGCTCGGAGGGGACTGGATTTTTGGAGGGATTGACACCGTCACCAAGGAGTGTTTCATGGTGCCCGTGCCCAATCGCTCTCACCGTACTCTCATCAGACTCATTCAAGAACACATTCTTCCTTCACATTCTTCCTACAACGATTATGTCGGACTCTTGGCCAGGCTACCGGAATCTTCGGAAACACGGTTGGTTCCACCTAACGGTCAACCACAGTGTAAATTTCGTGGGTCCTATAACACGAGCTCACACTCAGAATATTGAGAGATTATGGCGGGATCTTCATGATAACATACCTACGTACGGGGTGATTCGCCATCACTACCATTTATATATTGCTGAATTCCTATTTAAACGCGCCTTTTCATATTCTGAACGTTTCGAAGCGTTTCTTTCGGAAGTCGCTCGTCATTATCTCCTCGCTATAGATGATTTGTTACAATCATAAATCATGATTTGTTGAAGACATAATTACCAAACCTTATAATTCGCTTTTATTATATTTTTCTATTGTCATTATATTATTAATAAACTTCTTCTCCAATTACTCGTCGATTTTATTTTTTTAACAAACCACCCCACCCCCCTCCGCCCCTAATCGTGCGCTTAAACCCATCATCATCCCCTACCCTATCCCACCTCTACTCCAATTCCCTTTACCATACAGTCCACTATTTCCCGCGTTTTTCACTCATATTTTCCCGCGGTTTTCAATCAAGCGCGCCACCCAATCCCCCTCATATTGTTCAGTATGTCGACCTTGACAACATATGTCAAGATCACCCCTCCCCTAGAGTTGTAAGCTAAAAGACATAGTTTCCAAAAATTTTCTGAATAAGCAATATATATTTCTCCCCCCAAAGAGGGATTGCAATTTATGTGCGTAATGATGTGCCGTTTACCACACTTAGCCAATATACTTCTGCTAATCCAGAGTTTAATTATCTCTGGATTAGATTCAAATTTTCCAAGCACATCATCTTCTTTTGTTTTTTATACCGCAGCCCTGACATGTCTGATGCAGATACTGTTCGTTCCTTTGATGCACTGTCTTCTGACATTGATAAATTGCTTGAGACATCCCCTTCATCTGAAATCATCCTCGCCGGTGATTTCAATGTGCATAACGTCCAGTGGCTCAGACACTCTTCCACCACAAGTCCGGCGGGCAGGCACGTTGAGCTTTTTAGTGAGTCGTTCAATTTGGAGCAGTTAGTAGATTGTGCAACAAGAATTCCCGACATATCTGGGCACAATGCAAATCTTTTAGATTTATTTCTAACCTCACACCCAGATAAATATTCGATCTCAGTTTCTGCGCCTCTTGGCAACTCGGACCACAATTTGATTTCGGCCCAATTTAACATCTCTTCTCTGATTAACACTAATCAGTTTTCTACCAAACGACTGGTCTGGCATTATGGCAAGGCTGACTGGACTGCGTTTAAAAAATATATCAGAGAGATCGACTGGTCCGATTGCTCTGCAACAAAGAACGTCGAATATATAGCTTCCACCATAACCGACATCATATGGTATGGAATGTACACTTTTATTCCGCATGCCTTCAAGAATACTAAACCAACCACCACCTCATGGTTTAGTTACGAATGCCAAGAGGCTATTCGCACTAAGGAGGCGGCATTCCGAAATTACAAGCTATCTCCGTCTGAGGAATCAAAAATCCTTTACAAGACTGCTCGCAATACCTGTACATCTACTATCAGAAGAGTTAAATTCCAGTTTGACCAAAATATCAAGCAGAAGGTCCTTGCAAGCCAGAAAGGAAGCAAAGGCTTCTGGTCGCTTGTAAAAAGGATTAAGAACAACTTCTCCAGTTCTTCCGTGCCACCTCTTCTTCATGGTGGTAACGTACTTTCTGGGTCACTGGATAAAGCTAATCTTTTTGCTGAGATTTTTGCTACAAACTCTTACTTGCCACCTTCATCATTGAGTCCTCCTATCCCTCCAATGTGCGCTTTCAAGCAAGGGCCTCTATTTTTCCGCACAAGGGAGGTATTGAAAATACTCGCCAAGCTTGACGTTTCCAAATCTGCCGGTCCTGATGGTATTTCGCCCCTCGTACTAAAGTGCTGCGCCTCCGCCTTGGCTAAACCTCTGCGCAAACTATTTTACCTGTCATATTCGACTGGAATATTTCCTTCCGCATGGAAGCATGCACACGTTCAGCCCATACCTAAAAAAGGGGAGGCCTGTGATCCCTCTAACTATCGACCTATTGCAATCGTTTCGGTTCTGTCTAAGGTATTTGAATCTCTCGTGAATTCAAAATTAATGAAATATCTTGAGTTGAACCAACTTATCAGCGACCGCCAGTATGGTTTCCGTTCTGGGCGCTCCACTGGGGACTTACTTACATTTCTCACTGAGAGATGGAACCGTTGTCTCCATAATTTTGGTGAAGCAATGGTCGTTTCTCTTGATATTTCTAAGGCCTTTGACAGAGTCTGGCACCCTGCTCTATTAGCCAAGCTTCGTGCATTTGGTCTTGACCCCGTTCTTGTCAAATGGATTGAAAGTTTCCTCGTAGATCGTTCCTTTCAAGTTGCTCTGGATGGACACAAATCCTGTGTCCACACCACCAATGCCGGGGTTCCGCAAGGTACTGTTCTTTCACCAACTCTCTTTCTTTTATTTATAAATGACCTCCTTTCCTCCACTTCCAATCCGATTCATAGTTTTGCCGATGACAGCACCCTTGACTTCGCATACTCTTTTGACAGAGTAGCCGACTCTCGTGGCAATGCTACTTCTGTTAGTAGAGATCGCATGTTTGCATCGCTAAACAGGGACCTATTAAACATTATCGCTTGGGGCTCCGCGAACCGTGTTGTGTTTAATGCGTCCAAAACCCAATGCTGTCGTCTCTCGCTCAAGCCTTACCCTCCTCCTACTAGCCACACTATTTCCGTTGATGGTGTGAGTATTTCCGAATCACCTTCGCTGAACCTATTAGGATTTAACATCTCCAGCAAACTAAGCTGGACCAGCCATATTTTTCAAATTGCGAAAAATGCCATGCAATGCTTAGGATTTCTTCAGAGAGGGAAGAAATACTTTACACCATCAGACATAGCGCACATCTACAAGACTCTCGTAAGACCAAGACTTGAGTATAACTCCCATATATGGGCTGGGGCAGGCCGCACTGCTTTAGCGGAACTAGACAAAGTCCAACGCAAAGCTTTTAAGCTTATTGGCGATGAAACTATTACTTCACGTATCGAATCGCTTGAGCACCGACGTAATGTAGGTTGCCTTTCTCTTCTTTATCGCTATTATTATGGTCTTTGCTCTAATGAAATATCAAGTCTGCTTCCTTGTAGAGCACCTCCTACGCGCAACACCCGAGCCTCCCAACGAGCTCACTCGCATACCCTTTCGATCAGTGCCAGTCGTACCGTCAAATTTCACGATTCTTTCTTATCTAGGTCAATACGATTATGGAACAGTCTACCATCTACTGTTTTCCCTGCCAACTATGAGCCACAATTGTTCAAGCGAATCGTGCATCGCTATCTCCTGCAAATGCAACCCTTCCCTTCTTCCTTTCCTTAAATTTCCTTCCGCCAAGGCTGTGCTATAGCATAATAGGGCATCCCCTGAGCCTTGGCATCATCATAGAAAAAAAAAAAAAAAAAAAAAAAAAAAAAAAAATCAATCTGAAATTAGCACTTTTTACTAATGTTCGAAGAACATTAGTATTAAAATCGATTCGGCCAAAAATTCATATTTCCATATATATATATATATATATATATATATATATATATATATATATATATATATATATATATATATATATATATATATATATATATATATATGTATATATATCATCAAAAAATTTCAGTGATATAATCTCGGGAACGCGCCATCCGATTGAGCTGAAACTTTCAGGATACATTGGTGTATATGCAGAATAGGTCCAGGTCTCTTTAAATGTCAGTTATTGTTAACCTTTTGGCGCCGGCGGCCATTTAAGTGATATTTTTAATATACCTATTATTTCGTGCACAAATAATTTTCGCAAAAATAAAGTTAACGAAATAAATTTCAAACGTGTTTTACATATGAATCAGATAATGCTTTGGAACTTTTTAACCCTATGTGTGCGCTGGGTGCCTAAAAAGAGGACGGGAAAATTTGAAAATTTTTAAATTGCGATAACTTTTGACAGAGCTATTCAATCATGACGAAATTTTCAGGACATATTGGTATTATTTAGTTGTAGATTTGTGTAGCTTTTAATGAGCGTGCTGGCAACCCTGTAGCTAGGGCAGGCACTGAAAGTGAAAACCTCCAAATCATCGTCTCTCTTGAAAAAATCCCGTTTCTTCAAAAAAAGCCACTCATACGTAAATCTTGTGCTTTGTTTACATAACCAAAAAAAAAAAAGATATGGTATAACGGGCACGCCTGGTAACCCTTGCCCAATTTACCTATATTTTTAGCATCAAAAACTTCTGTTCACGGAAACTCACGATCCGATGAGCAGACTTAATTGAAATTTGCAGAATGTATTGGTCTTAAATAGGACCAGGTCTGATAGAAGTGATTTTGAAATGCGGGCGATTCTGTGCCAGTGGTGCCATCTTCAAAAACCACTAAAAAAGATAACTGTTTTTAGTCCTATAAATTCTGATTGAATCGTTAGATTTTAACGAAACTCACACAACTGCTGGACCTTATTTTAAGCCACGTTTGGTAGAAATTTGGTTGAAAAATTCGGTTGGAGTTGCCAGCTATGATAATTTTGGTGTCTTCATTTTGAAAAAAAAATTTGGAAGTGAAAACATTCAAACCATCGAATATTCAAAAAAATGTCCGTTTCTTACAATAAAACCAATCTGTATATAAATCTTATGTTTTATCTACACGTTCAAAATAAAACTTTGGAAATTTCATGTCGGACAAGAACGGTAACCCTCTCCCAGTTAACCTATATTTTTAGCATCAAAAACTTCTGTTCACGGAAACTCACGAACCAATAATCAGATACAGCTAAAATTTACAGAATGCATTGGACTTAAGTAAGACCAGATTTGATAGAAGCGATTTTGAATTGTGGGCAAGTCTGTGCCAGTGGTGCCATCTTGAAAAGTTACAAAGAAGAAAAACTGCTTTTTGCCCTATGAAATGTGAATAAATTACCAGATTTTCATGAAATTGGCACAGTAGCTAAACCTAACTCTAATCTCTGTTTGGTGGAAATTTGGTTGAAAAATTTGATTGGTGCTACCAGCTATGGTAATTTTTGTGTCTTTGGTTTTGAAAATTCGCTCAGGAAAATAAAACTTTTTGCACTATAACTTCCAGTGCAGTCATGAAATCAATACGAATTTCATACAATTAATGAAACCTGTCATAAACATTATTCAGGCCAAATTTGGTTGAAAAGCCACGATAGGATTGCCAGCTATTGTTGGTTTTGTGTTTAATTGCAATATCTTTATTAAGGGGTTAGGGGTAGTCAGAGACAAGAAAAAATGAGAATTTTCAATAATTTTTTTTTGCCGGTAAATCATTTAATTTTATAAAAGTAATAATATGGCAACATTACATAATGTTTCGACTTGACCTCACGAAAATTTGAAGAAAAAAAAATTAATAATTAAAAAGTTATGGCTGTTTGTGTTGATTCAGCTCCAACAGAAATTCCTTGCGGTGGCCATCACAAATCCTTGGAGATTCATCTAAAATCAATCGGCCGAAAAAATATAGTTTAACTAATAGATAATCTAGTGCCTGATCGAAGCTTTTTTTTTTAAAAAAAAAATTGACAAAATGGCGGCCTCATGAAATTTTTCTCCAGATTTTCGGGAAAAAAACAACAACTAATTGTTTATAAGAAATCGAAATTTAAAAAAAAATAAAAGTTCTTCGATCAGGCACTAGTTTTTTCTGTTTTCCAAAAGCTGTATAAATTTCATTGAAATCTACTGAGAGGTTTTCGAGTTACAGTGGTCACCAGTTCAAAAAACATAGTTCTGAGAAAAACGGATTTAGAGTTTTACACTCGATTTATGTAGAGTAATACGAATTATTTAATTTCAACACTTATACTACCTAAAAATTGTAAATATATATAGTAAGGTATTTATAGATTTAGGTATTACTATATATTCGTCAAAGTTGTAATTCATTCAGAGAATCGGTTGCTTGCAGCTGCTGCTAACTACCTGCTCTCGAGCGTTCTGGAGCGCCAAAGAGCCCTTGGTTAACTGTCGAGTAACTCGAAAAGCATTTTTCGGATTCACTTCAAAATTTCAGAGTATATTTTTAAGATATTATACTTTAAGAAAATGCAAAAATGCAAAAATAGATTTTTTGAAAATTCTGACTACCCCTAACCCCTTAAGCGGTTTTATCGTAGAATTTTCAAATGGTAATGATATTGTGGTGACAATAAACAGCAAATATTAAACTTTCGATTATTTGAAAAAACTCGCTGCAGGTTACTCTAAATTTCTTTATACTCCTTTAACTTCGAATGTTATATAACAACGTGAAGCAGATGTGATATATTCTTGGCTTTAATACTGGCAGAAGGTTGCCAGCACGAGTCGGTTGTGCTACTTTTGTATCAATAAACGCTTACAGTTAGTATTCATACCGGAAACATTTACAATTAAAATAAATAATCAATGTTGCAATTCGCAAAGTTCTGCAAATTTTTCGGATCGCAGCCCCAAACACCAACTTCAGTTACAGTGCTGCAGGCACTGAGCATTTTCTTCATTGATGTTATATGAGATGCTGCTTTCAAAATTATGTGAAATAAGCAACTGATAACGAATATAATTAACCCGTGTTTTGCACTCATAAACGTTGAAATTCATGCCAGTGGTAATATCTGAAACCTTCCACCATATGAGTTATAATGCATTTTTGAGACCAAAGTAAAACGTGGCGTTTGAAACAGTTTGGCCGTAATAAGCAGCTCATGTGGTGGAATATGCACTCAAAACCTGCACGATTCTTCTACTGTTCTTCGAACATTAGTGTTTCTAGCGGTTCAGGTGCGCTAGAGTTTTTTTTTAGTTTTACATGTATTTCCCCCCTTAATATTGGAATATCTAACTTCGCATTTTATTTCACTTGATATTTCGCTTTTTCTGCAACATTAATAGCACTTGTCACTAGCACTGGGATTTCCTGGGAATCGTAGACAAAGAACAGAAGATCGACTATATATCCTTTGTTCTCTTGAAAGCACAAAGGTGTAGTACTAGTTCTAATCAATGCCTTCTAGAAGTACGGGTCGTCATGCTAAGTAATCTTTTTAACTATGATGTCAATTAATCGAGGAATTTTGACATTTCTACCAGGTAGTGTCGGTACACACAGAGATTTCACGTGCGGATTTTTAGCTAAAATATAAATAAAACGTTGGTTTTTTGTGCGTGGATGCGTTGTAGTAATAATATTTAGTCATAACTTGCATTTTGTGTCAATCAATTGTATCGACAATGAATCGACACATAACATCACATAACCTAACAACAACTGATAGACATTTCGTAGCGAATTTTTCCAATTATACCACGTGCACAGCATTAATTTGTGTTTTAGCTGTTCACTAGCACTGTTCGGCAGATCTCACTTTATTTTCATTTCACTCACTTTCACACAACCTGTGCAATTAACATTTTCAAACGGACGTCCCATAAGACTACGTATGTTTTTCGCGACATTTTTCCCGCAAACTCTGACATCATCATTCTGCACTACGGCCCGTACTTCTAGGAGGCATTGGTTCTCTATTGGATAGAGGAACAAAAAAACGCGCCTGTTTTTTCCAATACGTCGGTACTGGATAGCATTGTTGTGTTATGAGTAGCGAATCCAATCCCGAACGGCCAATTTCTGGTCCCGAAAATCCCGGGATTGATGAGCTCTAATCCCGGGATTTTCGGGATCAGAAATTGGCTGGGATTTCGGGGCCGGGAGTCAAGCATTATCGGCAATCAAGTTACAGCAAGACTCGAAAAGTGCAAATAGAATCCATATTTATGAGAAAACAATTAGCTCACATCAAAATGCGTAAAGAATAGAGCAAAACAAACCGATGTAACAGTTAACAAGAGAATACAAAGGGGTTTGTAAATAAATAAGTATGGACTGTTTCACATTTAGTGCATTCGTTACATCGAATGATTTGAGGAAATTAATACTAGCGAATGCATACACAGCTTTACCAAAATCCTTAACAACAATCAAAAAAAGGTTGTTGGCTATGCAAGCAGGATAAAGAAAATAATAAAAAACTCTAGCGCACCTGAACCGCTAGAAACACTAATGTTCGAAGAACAGTAGAAGAATCGTGCAGGTTTTGAGTGCATATTCCACCACATGTGCTGCTTATTACGGCCAAACTGTTTCAAATGCCACGTTTTACTTTCGTCTTAAGAATGCATTATAACTCATATGGTGCAAGGTTTCAGATATTACCACTGGCATGAATTTCAACGTTTATGAGAGCAAAACACGGGTTAATTATATTCGTTATCAGTTGCTTATTTCACATAATTTTGAAAGCAGCATCTCATATAACATCAATGAAGAAAATGCTCAGTGCCTGCAGCACTGTAACTGAAGTTGGTGTTTGGGGCTGCGATCCGAAAAATTTGCAGAACTTTGCGAATTGTAACATCGGTTATTTATTTTCATTGTAAATGTTTCCGGTATGTATACTAACTGTAAGCATTTATTGATACAAAAGTAGCACAACCGACTCGTGCTGGCAACCTTTCGCCAGTATCAAATCCAAGAATATATCAAATCTGCTTCACGTTGTTTAATTACATTCGAAGTTATAGGAGTATAAAGAAATTTAGGGTTACCTGCAGCGAGTTTTTTCAAATGATCGAAAGCTTAATATTTGCTGTTTATTGTCACTACAATATCATTACCATTTGAAAATTCTACGATAAAACCGCTTAATAAAGATATTGCAATTAAACACAAAACCAACAATAGCTGGCAACCCTATCGTGTCTTTTCAACCAAATTTGGCCTGAATAATGTTTATGACAGGTTTCATTAATTGTATGAAATTCGTATTGATTTCATGACTGCACTGGAAGTTATAGTACAAAAAGTTTTATTTTCCTGAGCGAATTTTCAAAACCAAAGACACAAAAATTACCATAGCAGGTAGCACCAATCAAATTTTTCAACCAAATTTCCACCAAACAGAGATTAGAGTTAGGTTTAGCTTCTGTGTCAATTTCATGAAAATCTGGTAACTTATTCACATTTCATAGGGCAAAAAGCAGTTTTTTTTCTTTGTAATTTTTCAAGATGGCACCACTGGCACAGAGTTGCCCACAATTCAAAATCGCTTCTATCAAATCTGGTCTTACTTAAGTCCAATGCATTCTGTAAATTTTAGCTGTATCTGATTATTGGTTCGTGAGTTTCCGTGAACAGAAGTTTTTGATGCTAAAAATATAGGTTAACTGGGAGAGGGTTACCGTTCTTGTCCGACATGAAATTTCCAAAGTTTTATTTTGAACGTGTAGATAAAACAAAAGATTTATATACAGATTGGTTTTATTGTAAGAAACGGACATTTTTTTGAATATTCGATGGTTTGAATGTTTTTACTTCCAAATTTTTTTTTTCAAAATGAAGACACCAAAATTATCATAGCTGGCAGCTCCAATCGAATTTTTCGACCAAATTTCTACCAAACGTGGCTTAAAGTAAGGTCCAGCAATTGTGTAAGTTTCGTCAAAATCGAACGATTCAATAAGAATTTATAGGGCTAAAAACAGTTATCTTTTTTAGTGGTTTTTCAAGATGGCACCACTGGCACAGAATTGCCCGCATTTCAAAATCACTTCTATCAGACCTGGTCCTATTTAAGGTCAATACATGCTGTGAATTTCAAATAATTCTGCCCATTGGATCGTGAGTTTCCGTGAACAGAAGTTTTTGATGCTAAAAATATAGGTAAATTGGGCAAGGGTTGCCAGGCGTGCCCGTTATACCACATCTTTTTTTTTTTTTTGGTTATGTAAACAAAGCACAAGATTTACATATGAAAGGCTTATTTTTGAAGAAACTGCATTTTTTCAAGAGAGACGATGATTTGGAGGTTTTCACTTTCAGTGCCTGCCCTAGCTACAGGGTTGCCAGCACGCTCATTAAAAGCCACATAAATCTACAACTAAATAATATCAATATGTCCTGAAAATTTGGTAATGATTGAATAGCTCTGTCAAAAGTTATCGAAATTTAAAAATTTTCAAATTTTCCCGTCCTCTTTTTAGGCACCCAGCGCACACATAGGGTTAAAATATTCCAAAGCATTATCCGATTCATATGTAAAACACGTTAGAAATTTATTTTATTAACTTTATTTTTGCGAAAATCATTTGTGCACGAAATAATAGGTATATTAAAAATATCACTTAAATGCCCGCCGGCGCGAAAAGGTTTACAATAACTGACATTTAAAGAGACCTGGACCTATTCTGCATATACACCAATGTATCCTGAAAGTTTCAGCTCAATCGAATGGCGCGTTCCCGAGATTATCTCACTGAAATTTTTTGTACATATATATATATATATATATAAAGAAATATGAATTTTTGGCCGAATCGATTTTAATACTAATGTTCTTCGAACATTAGTAAAAATAAGATATAACAGGCTAGTATCTCAGGTGAACGGTTCAGTTTGATGTTTGATTAATGGACCTTGACTGCAAATAAGCGCTATATAAATATAAACATCCACTCAGTTAATTTTTACTGGAGCTTGGTGCGAGTAAGGATGTCAATGACAGCTGGAAACTACCTAGATATGAGTTTAATGTTTCTCTAGGAAAAGACATTGTTACCATCGTAACTGATGGGTCAAACGAAATGCGAAAAGTAGGCAGACTAGTTAGTACAGAGCAACATATTTGTTTGGCGCATAGCATCCACTTGGCAGTTTGCGATGTTCGCTATAATATGAGGTCCATTCCAGATTAAAGAGTTGATGAAGCAGCTGATAGTCTGAACGACGACCACGAAGATTTGGATGGTCCTGAATCAGCTAACTACGTTGAAACCGGTCGCCTGCAAGACACGCTAGATCAGACGAAGGACATCAGCGCATGCATGAAGAAAATTCGTTAGGTAGTTTTATATTTTAAAAAAAACTCCAACGAAAAATAATAACGATCTTTAAAACTATGTCGGATTCGAGCAAGGCGTTTAACTGTCTCCTTTAAATGGATTGTAAAACAAGATGAAATAGTCTCTTGACAATGCTCGAGTAGTTTCCCATTTTGAAAAATAGTATAAATTAATAGGCCTGCAATATTCAGAGCGATTAAAAGGAACTGAGTTTGATTCGATTCAGAAAATTATTGAAGTTTTACTCCCTGTAAAATTGGCTGTGACGGCCTTTAGTCGCAGACTTGTTAATTTATGCACTGCTAATACTTCATCAAGATTTGTCTTTAGGCTGTTAGGAGAAAAACGGTCTATTCTTCTGAATGCTATGAAAATTGCAATATTGGACCGAATAAAAGAGCCTCAGTGGTATGCGAAGCTATCTCCAGAATCCACATTGTACCAGCGAAAATTTACCAAATGAAATAAAATCTCTATTTTTGAAACCAAGCAACGCAAATATTAAAAAAAATACTACAATGATCTAGATGCTGAACCCTATGCTTGGTAGCCAAAGAAATGAAAAGAACCCAGTAGATACCCATATTGATCAGAACAAGATAGTCGTCAATTAACGCTACAAGAAGAGCTGCAAAAGTATGAAAATAATCAATCATGAAATGCCGCAAGAAACTAATCTAATTAAAACCATTGCAAAAGAAATGAATCTTTTCGAAAGTGGTGGCACTTGCATAGTTTGGAGCAGGCGTACCAATATTTCTCGACCGTTTCCGAGGCGTCTAAAATCGGGAATAAATTTAGAAGCAGGCTTGGAGACGATACCTTAGATGCTATGCTATTGCTTCAATGTTACTTCCGAAAAACCGAATGAACTTTGGCCGAATTTTTTATATGTTACTTTATTATGTATCTCAATTCTAAGAGTTGTGTTTTGTTGTTGTGGTTTTTTGTCGTGATTTTTTGTTGTAATTTGTAATAGATGTAATTTTTAATATCTGTCTTCATACTGTCAACGTTTTGGATAATTAAAATTATTGTTTTTATTTGCATCAATAATATAAATTAGTAATAATGCAATTTTTTATACAGTTTTGAGCTTACTTATTGTTGTAGTTTTGAAATGATGGCAAATTATATAATCTGTTTACTAGAAACTTGACTTATTCTGTTGTGTTGTATTTTGAATTTCAAATCCCGGGATCCCGGGATTTGAGATTTTTTAATCCCGTAATCCCGGGATTGAAAATATGGTTCGGGATTGGAATCCCTAGTTATGAGGCGTGTTTTTTTGCTCCCCTTATCCATAACTAGGGACACGATGAAAGTACTGATATTAGTACGGTATCGATACTTTCGTTTGATACCAAGTAAAATTTTACTTGAATCGAAACTGTTCGATATTTTACTCATATCAATACTTTGATGGTAGTATCGTATCGACATGTGACTGAAACATTTTTATATGGAAATCGACCCATCTTTCTAAACTGAGCTACGAATTATGTCTTCGTACAGTAGTAGCTATTTGAAACTCAAGTGATAAAAAACAATAAATTGTTGCAAGAAATTTAAAAAAGTTTTAAGACAGATTTATTCATTAAAGATTTTATTTAATTTAGAAACAAAAACTAATCCATTTAAATTATTCATTACAAAGTTATTAACTAAAAATAAAGCAAAGTTGACAATTTACCTGCAATAAAGTCTTTGCACACTTACGAAACAGTTTAAGAAAATCTTAAAAACTATAGATACTTTTTTTGGTATTATTTAGTTGGGTAGCCTTTATTTTTAATCACGGTTTTAAGGCAGAGTGGCATCAATTCTACAAGTATTTTTGCATAGCTTGGCTCTGTTTTCACCCATTTCTGCTAAAGAGCCTGTTTCAATTTAGATTTTGAGCTAATAGGATGAGTCCTGATCCTTTTTTCCAGCATGTTCCGCATGTGCTCAATGGGATTGAGGTCAGGACTTTGCGGCGATGTTTTAAGCAAATGTAGAATTTCGTTCGCCAAAAACATCCTTTTAAAGGGTGGAAATAGCCAGGGGTGTCTTACAACCCAAAAAAACACCATGAAAACTGTAAAGCACTGTGGCGGCTGCTTTATGGTATGGGGCTGTATGGCTGCCAGCGGCGTTGGAAACTTAGAAATAATTGAAGGAAACATAGATCATCGGGCATATATTGCAATTCTCAAGGGAAATTTGCAGCCAAGTGCTGACAAATTGGGTGAATCGAAGGATTTTTACTTTCAACAAGATAGTGATCCTAAGTGCATGTTCATAACACTAGAATGTTCTTGGCGTACAAAATTCTACATTTGCTTAAAACACCGCCACAAAGTCCTGACCTCAATCCCGTTGAGCACAAGCGGAACATGCTGGAAAAAAGGATTAGGCCTCATCATATTAGCTCAAACCTAAGTTGAAACAGGCTCTTTAGCAGAAATGGACGAAAATAGAGCCAAGCTATGCAAAAATACTTGTAGAATTGATGCCACACTGTCTTAAAACCGTGATTAAAAATAAAGGCTACCCAATTAAATATTAACAAAAAATGTATCTATATTTTTAAAGATTTTCGTTAATGTACGAAGACTTTATTGGAGACATATTGTTGACTTTGTTTTATTTTTAGTTAATAACTTTGTAATGAATAACTGAAATAGAACTGTTTTTGTTTCTAAATTAAATAAAAATGTTTAATGAATAAATCTGCATTAAAATTTTTTCAAATTTCTTGCAATAATTCATTCTTTTTTAACACTTGTGTTTCAAATAGCTGCTGCACGGGGACATTATTGGTACACTGTAATTAGTATCAACTTTCATATCCTAATGTCCTCTCAATGGACGAATAATAATGATATTAAATTAATTTCAAAAGTGATACATGTATGTGTAAAAAGACACATTTTTGACTTGAGAGTGCAACAATCCTCGTGAACAATGGTCTTCTGTACGCATCCTCATCATATCACTGTTTTTTATCATCGCTTATCTCCTCTTCAAAATTAACTTTTATCTAGTTTAATTTAATTTAATAAATTTATTATTTTAATGTTTCTAATCCGACTCAAAGAATGCTGTTTGCTTGCTCCCGTCTTGAGCGAGCAAACAAAACGAAATCTGATAGAATAGTTGCGATTAGCTCCACACGTCGGCTGAGTTGCGCTTTTGAGCCTCCATTTTCTTGATAAACCGTTGTGCTTCGGCCTCTGACTTATTTCCTTTGCTGGATGCTGACTTTGAGCAGAATAATTCTTACATCGATTGCCATATTTTTGGCGTCGCTGTGAGAACGCGATTAATGAGTAATGGAAAGGGATAATCAAGTGAAGCAAACGTACCCGCCCATGCGTTCTCACCAATAAATAACCTTCCGAATTAGATCTGAATGTGTGACGTAACTTTTGTTTGCTTGATCCCGAGAACAAAGTCGCGGAACGGCACCAGACCAGTTCCCGGCCCTATCATTATAATTGAAATCTCTGGCTTCGTTGGAAGTCTAAACTGACTGACTATAGTAAGTATCATTTGATATTTACTCATATCAGTACTGTCGCAATGAGTACGGGACTTACATATATCAATACTTGGTTCTGATACTACTTTAAAGTAAAAGTATCGATACTTTCTTTCGATATCGTGTCCCTATCCATAACAGAACAATGCTTCAAATACATATTGGCCCAATATGTTGGCCCAGCATATTGGCCAAAAATCCACTCAGGCTGGGAATGAGCCCAACATCAGCCCAGCTCGCACCAAGGGGGTATACACATATTGGCCATAGCCTCTCTTGGTCTTGCATGGGCCAATATGTATTTCCTACATAACCAGTGCAGCCGCATTGGAAACAATAAAAACTCATGTTATGGATAGGGGGAGCTATCACAAATTTTGTGGCAATTTTTGTAATAATTTTCCTCAAATGAGCTACTGGATGCTTTGAAAATTTAGAAATTTCATACAATTCCCGAAACGCTCCCGAAACAAATGGCAAAATCGAGAATGAAAAATAAAAATCGAGAATTTTGCGTATTCATTTGAATGGTGTAAAAGCCGACCATTCAATCTATCACTATTGCCCGTCTGATGGCGCGTCCATCGCGAAAAAGTCTTGTCAGCCAATTTGCAAACATGGCGTTTAGTGACAATCGACAATCGCTGTCAAACAACTCGCTGTGTCGCGTTCTCAGCAAATTGCAGTGGCATTGTTAGTTTGGTTGCCATTTAACATTCTATCTATACATTTTTCGTTTCGACAGCTCTCCGTCTAATCTAAGAATTTGGCTTGCGCTATTAGTGTGGAATAATCGCTTATTTTCCCGGTTGTAAGTCTGTTTAGCGACCGGGTACAATGGACGAAATCAAAACGAATTTTGACAAGATTATGGAACGATTTTCGGAAAGTATAACGCAAAACACCACTCCGAAACGCTTAAGTTTCGACTGTTTAAATGATTCCTTCAAATCGTCAGGTAAATTTTTAAAACTGTTGTACCAAATTTATTGAGGTTATACCGCCACGGCTCATTTTCTGCAGTTGCCAAGAAGCGTAAACTTTCATCGGAATCTTCGCCCGTCTGCAAAGACACGTCTTTAAATGTTTCTATCGACAAGAACTGCAGTCAAAGTAGTTTAAACAGTTCGCGTCCTTCAAGCCCTTGGGAAAGTCGTCGAATGCGAGCTGACTTAATTGAAGCGAACGCTAGGGTAATTTATTCATATTTATTATAATATATCTCAATGAGAATAGCTATTTGCAGATTTCCAAGCTAAAAAAAGAAATTGAGTATCAGCACACACTGCGAGCGGACATGGAGATAATGTACAGCAATAAAACAACGGCTTTGCAACAACAATGCGATTTCACATCGAATAAAGCTTTGGACTTGGAAAAACATCTAAATGCAGTCCGGAAACGCGAAGCAGCGGCTAAACAGGAGCTCGTCAAGGTTAAGAATAGCCTAAATCAGCAAAGGCAAATGCAAGAGGATACGATATACGAGCTGCAAAAATCAAACAAAGAATTGGAAGAACGATTCCGAGCCACCTACAACAAGTTGTCCAATGAACTGGGCCATTACAAACGGCAATTAGAACAGGCCGAAACTGTGAGTTTGTGAAGATATGTTAGTTCGCCAGTAGGAATAATGTTTTCTTATTTGCAGGAACTGAATCTTCGATGCGAAGAGCTAGAGAATTTAAAGGCTTTTCAAGAAGAATATCGAGAGAAAGCCGCCCAGCACGATGAACTCAGAAATCAGCTGGAAAATGAAATGTTGAAACATGAGCTGGCCAAATCGAGAATCAAGGAGTTGGAATATGAACTTGCATCGTACGGCGAGTGGAAAGAGCTGTCTAAAGTAAGAAACTTGGTTCCACCGATAAATTTATGGATAATAGTTTAAAACTTTGTTGATGATGATGATTATCTCTGATCTTTTGTTAATATCGCTTATTTGCATCTTGCAGGCATCGCATACAAGGCTTTCATCACTCCCAGAACTTGAAAAAGAACTAGCTCGCGTCAAGCAAGAAAACAAAAACTTGCGAGATACTTTAGGCAATAAAATGCTGCTGGAAGAACAAGTGTTCGATTTAAAATCACGCTTGGGAAAATATGACGAAATCAGCGCAGATACAGTAGCCTTAAAGGTATGTATTGGCGTTCCAATGTACTGCTGTTCTTAATTCTTGAATTCAAAATCTAAAACAGGTTCGAATAAGCACTTTAGAACAGGAACTCAAAGAATGGCGAAATCTTGCCGCAGACCACTGTCCCCAGGGTACTCCACAAAATGCAATGTTTTTGCGCAATCGGATAGAACAGCTACTACAAAAGGACATTGTCATGTCATCGGAGAAGGGAAGCAATAAAAACGAAGCTGATTCGGTGCAGTCACAAATGCACGAGCTGAAGACAGTACATTATTTGTACTATTTTCCATGAATTAGTTTTCACATATACTTTTGTAGCAAAACGATATTTACGTCAAAGCCAACAATGAGCTAAAAACGGCACTGAAACATCACAGAAACCTAATGGCTAGGGTGCAGAAAAAACTGATGCTTGTTGCGAAGGAGCGCGACTGTTACAAACAGCTCGTCGAAAATTTCGAGAGGGATTTGACAAGTATGCGAGCGATTTATTGCGTGGAATTGAAATAACGGAAATGCTTTGTTTCATACAGTTTCAGGGCAATTAGCTGACGCCATGAATCCAGATCCACAGTTGCGCGCACGCTTGGATGTGCTTGAAAAAACTCTAGCTGGCTACAAGGAGATGTGTGCCAACCTCGAGAAGGAACTGGCTTCTGCAAAACTTCTCCCCGACATTCCGCTTGAAATGCCATCAAATACAGAGAGCTATGAACGATTGAAGAAGGAGATTGACTCTTTGCGAATGGACAACGACAAGCTAAGGAGGAGGAAAGAAGAGCTGGAATTGGAGCTAGAGCACCGGTACTTGAAGGGAGACTTTAATGTTGATAAACACAAAGTGAGTGTCACTACTTCCTAGCGAGATGTGTGTACTCTAACGAGCATTTATGCAATTGTTTAGGTTGTCCATCTCACTATGAACCCAGCTGCCGAGGCATACGATAGATCAGAAAAGGAATTCGAGAAGCTTCAGGCCGAGATTGAGAGGCTTAGACGAAGGAACAAGAAGCTAGAAGAAGACCACGAGGATATGACTTCTCGGTTGAATGAAACACAAAATCTCACAGTCAACGTAAAGGAGATGAACACGCTACGGTCGAAGTTGGAGTCAATGGAAGCCAAGATGGGGCACATGAAAGAACTGTACAAAGAGGCGAGTCTCGAGTTCCGAGAAGTGTGTTACATGCTATTTGGCTACCGGATTGATCGTGTAGGCAATACAAACTACAGGTATTATCATTGAATATTTAAAGGCGCCTCTTTTTCATATTTAATCTGTATATCCTATAGAATTTCTAGCATGTACTCGGAAAACGAAAATGACTATCTAAACTTTCGATTGACCGAAACGGGTAGTCTGGACATGCTCGAAACTGATTACTCGATTTCTCTTGGGGAAATGATGAAGACACACTTGGTTGCGCACAACTCATTACCAACGTTCCTCAGTGCGTTAACGCTTGAGCTCTTCAATAGGACAACAATTATCGTTTAAGCTAGTTTAAGACTGCAATTGCGAGAGGAGTTTATGTTCGTATGCGGAAAAAGATGTGTAATGGTTTGACTTAGAAGTATCGATGCTTCAATTGATATTTTATGTTTAATTTCTTAAAATGAATGATAGAAATATATAATGTGTTAGTAACACACGCACTACTGTTTAAATGATTGCCACGACATGAACTCTTAAGTTGAGATTAAAATAATTGCAAAAGAATATGGACTTTTATTTTGTTAGTTTTGTTATTCCTGCAATTTATCGTTAAGTTTTACCAGTAGAATGATTGTATGTTATTGCAAAATTAACAATAGGTTCGGGTTGAACTGATCCTTATATGTATTTCGGAAAAAAATCAAGAATTTAACTAAAAGAACATGAATCTAAATTTGTTAGAAAGTCGTGTTAATTAAAGGAAACATGTTGAAAGGAACAAATTTTTGATTATGCAAAACAAAGTCAAATATTTAAGTTCCCAAATCGGAATGCTCCGTTTTACCTTCAAGAACGTTCTGTAGGGATATTTGTAAATTAGAGCGTAACAGGTGAAAGTTGTTTATTTAATTCTTGCTGCTCAGAACATATGTAGGTCACTGAAATATTTGTCCATGAGCAATGGAAGAAGCCTCAAAAAATAAGTACAGGCGTATTCCGGTTTACGACGCTTCAATTTAAGTCATTTCACATTTACGTCACTTTTCGATTCACTTTCACACCCAGTAATTCGATCAGCGACGTTTTTGCCCCGTACTTTAGACGTTTTCGTTTTGAATATGATTTTTTGCATTGGAAAATTGTATTCTTTTAGAGCGTCCGCACACGGGTCGACATTCAATCGACTCGACTGCGACTCGAACTCGAACTCCTTGCGATTTCCAATGTAAATGAATGGAGACCCGCACACGGGTCGACTTGTGCTCGACTCGGACTCGGTGCGACTGCGACTCGACTGCGACTCGTCTCGCTCGACATGTTTGGAACGGGAAAAGTCGAGCAAGACGCGTGATATTTTTTTTCGAAATATATGAAAGTGTTTTTTTTTTTATAATGTATGCATTATTAATTATTTTATTTTATGTATTATTATTATTGGTTCTTTGAAAAATATTAGTGTTTCTGATAACGTATCACGTATGTATTTTTTTATATGTTTGCATAATGTAATGTTACATATTGTAATGTTATATAAATGAAATTTTCCTACATATATTTTAATTATGTTGGCCACAAAATAGTTGCACCTATATGTTCATAAAGGTTATTGATTTGTGATCATGGTTCCCTTCTTGTCTATAAATCAGCATAGATAAAGCAGAGCATAATTGATACGGGAAACTCGATCGTTTTGCGGAATAAGCCGTCGAAAGCAGAATCAAAGTGGAATTGTTTTTGCGGGATGATTAAAATTGAAAATTTTATAGAAAATGTTTTTTTACAAAATGGTTTCGATCGTATGCACTGATTCTCATCAGACTCCAGCTTACAGTGCTTACTTGGCTGATGTGACCACTTGCAGTTGTAAATCAGTAATTTTTATTTACGTTAGCTGTGACAAATTTTAACATCTCCGCAAAACGCAAAACAATCGAGTTTGTGTGCGCTGGTGTCTGATGAGAATCAGTGTATACTTTCGAAACCACTTTGTCAAAAAAAAGTTCGAAATCTTCAATTTTAATCATCCCGCAAAAACAATTCCACTTTAGCACCAATATATTTATTCAAGCAACAGCGAAGTGTTTATAATATAGTTTCCTTACAAAGAAACAAGCTTGCAATTTTACAGGATGAATTTCCACTTACTGGAGAAGCTTTTATTGAACACTAGTTGTTGCTGCCAATGGCTAATGATTCGATTGGTATTGACATTCTTAGATTATATAGCAGTGCCATCTGCGAGGATAAGAATTTGCACTTAGAGTGTGGAAGAGAGGCGTATAGCTATTGAATTTAGTTGGACCCTGGGACATGCTTGTCAGAATATTAATGGAAGTGTTTCATATCGGATTCAATAAAGGTCGGATCATTATTACTTGTAGTTATCCATAGTGGATGAATATAAGTTACACGTGACAAAGCGCCATATACTAATAACATACAAGTATATAATATTATTGAAGATCTCTCTAGTAAAATTACTTTCAATAACCGACCAAGACGCACCAGATTTGCAAATCTGCTCAATGAATTCATTCATCACACTACTTATCATATAATGAGCCCATTAATAGGTGCTGTGGATTATTCAATTCTATAAGCAGCCACTACTCTTCGGAGATTACCAAAGCAAAATTCAAAAATAACTGGTCCAAAGCCCATTCCACATCCGAACCCGCTTAACTTCCATCGTTATTAGCCTAAATTTAATTAAAACAATGTAGAGTAAATGCTACAAAATTTGTGATGTATTGAAATATTTTTTACTGACAATTTTTATTTTATATTTATAATGATTAATTGTATTTTAGATTTATATTATGGTTTCTTGTTGTGTATTTTGCCTTGTTTCGTAAAATAAATATCTAAATAAATAATATATACTATTGTTTGTTTGTCAAAACTTCGCGTAGAAAACGACCCGTTTCGAGTTCGAGTCGCAGTCGAGTCGATTGCATGTCGACCCGTGTGCGGATGCAATTGTCTACTTCGAGTGTGACGCCTATGACGCTTCGAGTTCGAGTCGCAGTCGAGTCGATTGAATGTCGACCCGTGTGCGGAGGCACTTAGATTTTATGAATGTATCCAGCCCACAGATTAGTATGACTCGTTTTACGTCGCTTTTCCCCGGAACGTAACCCTTGCGTCTCTATCGAAGACTGGTTAGGATAGTAGCATTGAAATCAACACCTGCGTCAGGATAATATAATAATCTAATAATATGATAATCAATACTACTGCTCTAACCAACTCTTGGTAGAAGCGCAAACAAACGCGACCATCATCTTCTTGTAAATCGGCATTTTCAGTAACGGCAGGTGACAAATCTCAAAGAAACCAGAAAAGTTTGAATGTTGAAAAAAAAGGATAGCTGACGTGAATCGTAGTGAATAAGCTAATGAGGATTGTGTTGGACTCACTTTAGCTGAAAGAGCCATATCATCATGCATAATGTACTCTTAAATTACTCAATGGAGCCACAAATTCGATTCTTCGATGTATTTGGGATTCGCAAATGGTTAGTTCATTTAAATCTCATTGAGCGTTTGAGCAGCTTAGATGCGTCATTGCTCAGGTCTCATTTTTGGTACCGAATAGCGGGCCAATACTTGGCTATCTACATATATGTTGGAATATTGTTTATTGATTTATTTCATGAATATACTAACAGAGTTCATTAAATGCAACATAATATAAATGATGTATAATAAATTTAATAAACTCTTTTCTTGACTGATTTCTCAGTAATACGAAATACAGCCAAAGCAATAATGTCTTTGAATAAACTTATATTGAACTTTTTAATTTGGGCTGCATTAATCCAATTTACTTCTTGCTAAAGAGAAGTATATCTCTTTAAGGGGGCAGGTAGACTTAGAGTTTTGAGAAAATCGATTTTATTTTCTTTGCATTTTCTAAAAGTAGCATATTTCAAGAGCATCACATCGGACAATTCTTTGTGGTGTAATGCCTAATGCTTTATAGAGCTAAGAAATAGAAATGTTAAGCACTACTGTAAAAAGAAGAAGAAGAAGACTAAAAAATGGGAGTATTTCTGGCTTGGATAAAACCGATTTATTTGTTTCTAACAGCACTACAATGGAGATAAATAACTTTGAATGAAGTCGTCTTTATTGCATAAAGCGTTTTTCGCATGCTTTAAAAGCATTTTTCTCGAAACTATGTTTTCGAAGTCGATGATCACTGTAACTTGAAAACGGCTTTATCGAGCAGCATGAAATTTTCCTCACTTATTTGATATGTAATTATCCTCCGGGTGAAAGAAGGATTTTTTAATTGGACGATATTTTTTTTCAATAGCCGAAAATGTGAGTGAAATTGTTGTCCAAAAATCCAATTTTGAATTTCAACAACGGCCATTTTTCGAAAAGTCGTCATCTGAAGCACTATGTCATTAACTAATAATCCCCGATTTTTTTTTTATTTCGGATGATCCAGTGACAAATTACAATGATCACGGCAAAACAATTTTTTTTACCCCTCGACTAATTTTCAACCTTTTGCCTTAAAAAAATTACAATAGCTTCTACAAATATATTTCTTTCAAGTAAAAAAACATTTGTTATTAATTACTTTAATGTGTGTCTTAAAAAAATCCTAAAAAAGAGCTTTTTTTGGACGTCCCAAGAGTACCTAACCCCTTAATAGCATTAAGATTATAAAATTCAGAAGTTTTTCTCATGATAAAACCAAACATTCTTCGTGTCTCGTTGGTAATTTGGCTAATGTGTTGAAGACGAATTGAAGATGATGCCAAGATCTCTCACTTTGTAAAATATCTCGAAAAACAATGCAATGCCATTAATTGTATATTTGTAGTGAAACTTCAGTATTGTCTGACTGAATATCATAAGTTGCCATTTACAGTTATTAATACATAGAAAAAATTCCACATTCTGATATACACTACTCAAGTTGTTAATAAAATTAAGGAATAGGTAAGGTTAGGTTGCGTGGCTGCCTCCTTCAGGCCCACTTAGGCAGACAAAGGCCCAGTGTTATACCGCATTAACAGAACCTTTAATAGAAGAGCCACCCTAAGTCCTTGATGAACTGTGTGATTCCCTTAAGGTTCATCGAAGCCACTTCGGTTAGGCAAGTAAAGAAGTATGAGCGAAGCGACTTCGTCCTTCTTCTAATGAGGGCTGGGTATTCGTACAGCAGATTAACTATTTCTTCTTCCTCCTCGTATCTACAACTCCGGCAGAAGTCGTTATAAGGGACACCCAGTCGCGCTACATGCCTGCCTAATAGACAATGCCCAGTTAAGACTGACTGCCTTCCCAAATCGAGAAGCTTACTACAGCGGCCAATGCCAAAAGTTTTCCATAATTGTCTAGCGATCGCACAGGAAGGTTTTTACACGCAGGACTTCATAGCGTCCTTATAATATTTCTGTCTGATGGTTAGTTTAACTGAAGCTTCGGAGTACCAATCGGATGACAGTAAAGTACTTGGGGCCCAGTGTGGCCAGATATTTGGAAGAAAATATAGTCCAATTTCAAATTTTCATAGCCCAAAATGGCGAAGATTTTTTATTTGTAGACCAAAAATCGCCACACTAAATAATTGTTTTTATAACTAAATCAATCCATTTAAGCTGAGTAAATTATAATATTTATATCCATAAAATTCATTCAAAGTAGCATAAATGCTCTAATTGTAGCACAGAAGTCGTTTGAAAGAGTTAAAATTTTCGATACTTTATACAGATAAGATTTTATTCAACGTATTTGAAAAGGAAAAGCAGGAAAAATGTGAATAAATTACAGGAACTGTGTGAACATTTTAGAAAAGTCCGTGAAAAAATAAGTGTAGAGGCGCACTTATTTTTTCAAGGATTTTTTAAAATTTCCACATAAAAAATAAAAGCCTGCAGAAATAACATGCGAATTTGGGTGGCACAAATATTCAATTAGTATAAGAAACTGTCTTAGTGGCTAGAATGGCTGAATGGTTTATTTAAAATGAGTCAAATATTAATATTTTATCCGATTTCATACATTCAAAACTATGAACGCAAGTTTTGAAATAAATTATTTTTCCTGTTAAAATTGTGTTTAGACATAAAGGTTATTGATTTGTGATCATGGTTCCCTTCTTGTCTATAAATCAGCATAGACAACGTATATCGTCTCTAAAGCTTATCAAAGCACAGAATAATTGATACGGGAAACTCGATCGTTTTGCTGAATAAGCTTCCGAAAGCAGAATCAAAGTGGAATTGTTTTTGCGGGATGATTAATGTTGAACGATTTTATTGAAATTTTTTTTTTTTATAACAAAGTGGTTTCGAAAGTATGTACTGATTCTCATCAGACACCAGCCCACAGTGCATACTTGACTGATGCACTGTGAACTGGTGTCTAATGAGAATCAGTGCATACTTTCGGAACCACTTTGTCAAAAAAAAAAAAATTTCAATAAAGTTTTTCAATTTTAATCATCCCGCAAAAACAATTGCACTTTCTGTTTTGACGTTTAAATACTATCAAAAGAAAACATACGTTAAACAATTCCACTTGCGGGCCTCCAAGCATGCTCCAAGCGACCTTTCGCGAAAAATTTCAAGTGGTCTTTGAAATAAAATGAATAAAATTGTTGACAATGAAATGGATACGATGAATCATGTTTATATATAAACAAAGTGAAACCTTGGAATCGGACCACCTCAGCGTCGCAAATTAAATGGTCCCATTTCACACGTTGTCCGATTTTAAAGGTTTAAAAAAGAACGCGGAAGAAATTTTTCCTAACCATCTTGAGTATTTATTACAAGAAAATAAAATACAAAATATAGGCTTTTCACGTGAATGTTTTAAAAATGTTTAATTTTTCACAGAAACGCATGTTCAGTTTAAAGATTTAAAATAATTAGATATAGAAATCTGCCTAATTGCGCTCGTAAGATGTACCTGCTCCATTAGAACTTCGCAATCATTTAATGTTTGCAAAACTTTAGATATCTTCCTATAGAGATCCTACTCTTTGATGCTCCGTATTTGCTTCATTATAGTGATTATGGAATTAGTATTCTGCTGCCGAACTTTATTTTCTGTTTCAGAATACGACGATTTGAATTCACTATCGGAATCAACAAAAACTGATATGGCTTCTTCGGTTGAAACCCCCAAATTTTGAATGTCTGCTAGAGTATTTGGGTATTAATCACTTTGAATTTGAACTCTCATCACGATTCCGCTTTTGACCTTCAGATTTCGAGGCAACCCACATTTTCAAAAACACTTTTGTAATTGTAAGTGGAGACACTTTATTCCCAACAGATCGTAATCAGCAGAGAGCTTCAAATATATAAGCTAATTTTGTTGGGTCTGAAGTACACTGAAAAAACACATGGCGCCAGACGCCATACTTTATGGACTTGTGGCGCCATGTGCATAGTTGATTTGGGGGTAATAAAATATAGCGCCAGACGCCATAGTACATAGCGAGAAGTACATAGGAGCAGGCGCTATGCTTATAGCCCTCCACGCCATGTACTATAGTCCTCCACGCCATGTACTATGGTTTTCCACGCTATGCACTATGGTCCTCCACGCCATGTATTATGGCCGCCCACGCCATCTACTATAGTCCTACACGCCATGCACTTCATGCAAACTAAAGCACTACAATAAAGGTCTAATAAAAAATTTAACTCTTAAAATATTTGCACGCATGCTTAACACCAGATATGTATCCCTCCATATCATTTTTTTAAAAATTTTCTTATTTTTATTTATTTTTCTAATTTTTTTCTCTTTTATTTTACTTTTTCATAGTGCTTGCGAGACAACTAGTTTGTTTGGATAAGGGACAGCACAAAGTTTTATGTGCCAACGTCACGTGGTAGTCCCAAGCGGTCCCCCATCTAAGTACTAACTGCGACCAACAGTGCTTAACTTCGGTGATCTGACGAGAATCGGTTATCCCAGTGTGGTATGGCCGTATATTCAAATATACTTCAAATAACGAACAATATCTAAATTCACTCACCTATAAATGAAGCCATATTACATGGCTCATGGTACTATGTAATATGGTGGGTGGTGCCATAATGTCTGCGCCATGTAATTATGGCGCTGGGAGCCATACTGCATGGCTGAGGGTACTATGTACATAGCGTGTGGGACCATAAATGCTGCGCCATGTTACATGGGACCACGCGCTATGTAGATTCTGACATTATGGCGCTGGGAGCCATATTGCATGGCTCAGAGTACTATGTACATGGCGTATGGGACCATAAATAATGCGCTATGTTACATGGCTCTGGGCGCCATGTAGATTTTTGTCAGTGTACGCTCAGTATTTTCCAGAGCAAACTATATAAGGTGCATCATATATGTGCGGTAATTTAGTTTTATGTTTGGTATAATCCCCTGATATAACGGCTGTAATTGAGAAGTGCAAATAGGCGGAAAAATCGCAGCTTGATGTTTTCCACATTATCACTGCTATCGCATCTAGCTTTATCAAAAAAGATGGTGATGTTTCGATTTTGTGTTTGCATTTCAATCTCAAGTATGTGCATCCATTCTTCAAAAATCACACCCGTCATCCAAGATTTTGTGTTAGCTCGCCAAATTAGGCCCAAACTTCGCTTAATGTCAATTATTCCGAACGATCTTGCTCTTTTGGCTTTTCTTATGACCACCAACTTTTTGTTTTTGCCACTTACACAGCACTGTAATTGTCGTGCGTTGCTTTGAAGGTTTTCTATCTGTACATGTTTATCATTTATAGCATAATGATTTTTGTGGTGTTGCTCTAAAAAAAACAATTCTGTCTCATCAAGATTATAGATATTTGAAGCATCAGAACCATCAAATAGTATTCTTAGCTGTAACTGAAATTCCTTTACTGCGTCTAAATAAACATCAGCTCCCTCGCCACAAAGTGCACCGAGTGAATATTGTAACCATTTTTAAATCACAGAGCTCTAATTTTGTAGCGATTTGACTGGCTTTACTGAGAAGTAGCTGGCCAAATATTGGCAAATTTCTGGAACGTGCCTTACAGAACCATAGGTACAAAAATTTATCTCTTTGGCAGTATAGCTAATATATTTTCAACCGCTTTCTGCTAGTTTCTTCGAAATTTTACAATGTCCATTTTAGTTGGCTTTTATTTTTTAAATACGTTGATCCTGACTTTTGATAATTTTAAAGCTATCAGGATTTTTTTTGCTGAGCAATTGTTTTTCGGATGCTTGTATTATTTTTAACTGATTGCGAGCATTTAGTTCGTTGTATTTTACGTATTAGATTTTTTCAAACATTTGTTTCAACATCAACAAACATTGATCTATCATATAAATTATCTATAAATTATTATATTATACATCTATAAATTATCAAATAAATTACATTCATAGCTGCTAACAAAGGGCAAATATACAATTATGCTATAAATCAATATTTTATTATTATCAGAATACCAATGAAATTGAAGCCATCTGTAACGTACCAAATTCTACACATTAAATGAATTTTCAGCAGAATGTCATGCAGAAATTATACGATACATTTTCCTTGATCTTAAACAGTTGAAAAATTCTGGAAAATTCAGTCTTGTACACTTTTTCATGCTGGTCTTAAAACCGTTTTGGTCGGATGTAAGTTTTAATACTACTTCTGAACAAATTTTTGTCCAGCTAATCTGGTTCACGGTTCAGTTCTAGAGATTGGCCGATTCTAGAGTGAATTTTCTTCAAGAAATTGTATGTGCGGTGATGTTATAGTGCATTTGTTCAGTTGGTTCGATCATACAGTGTGCCAATTAGTAGGTTTTACTCTATAGCCCAAATATAGTTTTTCATAAAAATAGATAGCCCAAAAACCGCCAAACCGCGGAATGAAAAAACGTCCCGCGAATTTAGATTTAGATAGTCCAATTGGCGGGAAATAGCCCAATCTGGCCAGAGTGTTGGGACCATACTTTAATGACGTCACGCAATTTTTGCCAATTGTGTGAGTGTTTTTTTATATTTATATAATTTGATATTATTATAACTTTTTACCATCTAAAATTTAGAGTGTTTTAGTCATATAATACCGTATCGTATAGTAGGTGATTTATGTGCACATAATATTTGATAGGTAATTTCAATTATATAAATATATTTTAATTGTTTTTCCTAGATATTTTTTTATATAGATAGAATATTGAGAAACTATTACTATATTAAAGAAAAAATCCGATTTAAAAACCGAAGCTATAAAAATATGGAATGAAGCATTATGGAACGAAAATTTCGAGTCTACCATCGGATCTCTGATAGAAAAAAATGAATCGAAAAGTCTAAAAAATAAGGGCTCTTTATTGAGATTCTTGAGTAAACAGCCTGTATCTGTCTATCATCCTTCTACACCTTCAACTTCTTCAAAACATACTAAAACACAGCCTATTATTATTAACAATGATAAACATCTTCCTTCCCTCGAATCACGCAGACTTTTCCTAGATGAGTACCTACTCTTTAAATTATTTTATAGGATAGTTGTTTGTGACATCAGTAACCACGTTTCTGTCCGTGAAGCAGTTCATGGCACGCGTTCTTCCGTTGTGTTTAGTGTGCCATTTGCGCGCACTTTTTTCTCCACTATTGCGGTTACCAGGGTAACACAATAACTTACAGTTTGGTCCTCTACCGCCGACATTACGTGCTTTTCAAACTTTTGAAAAAAATCATATTTTGTATACTAGTACGTAACTTGTTGTAGTTTTTCTTTTTTCTCTTCTCTCTTTTTAATTTTTTTTTTAGTTTGTTATTTTTTTTAACATGTTTTTATTTCTTATTATTTTTTTTCTTTACATTCATCTTGATTCTGTTTTTTTATTAGAATTATGATGTTTCTGTTTTTTGTTATTTTATTATCATTTTTATTATAATATTCTGTAATTGGATTCGTCTGTTAAAATAAATAAATAAATAAATAAAAAAAACGCTATTTGGTCGATTTTCGTAGATAATTTGGAGCGTGGTCTATCTTTTTGGTGAAATTTACTCGATCTTTCAGTTTTTTAAATGTCATTATCCCACTTAAACTTCAAACAAAATGTTCGAATAGATTTTAAATTATGAGATTTCAAACTCCAACCAAACTATAACCAAAGAAACCTACTGCAAGTATAAAAATACTCGTTTATAGCATAAGGAAATGGAATTGAATATCGCTTTGAAGCAGAATATTTTTTTGTATAGATTGGACTAAATTCGCATAAAAAAAAGGAAAAATTGACCCTGTAAAATTTAGATACCTGTCAAAAATTATAAAAATATCTAGAAATTAGTCTTTAAATGTTTTGTTTTTTATTTTATACTTATTTTTAACATAGTAAATGCCTCACATTGTAATTTTCCCATTCGGGAAAATATAAATAGAGCAAGTTACGCATTTTCTAGTAAAAATAGTAAAGTAAGTAAAATCATATTTATTTTCTTTACAAACTTAATCAGCAGGGTGATACCAAATAAGCGACTTATTTTTATACTAGGTTACTCGATGAATCAGTTATGGTTAGTATATCAATTAGCCTCTTTGAATAAAACAATTGCCAAAAACCAATTACTGTTATTAATGCATGGCAACAGAACTCTAATTAATTTCTAGTAGGAGTAATTTATTTCAATACTTCTAGCTCAGTATAGTTTTAATCTCAGTTTAGATCTCATCTCACCCTATCTACGAATATCGGTCAAAAACTGTAAACAAAATCACGTTTTTTTTAAAGATAACTAATATTAAACACAACCGCATTGCTATGTAGTTTTCAATTTGAATAACATTTGCTCATGAGATGATTTTTTGGTCTAGTTTTCTTACAAATACGAGCAGATTATAATTACTTTTTAATTATAATTCCCTCAAATGAAGTATTAAACTTCAGCACATTCATCTGCTTGATTTTAATTAGTACGATAAATTATTTTAGCTAAGTGCGATGTAAATTTCACTAGCGAACCGGACCTGATAAGTTCCGCAAATGTAGATTTAGTGTGCAGTGTAATCATGTGTACAGTCTTTAATTTATGAGCCCGTGAATTTACGCGAATTGCTTGGCGTATCAGCGGAAGTAGCATTTAACGAAAAATATGATATTTTCAAGCGATTTATCAGAAATGTTTTGCTCGCGATCTAACGCATTCAACAGATGGCAATATTCTCTAACAAAAATTGTATGTTTGAAACATGTGTGCATACTAAACTAAGCTGGAGATTCGTCTCGTATTTATTCGAAGACTGAAAACAAACTTGAATTGTACATGATTACTTACGCCATTGTAGTCCAATTCATAGTATTCCAGAGCTACAGTGTGCGATTGTGATTCTGACGGCTTTTAAGATGGGCCCGAAGAATTGATCGACACAGTCAATAAACTGACAACATTTACAATAATACCTGAACGGCCCGCACAATCGTAACACTTATCAATCACCGCACTTGTAATTCACTCGATTGTCCTTGCTATGTAAGATTTTGCACGTTTTCTTTACTTTCTTAAACCGGATTAAATTTTCCGCGAGCTTTTAATTTCGCGTCGACGAAAGCGCACTGTGTTCTTCGATCAAGCATCTAATTATCTGAGCCTCATAGAATCTATACAATGTTTCCCGGGTTGAGAAATTTGTTAAATTTAGTGCTGCAGCATTTCATAAACGCTGTGCGTTGCTGCGAATCAGAATTAAAGTGGGAACTTTACTAGGTTTGGACGGCAGTGATGATATTTTATTTAGTGGTAGTTGTGTATTGAGTACAAGCGTTTAACAAAAGAATCACATATGAAAATCATTAAAACACTTTCATAAAATATCGTCATCATATGTGAAAATTTGTGCTTTACTGTGTTTGACATCGTTTGTTAAATCTTCCAAGTCTATAACGTTGCCTTAGGTAAGGTTAGTGAAGAGGGCTGCCGGGAACGCGGCCAGCATTAGGCCACCAGTTTGGGCCCATTTGCCACCCTGGGGTGTGTTCAATGTGCATGCTATAGCTGCTCCAAAAGCATAGCATAGCATCACTTTAGCAAGTGTCAAAATTCGCAGTAGCTAGGTGAAGCAGCTATGGACATTGGACAGCCAAGAGCTGCTACGAAGGTCAGCCTTTACACAGGAAATTCAAAAATAATTTTGTTTCAATTTTTTTATTGTAATTTTTGCATTTTCGGGGATCAGTTCAATACTTCCATTGCACTTTGGAAACTGTATGAAATTTAGGAGTTTTCAACATAGCTTTCAACATAGCAATAGAGTTTTCAACGTACAAGTATGGCCGTGTACAAGCCAACTTAAAATTCGAGTTGAGTTTAAGTGTTTAAAAGCCCGTATTTAATTTATGCTGTCACTATTTTCAAATTTATTCCTCATCTCCTGTGTCACAAAAGCGCAAGAACTTCTTTTCATTTCAATTTCCAATTGAAAATGACGTTTAAACTGCATGTCAGCTGTGTATGCACGGCCATTTTGCCTTAGCTACTTTCTAGCTATCCTCCAGACTACGAGCAGCGAATAGCTGCTACCTTAGCAGCTATTCCGGAATCTTGGACAACCCGACTGTCAAATAGCAAGCATCAGAAAGTAGCTATTTCGTGACATTGGACAGCCAGAGCTGCTAAATTAGCAGCTAATAGCAGCTATAGCATGCACATTGAACACACCCCTGATAGACAATCACACGCATTCACACTTACAGCCATGGCACTGGCGGGATTCGAACCCGCAGGCCCCGTAGCACGCCGCTTTTCGGCCTGACGCCTTAGCGAGCAGAGCTACCGGGCCCCTTAACGTTGCCTTAAGTAAATAATATTATTTTGCAGTTTCTTTGTACAATTGTGAAATATAAATAAATAAATTTAAGAAAACAACATATGACAATAGGATTTTCTTAAAAGTGCAGATGGAATTTGTTTCAATTTGATCTTGACAAAAAATATAGGTCCATGTTAGATCCTTACAGAAAAAAGTACGATAACAAAATTATATTGTAGTGGCGGAACAATTTTCATTTACAGCAAAACTATTTTCTGTTAACTTTGTGTCAAGTAAAACTCCTTTTAGATCCTCGCCTTTTAATTACCATAAAACGGACTTTGTTAAGATGGCGAATGAAATCAATTCAACAAACTGGTACTTCTTTTGCCGCGAACTGACTGTTGACGAACTCACACTCCACTTTCATAATTTCCTCTCCAGCCTCATCTCCCGTTTCATTCCGTCCAGTCATCCCCGCAAATCAAACTATGCTCCTTGGTTTCGGCATGATGTGGCGTCTGCCTTCAGGGCAAAATATGTAGGTCGTACTAAGTTCCGTGCTTCGGGTTGTTGGATTGACTACCTTGAATTTTCGAAGCTTCGATCAGCCGTCAAATAGGCTTTGCGAGTTTCTTTCAACAATATCGAATCCTCTATTCGTTCTAACCAACACAAGCCCATTTGGTCTTAAGTCCACTCCTTGAAAATTCTCATCGCTTCCCCGATTCTATGTTCCTTAATAGTGCTACTGCTGCTAATCCTCAGGAAATTTGGGATGTTTTTGCAGTTTACTTTTCCTCTTTCCTTTCCAAAAACAATCCGGTCAAGTCTAATGAACTCTATCATTTTTCTCCGTCACCCCGTCAAAACAGCCCTCTAGAAATTGAGCCCTTACTTCGATGTCTCGATCTTAATATCAGTTATGGTCCTGACGTCATTCCAAACCTGTTCGTTAAATCTTTTTCGTTGTCTATATCTGTTCGTTTGTATATTATCTTCAATGTTAGTTTCCCTTCGGGCTTCTATCCCTCTTACTGGAAGTCCGCTCATATTTCCCCGATACATAAATCCAAAGACGTAAGTTGCATGTCCAATTATTCTCCTATTTCACTCCTTTTTTGTTTTAGTAAAGTACTCGAAAGAGTTGTTTACAATAGGCTACTTCGTATATTTTAGCCTTTCCTTACTGCTGTACAGCATGGGTTTGTAATAGGTAGATTTTCCATCTCTAACTTCTTAGCCTTCACTAACTTGGTCGCTTCCGCCTTAGACCAGCAGAAGCAAGTTGATGTGGTACACACTGATTTTCTAAGGCTTTTGGTTTTGTTGATCACAAGCTCCTTCTAACACCACAGTAACGGTCGAAAAATAAGGCTTTTTTTGACAATTTTTTCGGAAACCTGGAACGGGAGTAGGAAATTTCCGATAAAGGGCTTTATTGAGCACACATTGAAGAATGAGAAAAAAATTTTTTATTATCATTTTCATGTCCTGCAGCTCTTAGCATCTATACTGACGGCTCGAAGACAGCTGCAGGAGTGGGTGCTGCAGTATATTCTGCAGATGCAGCTATGGAGGCAGCTTTCAGGCTTCCGAATCACAGTAGTATTTTCCAGGCGGAGGTGTTTGCGATACGTAAAGCCGCAGACCTCATATACGCCAAAGATACTACTAGCAAAGTACTAAACATCTTTACGGACAGTCAAGCGGCGGTAAAAGCACTGCTGTCTCACACATACAAATCGAAGTGTTTATTCGATTGCATTCAGGCCCTGAACAGACTGGGTAACAGCAGAAGAGTCAGAATCTTCTGGGTTCCCGGTCATAAGGGTATTGATGGAAATGAAAAGGCGGACGCGTTAGCCAAGTTTGGGGCTAGTCTTCCCCTTTTGGAAGCGGTTAACATCCTTACTCCTATCCAGGCGATTAAGTACTCAATCGACTCCAATATGATGCAGTGAGCGACGCGCAGATGGGGTGCAACACAGACCTGCAAAGTAACCAAAATCATGTGGGGGTCATACAATCTCGCATCGACCAAGTACCTCCTCGAGTTAGCGCGGATTGACTGCAAACGACTCGTTGGTATCATTACTGGTCACTGTCTTGTAGCAGCACATGCTATGAAAATGGGACTCCTAACGAGCGACACCTGTAGAAGGTGTCAAGAGCCGGGGGTGTCAGAAACTATCCAGCATCTCCTGTGTCACTGCCCGGCACTGGGGAAAACCAGACTGCGGTACTTCGGTGAGCCCTGGCTGGTGGATCTCTCACACGTAGCAGAGCAAAAGCTGAAGGACATCCTTCAGTTCGCGAAAAAGTCCGGGGCCTTTGATGGCCGCTTGGACTGAATTCCTTTCTCGATGTCCATTTATCTGGTATCACTACGGACCGGTAGGTCTATGTGTGGCCATGTGCCAGCCAGTACAACCTAACCTAACCTTTCATACAAAATTGCGGCGATAGCGCCGATCTTCAAATAAGCCTTTTTTTTTAATTGATAAACGGGCGAAAAGATTTAGCGGAAACGATGAGACCTGGATCAAAAAAGAAACAAAGTTCATTATTCACATAGAATTAACTATAGAATCACGTTGGCATTTTTATTTAAACTGATTTTTGTAGAAATGGCGCACTTTTGAATTTTTTATTATTATTTTTAATTGTTTGTAATTGTTTATAATTGTTTTAAAGAAAAATATTTATATCCAATCAAAAAACGGCTACGTGATGCTCAAGATATTGCATTTACAAAGCTGATCGGTGCAATAGTTTTCGAGCTATGATATCGCCCAAGCCGAAAAAAGTAGTTTTGAGAAAAACGTATTTAAAGTTTAATGTGCATTTAAATCATAAAAATGTTATATGTACCTTTAACAACGATGGCTGCACCATACATTTGGCTATCCGTGTTGATGCTCGCTTATATAAAAGAAGCTATAAAAAAAAATTGAATTTTTTGAACCGGTTACTGTGGTGTTACCCCTTAAAACTTCAAGGTTATAGGATAACTAATCTTCTCTTGCCCGGATACTTATCCTATGTTTCTGGTCGTAGCTGCGTTGTAACTGTGAAATCACGTTCCTCTTCCCCATACTGACCTCTTTTTGGGGTTCTTCAATGTTAAAAATTGGGTCTTCTGTTATTCCTGGCATTTATTTATTTATTTATTAACATACGGACAAGCTGTCCATTAAAGCAGTAACTACAATAAATGCAATTTAATACTAGCTTACAATAACTTTTAACAATAAATAAATTGAAAAATTTAGAACTTAATTAGTTAATACTCGTTATTAATAACTCAATCAAGAAATAATTCAAGTTGCCTAAAAACAGCTTTTATCACATTAACCTTAACATCAAACGAATGAACATAGCTCCATAATTCATTACCTGTGCGCTTCATCCGCTCTAAAGGGGAGTGGAGGCTAAAATTTATTTTGAAATTATGAATGTAAAAAATATCGTTGCTTCTTGTTGACCTAGAAGGAGTTCTTAGACCGACATCCGCAAGCAGCTCAAATGAGTCAATTTGCCCATTTAATAATTTAAAGAGGAATATTACGTCAGCGGTTTTTCTTCTAGCTTTAAGGAAGGTTATATTAAGAAGGGGCATAGCCTCAGTCTAATTAATATTGGCCGGAAAAGCATGTAGTTTGAATGCAACATATTGCAAGAATTTATGCTGAATTTTTTCGATTGAATCAGAGTGAATACTATAATAAGGATTCCATAGCACTGATGCATAATCAAATTTGCTGCGTACAAGAGAAAAATAAAGTAATTTTATTGTATTTAAGTTGTAAAAGTCTTTAGTGTTTCTTATAATGAAGCCCAACATTCTATTTGCTTGGTTAACAATATCTTTTATATGAGGTATAAAACTAAGAGAGGTATCGAAAGTCACACCAAGGTCTTTCACATTGTCAACATGCTTAAGTGGAAGATTATTGATTGTGTATGTATGATTGTAATAAGTTTTACTTCTATTAAAGACAATAAATTGACATTTCTTTATATTTAGTTCAAGACAATTGTAAAAGTTTTAAAGTTAAAGTTTAAAGTGTAAAATTTGTTCAAATTGTATTGCGAAATTTCAATGTCAGCCAATGATGTAATAGTTTTAAAAATCTTACAATCGTCAGCAAATAGCAAAAATTGAACATTATGAAAAATTAAGCTGATATCATTTATAAAAATTAAGAAGAGTAAAGGGCCAAAATTTGATCCTTGCGGTACACCTGAGGATGGGAAAAATGAATAAGAATAGTGATTATTAATTTTAACTAATAGAGACCGTCCTCGTAGGTAGTCGCAGAACCAATCATAAAATTTACCATGAATTCCAAAGTTTTTCAACTTTTCCAATAGCAGATTTAAGTTAATTTTATCAAAAGCTTTACTAAAATCTGTGTAAATAGAGTGAACTTGGTGATAAAATTCAAGTGACTTGTAAAAATAATTATGATAAGCAAGCAAATTAGTTGAGATTGATTTACCACTTAAGGGTTCATTCTACTTTGCAGCTTAAAAAAAACGTTTTTTTTCTTTTTGCATTTTCTGAAAGTGTATACTCTCAAGAGTGCTGTATTAAATTTTCGTTGAAAAATTCCAGGTATTTTAGATTATATTTAAGTCGAAATACAGGTAGTCGCTGCGTTTATTTTAGCCCTTACCACTTCCATGTGAAGCTGGTTTTAGCGTGTGTTGTACATTTGTACGAGAAATTGTTAGTCAAAGGCTGTCAAATATTGATATGAATATACGTACTAGGGTATATCCCTAACCTACTAGGGCTAGCGTATGTAAATGGAAGTTGACGGTGTTGTTGAAATGTTTCAACGGTCTGCCGAACTACACGGAGTAAAATATGCCAATTATATCGGAGATGGAGATTCAAAGACATTTAAGACTTTAATAGATATTAAACCATATGGTGATGATTTGGTTATAACATAGAGAATCAATATATGCTATATGTAAAAAAAACGAACATATAAAAGAGCTACAGAAGCAAAAAGGCAGCTCGCGCAACGATGGAAATAAATGAGGCAAAGTGAAGACGCCGAAACATCGCAGGCTGTAAAAAAGCGCAAAACTGTTATACAATACAACTCACAAATATATTGATAGCTGATCTGTCAATTTATTATGGACTGGCAATGCGTCGAAACCCTAATTCAGTGGAGGATATGAAAGAAGAAATTTGGGTAACATTTTTTTCATAAAATATTTACAAATGAACAACCGCAACACGAATATTGTCCACCAGGTCCGGAGTCGTGGTGTAAATGGCAGCAGGCTCAAGCTACTCAGCAAGCTTACCAGCATCCACCCCCATTAGGTAAAGAGGTTCAATATATTTTGAAGCCCATTTATGAAGATTTAACTCGCGATGATCTCTTTGAGAGATGCCTAGGAGCAAACACACAGAATAATAATGAAAGATTCAATAAGTATATATGGCCGTTAGCTCCTAAACATATATTTTGTGGAAAAAAGTACTCAGAATTTGCACCTACTGTGCCGCATGCACTTTTAACGAAGGATTTCAGCCTCTTTTAAAAATTATGGAGGATGTGGGGATCACCATTGGTCCAAAAGCAGAGGAATTAGCGCGCAAAAAGGATGCAGTGCGAATTAATTATGCCGAATGCATTGCTTCTCACGAGACAAAAGAGGCCAGGATGGCTCAAAAAATGGAAAGAATAGCTGAAATTGAAGAGCTTAAGGAAGCTTAGGGAATTCTGTATGCAGCTGACATCGCTAATTAAGCGTAAAAATACATTTAGTATAGGCATTTTATTCATAAAACTTTAAAATTTTATTCATAAAACTTTAAAATATAACTTTGTTAATTTTTGCTTTAACAGGTTAATTGTAGTACCTGCGATAGCGACAAGGCTGCTAGATAATAAGACAGTTCTTTTTTTCATTTCGGGTAAATACTTTGGGAAAAATCACTCCCGCCATCGAAATACATACCTCCCTTTGTCGACAATTTTTAAAACTTTAAAAAAATCAATAAATAAATAGTATGTACTGTATTGAAATGCTAAAGACAATATCTTTAATATTAAAAAAGAATGAAATTGATAACCATTGTAGTTTTTGAGAAAAAAATATTCTAAAAATTGTATTTTTTATTCTCTCGAAAGTAGAATGAACCCTTAAGAAACCATGCTGATTATGAAGTAGGGACCTTAAAATTGGGGTTATGTGATCGGTTACGAGATTTTCAAAAACTTTAGGTATCGTTGATAGAATACAAATTCGGCGGTAATTCCATACATCCGACCTCTGCCCAGATTTAAATACGGGTATCACAAAGCTTGATTTCCACATATTCGGAAAAACACCACAATTTAATGACCTATTGAAGATATGTAGAAGTGCTGGGGCCAAATTAGAAGCACAGTTTTGTAAAAATACAGGCGGGATTCCATCAGGTCCAGCATTCTTATTAACATCCAAAGACGATAGCTTATCAATAAGACTATTTAATTCGACTACAAAATGTGAAATAGTTATATTCGTATCGGACTATAGTGACATGAAGAATCACTGAAGACTTTAGAAAAAGTGGATGCAAACATGTCTGCTATTGCTTTTCTATCTGAGTTGAAAATATCATCCATAAACATCGTCGCTGCGAATGATTTTTCTTTCCTAATAGAGTCGATGAAATGCGAAAAGTATTTAATGTTATGAGGTATTGATGACTCCAGTTTGCGAAAATAACTTTTGGAGTCTAATCTAAGTAATCGTATACAGTCAGCTCCTAAATTATAAAAATTATTATAATCGTCTAAAGAATTATTTTTTTTTATATTTTAAGTGAGCAGGTTTTTTCTTCTGAATTAGCTTTTTTAACTCCATAGAAAACCAATCAGGAAAAGTGCTTGGTCAAAAATTGACCACGGGAATTGTTTCACTAATCATTCTATTTAAAATAGAATAAAATTTGTCAACTGACTCGTTTATAGTCGAGGCATTCAACACAGCTAGCCAGTTTACGCTCTCGAAGGCACTATTAATGGAATTATAGTCGGCGTGTTTACAATTACGATGACTTATAACAGCATGTTCATTGGAAATCTCGTTTGGTTTTTGGAGCCGAATGGTAACATCTAAAGGCGGATGATGCAAATCGATCGGAAGAAAAGGATGATCGTTGCCTTTTACAGATAAATTATTTAAATTCGAAAAAAAAATCTAGCATTGAGTTATTAAGGTTTGAAACATTATTAAATTGACTACAGTTTAAAAGAGAAAAAGCTTCAATTATTGTGCTCTGTTTCAGACAGTTTATTCGTTGTGTCCATCCCTGTTGATCCCAGTTGACTACAGGCAAATTGTAATCGCCATTAGTAATGAATTTAGAAGTTGGATATTGGTGAAAACAGTGTATAACGTCTTCCGTATGGTTATTATATTTATCGGGTGGTGCATCTGGTGGTAAATATACAGTTAATATAATCAATCTTTTGTTATTGACTTTAACCGATACGAAAATATTTTTAGATGATATCAAACTAGATTGAAAGTTATTAGATATAGCTATCAATACACCACCACCTTTGGTTTTGTTAGAGGTAATATCATCACGATCACAACGATAAACATTGTAGCCTTTAAATCCCAGCTCGGTAGTTTTGTGGTACGGTTTAAGCCATGTTTCCGTAAAAATGATCACATCGTAGTTATTTATTTGTAACGACTGGCGTAAATCAAGTATTTTCGTAGATAATCCACGCGTGTTTTGATAATAAATAATCAATTCTAGTTTTTTTGTATTATGCGGGACAATAATTTTCGGGATACCGTTTACGTATTTAATACCAACAAGAGGCTGACTTTTTTTCTCCTCCTCAAGCTGATTATAAATACCTCTGAGAAAATCTATTTCGTGAATAGTCCTATCACGTGTTATTATATATATATATATATATATATATATATATATATATATATATATATATATATATATATATATATATATATATATATATATATATTATATTTATATATTACATATATATTATATTAAATTCGCTCTGTCTATGCTTTCTCCTTACAACATCAACAATCTTCCTTCCGTTATCAGTTCTCCCTATCTCCTATTTGCTGATGACTTTAAAATGTTCAGAGTGATTGTTTCGCTTGATGATTGTCACCAGTTGCAGCATGATCTTTGTGCCTTAAATGAGTGGTGCCCAAGGGACTCTCATACTCTGAACATATCTAAATGCTACCTTATGTCTTATACTTTTAAAATATATCTTCTAATGTTTTTCTACTCTTTGTCCGGATTGTCACTTGGGACTATTGACAATTTTAAGGACCTTAGTGTGCTCTTCGACTCTAAACTTAAGCTACGCTACCAAGGCCTTTAATTTGTCAGGCTTCGTCCTAAGGTCTTCCTCTCATTTTACTATCATCACTACTTCCGTCTATCTGTTCTTGTCACTTGTGCGTAGCATCCTCGAACACCGTTTTCGGGTCTGGTTTCCCCACCTTGTCTACTTAAATGATGCCATGGAGTGCGTCCCGCGTAGATTTACACGCTCATTATCATTTAAGTTTCATATACAATATTGTGAGTATAGTGATCGTTTGTCCTTATTTCAGATTCCCTCTTTAAAGTCTCGTCGAGTACTCCTTGATGAGTGTCCGCTTTCCAGGCTCTTCCACTGTCCTATGCTATCTGACCTTGGCTCAAAGCTTTTGTTTCGCGTAACTAATTGCTGAGATAGATCTTCGTCGGTATTCTTAATCCCGTTTGCGTGAGCCAGCTTTGGATTTAGGGGAGGACAAGCCGGAGCCCCTGCCCCGGGCGGCAAATTCAGAGGGCGGCAAATTCAAGCTTGGCATATAAATACACTCCTCAGCATTATCACAACTTTGCCATGACAGACGCGCAGTATAGTAAAATAATAAATAAATAAAAGTAAAAGTTGTTTATTTCAGACAACTAAAGGATCCACAGTGTGTTAGTAAGGTTTATAGTAGATTATTACCAATAAAAACACAAAGTACTTTACACATAAACATAAATTAAACTGATAAATCCACATCCCTGCACCGAGAGCGATTAAGGAAACGAGCTGGTTTCTATATAAGACACCTCCATAGTGGTGAAGTGAGTCTTTTGGATACTTCTATGGATCAGCGATATAGTTTTTTGCAAATGACAATTGCAAAGCCATCATTCTGGTACTCCACAAACATCCCTGACGCACTGCAAAAGCGGGCCAATACCATCATCATCCTGAAGATATTATTATATTGGACATGCAAGGTGTCCAGCAATCTTTTGGTATATCTTACTGATAGGTTCCCCGTGTACAAGCTCTAGCAATATCCATGGAAAAATGTTCCTTTAACTTGCTTAGTACAACAGAAAAATCTGCGAGCCACCATATTACCTCTGACAGCCAAAACCCTGCGCTTCCTTTCAATATTAGCATCAAAGATATAGAAGAAATGGATGGGCGACATACATGTACATGAGCGTATGTGTACGGCACCAATTCTTCTTGCAGAATGCTATCCCCTCTCTTCTTTGACAAAACTCATGTTGTCAAATCAATGTAAACAAAGTAGGAGTCGAAATGATTGCAGAACGCATCTATATAAATTGCGGCCCACTAACAAAATTCTAATGCCGGAAAAGCGGCTCATGGTTAAGTTTAAATATGATTACTTACTTTACTGAGCAAGAAGCAAAGCGGCATCGAAAATATCCATCTAAAACTAGGAAACGAGCTGTATGGTAGAGAGTTGTTCAATTATAATCGGCTCTCATACCATCGGATTTTTAGTTCAAAAACACATTTTGCCGATTGCCGATTTTTAGTTCAAAAACAAATTCACGGCACTAATTATTAAACTAACAATCGGACTAACTGAAAAACAAATTCATAGATGAAAAACTACCGTCGCAATTAGCAATCTTTTGCGGATACCGTACTACGCGCGCGATCGTTGACAACCTAGTTTGACAACATGAGTTTTCCTAGATTTTTATGAGTGGAGAGCGTCAAAGGCGTATCAATTAATCTGGTTGTTGGGAGTCAAAAATATTTTTGAATTGTTTTTTTTTCAAAACTAAGATGAATTCATGTTTGCAGCTGCAAATGATAACATATTACAAGAATATAATTATGAAGGAAGGAGGTGCATAAAAAAATGTATTATGTGAAAACAATCATAACGTCTCTACTTGTATTTATTTGCGTCTCTATGACCTCGAGCAATACGATGGGCTTTCAAGTTAGAGCTTTTATTTCCTCCGAAGCCAATCACAAGCCCGAGTTTGAAGGAAAAGGGGGGTGGGAGACGAAAATACTATTGCTAATCGTTCCCTTATGATATTTAAACACAGAACTATATTTACAGATGGATGTTTATCACCTCACCTTAAATATAATTTTTTTCATTAAGTGGATTCGTCCAAGTAATAATACGCTCGAGTTGATCCACAATGCTAAAATAAAGCAAGAATTTTTATTAAAGTAAAAAGTGTTTGAATTAATTTTAACGATAGAATGAGATAAATTTTAAATGATATACAGCAATAAATTTTTCAGAGTATGGTTTCATTGTTTCCATCCCTTGGTGTCGTACACTTGCCAGTATACATTATATACATTACATTATAAATTCCTACTTTTTCTTTCTTGGACTTTCATCATGAACTGCTAAAGACCATTCCGAAGATTTTCTTTCATGTAAAATAAGAATATTTTTATGTAACTAATCTACATTACCCAATGAACCAAATTAAATTTACTGCATTGCTTGTTTCCACCAACACTATGTTTCAAATGTTTTCATCATAAAAATGACATTCAAACTTCCGCACCTATTGCCTGCCCCCAAATTTATTACAAATTTTAAATTACCCACGTCCTTTGTAATGTATGTTGGTGTTAGAGAATGTCGCACACTAAAAAAAACTGGTGCGGCACGGAAACCCACAGTTCCAATCCACTTCTTCTTTATCTTTGATCAGCATTGTCTTTAAGGTCGTTGGCAATGATATACCCTATAGTACTTTAAGCTCATAAATTATTCCTTTCGGGGCACGTAGACGTAGATACGCCAACGATCGCGCTAGCCCAGTGCCCACGAGACACGCGGCAGCTTCAGTGGCAGTGCGCAAGTGGAACGCACTCACATTTGAGGGCGGTTAGTGTCCTTGCGAAAGGGGTGCAGCTACATTTATACACTTCCTGCGTATTGTTATGGATGCTATATTGTATCTATTAAAAAACTGTCTTTCTTTTCGTGGGTCCCACGAAACCTCTAGTGACCTCGTCACAAAATGTCCTCAGCCTGGTCAGGGGAGCTTCTTGAATTTAATTTTCCTGCTCTCCAAACATAATTCAGCTCTTAAGTTTCAATTAGAACACTTACTATGTTAAAACCAATTTAAAAGGAAGCAGTCAGACAAGATGGTCAGCGGAACATGTCGCTGTGAAAGCCCTCTTGAATAATTTGCCGGAAGTGGTGGAATCATTCGAAGAAGTTGAGCAAACTTATCATGCTTCGGAAGCAAAGTACGAGGCAAGTCATCTCTTAAATGCTTTAAAGAATTTTAAATTTATTTTGAGCTTGACAATTTGGGCGAATGTTCTCCGCAAAATCAATCAAGTAAATATTGAAACATAAAAACCTTGCGCATTCCGCCTCTTTAATGGATGGCCTGATGAAAACTTTGCAAGAAACAAGAGAAAATTCAATTGAATATTATAGAAGAAGCTAAAGAAGTTGTTGGAAAAATTGTCGTTGAATCTATTCTGGCAAATAAACGAGTTCCGAGGTGCAAAAAACAATTTGATGAGATGTGTGATGCCACGAAGACTTCAACTTGTTGAACTCTTTGCTAAGGTAGCAATGGTATTTAATCGAATCTTGTCAGAAATTAAAATTACGATTGATAGTGCTACCATGATGAATTTGAATTTTGCATTTTCCAATGGCACTGAAGTCTTTAATATGTCAACTGAAGAACTGCAGAAGCATAGAGCAGATCTTGGACGATAATATGAGCAAGACTTAAACACAGTGGAATTTTCGAGGAACTCTACGTTTTTAAAGAGAAAACTCCATTTATATTTGAAGATATAAAAAATGCTAGGGCTTTCAATCTCTTGCAAAAGATCTATACGCATTATTTGCAGGATGCCTTTCCTAATATTTGTATTGCTCTGCAAGTTTACTCTACACTTCCTACTGAATCGCAAGCTGCGAGCCAAGTTTTAGCAAACTTAAGCTTATTAAAAATTATCTACGATTGTAGATGAACCAGGAACGTCTATCGAGTCTCGCAATATAAGCAATAGAAAATCGAACTGCTCATGAGATGAATTATGACAAGGCCCTAGATTTTTTTTGCAGAACAAAAGGCTCAAAGAGTATAATTGTAATTTCAATGTGCAACACTCAGAACAGAGAGATTTAAGGAAATGAAATAAGCGTAACGAAATTTAGTGAAGCAATTTTACTACAAAGGTAAAATCTATAATTAGAACAAATCAAGAGAATTACTACCTCAAATATTCCCTTTGGTGTCTCCGATATCTAAAATCTACGAGCTTTTGGTTATAACGTGTCAAATGGCCTATTATCTCTACCTCTATCTTATTTATTTATTTATTTATTAATGTTCAAATCAACAGAACAGACCCAATTATAGATTAGACATAACAAAAAAAGAAATATATATATATATATATATATATATATATATATATATATAAATATAAATAGAAAAAGGCACAAAACTATGAGTTAAAAGAGCAAAAGTAAATAAAAAAAGAAAAATTGAAATTAAATGAAATTCAGAACGGAAAAGTAATTAAAAGCAAGAACGACCGAAAAAAGATACAACAAAAGACTAAGTTATGACATATTTCCTGTACCTGACAAAACGTTATTTTTTAAAATATTTTTAAACACAGCTAACGTTCGAGGCAGAGGACCAAGGTTAAGGTTATTAGGCTGACGAGGCAAACGCAAAAGGGGAGAAAAGAAATAGGTGTCAGTACGGGCAAATGTAACATTAAATTTGAAAAATGTTCTATTAGGACGGCCCGAATCTCTAACAGAAAAGTGAATGCTGGGGTCCACCAATATACAGCCGAAATATACAGAGGAGGCACTCGTCGAGGAACACTCTTCGTGACTCAAGGGAAGGAATTTGAAGGATGGAAAGGCGCATACTGTAATCGCAATACGGAATACTGAACTTGTAGAACAATGAGCGGGTGAATCTGCGTTGCACGGATTCAACCGCAGCAATCAAGTATGCGTAATGTGGACACCAAATTTGGCAACAATATTCAAGAACACTACGAACGAAGGAAAAAAACAGATATAGAGGAGTAGAAAGATTAACAAAACGTTTAGAGGATCTAATGATGAAGCCGGAAAAACGGGAAGCCTTGGCAGTGACATGTAAAATATGTAAATCGAACTTCAGCTTAGAATCGAAAATCACGCCAAGGTCCTTAAAACTAGGAACAACACTGAGAGAGGAGCCGAGGACACAGTAGGAGAACAGAAGAGGGGATGTTTTGTGGGTGAAATACATTTGATGACACTTCGAAACATTCAAAGTGAGAGAATTCACTGCGCACCAGGTAGCCAGAGTACCCAGATCTTTCTGCAATAAGGAACAGTCCCTAGCAGATTCTATCACTCTGAAAATTTTGAGATCATCAGCGTACAAAAGACAGGGTGAATTTAAGAGGGAAGAAAAATCGTTAACAAACAAAAGGAACAATAAAGGACCAAGAATAGATCCTTGCGGAACTCCTGAGGTAGGAAAAAAAGGTGTAGAAGAGCAAGAATTAACAACCACAACACAAGAGCGATCACAAACGTAGGAGGAGAACCAAGAAAAGAGGACACCAGAGAGACCAAACCCTACTAACTTAGACACAGAATCGAAAGCCTTGGCAAAGTCTGTATACAGGACATCTACTTGCTTTTGCTTGTCGATTACGGAAGCAACGGTGTTTGTAAAAGACACCTGTTCGTGGAGGAAAAGTCTGTCAAAATTGCCCATAGTGCCCATATTTTTCCTTCACTATTACTAACGATCTGAATCAGGCCAATTGCTTTACTTCTCACTGCTGTTTTCAGTTCATCATATATCTCTCTTCTGAGGTGCAACATAATGAATACTTTTAATCACGTTTTATTTCATACCCTATCCTTTCCTATCCCAATTAAAATATACATATGTCCGACACGTTGATGAATTTTTGGAAACAAATATAGGCTTAACCGAGAAAGAGCAGCGCTAGACCGGCCATTGTAGCGTTCTTTGAAGGAGGCCTATGTCCATCAGTGGGCTGAAATGATGATGATGATAAAGGTAAAAATATTGGTGAGCGGAGGCGGTATTTTTCAGTTGTTGCCCCGCCTCGACAAAATTCAAGATCCGGGGCTGCCCAACCCTACATGTACTTATCAAATTAAACTGTAGAACATTTAATTTGATAAGTATATGAATACGCATCCAAAGTACACTTTAAAAAATTAAAATGTGTAAAAAATAATTCTGTAGAAATTAATCCTTTTATAAAAAACAATCGTATATCACAGGGGTGGGCAAATGGTCGATCGCGATCGACCGGTCGATCGCAAACAGTTCGACAGTCGATCACATACATTTTAAATAATTTACTAGGTTAATTTAAAATGTGAACTAAAAATTTAGTAGACGATTATTCAGTACATTTTGAAATGGGCCTTAGCCTAATATATCCAAACTGACAGTTCACGCAGTTTCAGTTCACACAAAAGCTCGCAGAGCCTTGGTGGCGAAGAAGCCAAAGGGAAAATCCGAGATAGCTATACTCTGGATTTGTTCAATTTATAGATTTATATCATTGTAGTAAAACTGCTTCACTAAATCTCGTATACGTATACGTTTGTTTCATTTCCTTAAATCTCTCTGTTCTAAAGTACACACTTTATATTTTCGCTTCCCGCATATACCTTGCCTGCATTTTTGGTAAATTGTCGAACACAGCGCAACAAAGGTTAATCTCAATTTTAGATAAAATAACATTTTAAATTAAAATCTTTTCACGCCAATTTAGTTTGTGCAGTTCGTTCTTTCGAGTTAAAAAGTGGCATTTGGTGCTGGAGTTTGAAAATTGAATTGTGTTAATGTCTTTTCAATAACAAAATCGATTGAAAATTGAAATTCTTGACATCGTATCCGTCAGAAATGATATGTGTCTCCGCTTTTCTCCATTTTCAAAATTTTCGCTCGAAAGAATGACCAGATAATGAAGACATGTCAAAATTTATCTTCACGATTAACTCAGTACTAGCCTAAACAATGAACTGCGCATCCTAAATTGGCGTGAAATGATTGGAGAAGCCATCTGCATTTTCAAAGCAAAAGCATCTTCCAAGTATTTTTTCACGCTTAAAAGTGAGCACAACTCTTGTTTATTTTCAAGCTGAATTTTCGCCGAAATAAATTTCACGTGAAATTTGTATGAAAATTTAATGTGAAATCGAAAACAGTACTAAGCTTTAGATGGCTCAGCTGAGGAAGCTTTTTGCAAAGATTTCTAAATCTTTTACCTGAAATTATTGCATTTTTGGACACATTGGGAGAAAAACATGAACAATTGGAAGATCCAGTATGGGTAAAGAAATTAGCTGTTCTTACGGATTTCATGAGCCACTACAGTTCGCTTAGTTAACAATTATAAGGAAAAGAAAAATATTGTTGATTTGTTGAGTTCGGTAAATGTTTTCTAAGTAAAATTAAAACCTTTTGCTTTACAATCAAATAGGCAAAATTTTCAAATATTTGCCATATTTAGAAAAACATACTTAACTTACTGGTGAATGTAAAATGCAAAAGCTGAAAGACATCCGTCAGTTCGCGAAAAAGTCCGGGGCCTTCGATAGCGGCTTGGACTGATTTTTTTTCCTCCTGGCCCATTTATCTGGTATCACTATGGACCAATAGGTCTATGTGTGGCCTTGTGCCAACCGGTATAACCTAACCTAACCTAGTGGTGAATGTAATATTGAAATGTTTTGTTCTGAACTGAAAAATTTTAATCAAGAATTCGAGAGACGATTTGCAAATCTCAATAACCTTCAACCGATTTTTGAATTTATTTCATTTCCTTTTGGAGAATTCGATAAAGAGATTATTTCATCAAATCTAGCTCATATGTACTTTACAATTGAACTCATCGGATCTAGAGTTAGAAATTTTAACAATAGCACGCGCAAATGAAAAGTATTTTTGGATTTTATTACCATAAAAAATATCCATTATTGAGATTGGTGGCTATGAGGATGTTTGCATTTTTTGGCATCCAGTTATCTATGTGAAGCAACGTTTTCTCAAATGAAAAACATCGAATCGCAACTTAGGAGTTCTCTGACTGATGACCACTTGATGGCATCTAAGCCTAACTCTACAATACTTTTTGATGAAATGGAGTGTCACGCATACACATCAAAAATTAATCCAAAATATTTATTAATAAAGTACATTGCACAAAGTAGTAAATACAATGTACTTAATATATTAATATCAATAAAGACCTTAGTTAAATTTTTATTTGTTATTAATTTAACTCATTTTTCGAAGTCGATCGCGTATAAATTAAAAGAATTAATGTCGATCATACCAGTATTAAGTTTGCCCACCCCTGGTATATCATTTATATCACCTGTGTGATCCTTAAAGGAGCCATCCTCGTTATATTAACTGACAGAAATAAACAAGCGAAAAAAACACATTATTATACATATTTCAACAGCCAAAATTTTAATATTTATTTAATTTGGTTTCAATCTTATCATTTTACATAATTTCATTCTACACTTATAGATAAAAACACATCCTTATACTGTAGTTAGGTTTATCGATAATGCGTTCATATCCTTCAAAATTTCAATGCGATCGTATATCTGGTTGCCATACAACATGCATACTTGTAGCAAAAAAAATCTCTCCCTCTATTGATTCAATAATTCAATTAATATTGTAAGATTGGTTCTTAATACTTTCCTACATATGTAAGTATACAGTTATCATACTTTGATTTCATGCATTAAATATATCAATATGATAAATATGTTAAACTTCATTGTTTTTATAAACTAAGCTTTAACATTTATTTCAATTGTTTTGGTAGTTGAATAATAAAATGAATATAATAAAAATTACCTTTAAACTTAACTTCGGTGCGTTCTTTTCCCGGAAAAGTTTCGAAATATTAAACTGAATTTACATTTTTTGACTCGTTGAATATGATGTTTGATTTCGTTCATTATAAGATAGGTATTCGCATTTGGCTAAAAATGATGTATATTTGAATTTTTGTTCCCCATATTGGTTGGTTAAACACTTTCATTGTCTGTATAAGGACATCGTTGAAATTGATTTTGATATCAAGAATAGTTTGATTTCATGTTATTTTTCCAAGCGTAGCAATTTGCATGTAAACTGAAATGTGGCTAATGATCCACATTCCTGTAAAGTTCTTAGTCATTAAAAGGACGAATTATTTTGCGTATTCAGTTTTTTTTAAAATTTCATATCTGCATTGATAATTTCATTTGAGGTTGAATAAGTTTGAGATCTGGTTAAATATTAATTCTATTTATAATTACATTGAAAACTGTAATATATGTAAAGTGTCATTTGTTTTCCGTGCAAATGTGCATTATATAAGTTGATAAATTGTCTTAGCATGCTTTGCTAAACTGTGCAGTATTTTGAATGTTCTGTAGAATGTAGAAAATTGTTTGTAGTCACATCGAAAAAGGGATTTTAAACATATTTCAACAATTTCTTCTTTAGTATATAATTTCCAAGAATTTCCATCCATGTTACCAGTTGTCTAGCAATTTATTGTAATTATTTAGTAGTATAGGTATCCAGTTTATTTATTTGTGATACACACGTTTTTATTTTCTTCAAGGTATTTCTATGTATTTCATTTTTTTTTTATAATTTCAAAATAAAAATAATGTAAAATTTCGAAAATCGTTTTATCTAATTTAACAGCAGAAACCATTGGCGTCGTACAAATATTTCAAGTAATGGTTTTTGTTTCATACTTACTATAGCTAGGCTACAGTTTTATTAACAATTCTTACGATTAGCATCCGACATATACACCGCATTTGTGTTGTTTTTAACTGGTGACAACATTGAATAATGGGACTATTTTTTCATTCTTTCATACCACACAGACTGCATTCATGTTTTATATAAAAGCGCTATGTATTATTTGCAATTTAGGGTCATTGGACGTTGCATAGATATTGTAAATACTAGAAGTATTGTATTTATTTTTATAGCAATTTTATGGATAGGGTATTTTTTAATTTTTGTTTTAGCGAATGAGACATGCGGTATCTGCTTGCTGAAGAATGTGTAACTTTGTCTCATTATTCTGCTGTGTTTAATTTGGAATATAAAATAAACATTACATAGGATAATCGCGATGAGCTTACATGCTAAGTTCGTTCTAGTTATAGTTTTATGCGTTCCTTTTTTGTAGCATACTCATGGAAGAGAGCTAATTCATTGGACATATGCACAGAGCATTCTTTGTTGATCAATTAAATTTAATAAATGAAATTGTCAGCATATTTGCTGTACAGTATCATACAGTATGATTTCTAAAACAAAATAGTACTAAAAGTATCAATCAAAATAAAAAGATTTTTGAATATAATTTTTGTATAAATTTAATGTCAGAAATTAAAACCAAATAAAATATGGATCATTTTTCAAAATATCGAACCAAAATCTTAGAAAACCCAAGTAACTTGCAAGTTGATGGTATATTTTTAAGCTAAGTGTTTAAGGCAAGTTTCTACCTTGTGCGGCCGAAAAAATGTGATTTCTTCAGGAATTGTTTTTGGGGAATGTATTTATGATAGACACTTAAAATTTTTTTTCCAATTGTAGGTATAAGTTTATTTTAAATGTACAAAAAATGTTTATTCGAAATATGCGAAGAGGGGGAGGGGGGACATCGAGCAATGGCGGCACGCCAAACGGATTTTAGCTGCTGGTGGAAGTCCTGCCGTCAATTCAGAAGATCTGAAACATAAAAAAAATGAAACAAAATCTTATTTAATATACTTTTACCTATGGCCCCTACCAGAATCGTGAAAAAAAAGAAAAATGAACAAATAATGCAATTCGGAAAAAGAAAAACGATTTTTTCCATTTGTTTTGGCTACAAATTGCTATGTAAAATGAAAGATTGCGAATATTTTTTAATGATTCTGCTGCCAGCCATAAACAAGCCTTTGAAACCCAACTGTAAAATATTTTGTGATCATTCCTTAGCCCGTCTGCCTTCAATCACTTCCACCAGGTCAGAAAATGCGGTGCAGCGCGTCGGGCAGTGGCGGCTCAGCGCGCTCGACACTGCTCCCTATTTTAAGGAATAACTTTCGTAATTCCTTTATCTACCGTATCTATCAACATGTATCTATCTATCCGCATGTATCTATCCGAAAGTGCAAAAACAAAAAAATCGATTTTTTTGACCGCACAAGGTAGAGACTTGCCTTAATGCAGTCTTATGATGCGTTCAATACTTGTTTAACTTTGTGGTTAGGTTAAAATGTAATTATTCCATTATTTTCGTTTGGTTCTTGCTCAGAAAATTTGCGTAATTTTAAGTAGTCAACTGAATCAACAACCTGACAATCCAAATTAATTCCTTGAATCCAGTAATATCTGGGTTAAGTAAAATTAGCCATCAATAACCAATTGTATGCCTGTTCTGTTGAAACTTCATTTTAAATCAATAATTACGAGTTTGGATTGATTTTTTGTCAGGAGAGTTTTGTTAAAAGGCAAAAAAGAGAAGAACTAAATAGTCCTTCTCAGAAAAACAGTTATCTCTGATGGCAGATCCTCTAAGGAAATTACAGAAGAGTGTTCTCCAAGCACGTCGTTACTTCAGAACAGCCGTCAAAGAAGATTCCAACAACAAATGGAGTACCCAAAAAAAGAGAGCTCTTCGTGAAACCCGCATGCCTAATGAAGCGACTCTGGAATAGGTACACCCGTCACTGGTACTAAAGGTCAATAAAAAAAAAATGGTCAGACCCGAGAAGGGTACTCAAATGGCAAGCCGCCCAAGAAAACAATGAGGCATCAAAACATCCAAAAAGTCATCATCCTAGTAAAAAAACAACAATAAACAACTTATAGTGAATCTTTATATGGCACAAAAATTGTGATCATACGGAACAAATTGCAAAAAGGAATTCTCACGACCGTCCAAATAAAAGTAGTACGGAATTCTTTTGAGAAAAAACTGCTAGTGGAGATAGAAAAAGGTGTTGCTTCTCGCTTTCGTAGCATAATCTTCAAAGTGGGCTATGTGTGTTTCTATTGTAAAGATAGAACAGATAACGTCCTGAAGCTAAGACTGTGGGAAGAAGCCAACCGATTGGCTTTGGATTAATTCATGATTCCCAATTTGAAGACCCTTGTTACAAATCGGCAACGAATATGTTGGCAACGGAGAATGTCAAAATAACGACCTCAATATCAAGTCCTGGTGAGGATTATTCAGAGAGAGCTTGCAACACCCGGTAATTTTCTTCACGAAAAATTGCCGGCCCCTAACGTTTGATATGCCCTGTCTCACAAACTTAACTCGTTTCCAACTTAACTTTGGAAACTGACCAACCAGAGCAAGTCACTTGGCAACCAGCAAGCTTGCGGGACTTGAAAACAATATTTCTTTGTTCTGGTAGTCTTTGTTCAGAGGGGGTCTGGAGAAGATCGTGAACGGCAATGGACGTGGAAAAGCGTGAAGGCTTGTGGAAGGTTGTGTGACGGGAATCGCGAATATTGATAGATATAACATGAAACAATTGCGGAGATATAACATAAAATAATTGCATCTAGATAATTGAAGTTTTATCTAAGAGATATATGGTTATAGATGCAACATTTTGATATAAAATGTCTTTTTGTTTGTAACAATTATAATAATTTTAAAGCTAATAAAAGAAATATAAACAGAGAAAAACTAAATAGTAATAGAAACAAAATTAATCAATAGACAACTAATCCTCTAGCTACACATATAAACTGTATAATGTTAAAAGTGATCGGTAAATGATTAAGTATCGTTACAATAAAAATAGCTATTGAGTGAAAGTAATAAGTAATAAAGAAAGTAAAAAAATAGCTATTGAGTGAAAGTAATAAAAAACAATCAAACAAAACATTAAATGGATAATGGAAATTTCAGCTTTTTGTGGAATGAACCTTTCTTTAAATCTAAAAAGTAAACTAATAATCGAATTGCAATAAGTTTCAAAAAATTCCCAAACAATCGTTACAGTTGCTAACAACTGTTTATATGGTAAATTGGTTATAACATTTGTTCGATTTATTATCTACGGCTAATAGAAAACAAATATTTTTGGGTCTGAATAGTTTTAGTAAAATAAAATACGGAAATTCACTAGTAAACCAACTCAGCTTTAAAGTTTATCATTTTGGCCTTTTTATTGGGCGGAAGCCTGTAAGGACTCTTTCCTTTTCAGGGTTCATAAGGGCCTGGCTGGCCTCTATTTAATTAAGTAGTGTGCTCCGTCTGCTTTTTTCTCTTTCTTTCCAGGGAGGGACTTCAGCCACTTCTTCTTTTTAGGCTGAAGTCAGTGAGCGGAGTAGCCCCGCAACATCTGGAGTTATGGCGTTTGAATCACATATCCATATTGAAGGAAAATAGCGGTGGGAATATTTGACTCAGTCCATTTTCTTGCGGGCGAGGATAAAAGTCCCAAGTAACACATCAAGAAGTGAGAACGAAATGCTTTTTATTAGCTATGACGGCAATACATAACATTTTCTCTTACCAGAAATGAAGAACAAGGTGTAAATGTTCTTGAAAGTCAGCAGGTCTAGCATTTAGTGAAGCTGTGGAATGCCCAAACTGGGACTTCGTTTTCTGATCATAGAAATATAAACTTTAAATTATAAAAAGGTATCGTAAAAAGCGTAAAGTATAGACAATTGAGGTGCACAAACTAGGAAGGCTTTTGCATTGGCCAAACAGTGGAAATTCATGGCCTGTACCCACTTTACATTACAAAGGTGTGACTGTAAGACACCAGAGAAATACTCAAATCCTGCCGAAAAAAATCAGCGCCTCTAACACGAGAGTGTCATGATAGAACAAGGGGTTAGAAATCCCCAGAGCAAGCGCAAAAAGAGTTCAACAGGGCTAAATACACATCAAACTGGGCAGTATATAAAAAGGATCTTTCAAAATACAACAAAGAGCTCAGAAAATTCAAACGAAATCCTTTAAGTGGATAACATTCCAGAGGCTGCCAGTATACCGAATGCTCTGTTCAAAACTCACCAAGGGTATATGAGACTACTTTGATCTCCATGTTAAGGGATGATACCTAATTTTTGAGACACACTAAAATTGCTCCTAATTTTTGAGACACACTGAAATCCAACACACTTCATAGGGTGTAAGACGAACGCCTTAAATACCCTTACCTCTGATTGAACAAATCATCTCGCATGAAAAAGATGAATGGACAATACACTCCACCAAATCCCTTAAATCATCTGGACTAGATATGATCATTCCGCTTCTTCTGCAAAAGGCCACAAAAAACTTAAAAATCCTATTGGTACACATTTTTAGAGGGAGTTTGATACTTGGCTACATACCACACTCGTAGACCTACATAACCGTAAACACCAAAATAGTTTTGACTAGCTAGTTTCACGTCTTTCATATGAAAATAATGGAACAGCTGACCAATCTATGCATAAGCAGTGATTTTTTAGTTAAGGTGTTACTGCACAATCTCAGTGTGCTTACCAGCAGCGCAAACCAACTTTATCAGCTATACATAAGCTGGCATAAAAATAAAAATTTGTTGCACTATGCACTTCAAAGGAGTGAAATTCCTTTAGAGGTAGTGAGATGGCCAAGCAAAGTGCTAAGCTATTGATGAGCGGGAAGAAGCCAATCTAAGGTTGAACATTAGCAGAGAATGTCCGCAATGACGGATAACATCCCATTTCGATTTTTGCTACTGAGCGTGACCATTTGTAATCTTCAATAGTAAGCGATTAACCGATCTTGGATACGTGGATGGCATTACGGTATTATTAAACACACGAATGATATCGTACCTGTGAGGTTGCTGATAAGATCAGGCTCCATATGCTAGATACTGTACGCGCATAAGTGTGTATAGCAAAGAGGGGCGTGTTGTTTGTAGATTATCAAGAAGAGAAGCCAAGGCCGGTCGGGGGAGAAATGGTTTACACCGGGATGCTAAAGATATGTTAAGAATATCAAACTCGACATCGGGTAAGGCAGGCAGCATTGAAAACAACAACAACTGAGGCAGGATTGTTAAAGTAAAAGAGTAAGAGAAAAACAATACCCAACAAATAACTTTCTAATAAAATAATATTTACTCAAGCAAATAATATAAAAATACGAATCATTAAAATACCTCATACCATCAAATTATAAACTTTCAAATTTGTGGCCAATTCATTTCATTAAATTTTTTATCGTCCGGAGATTTTTCAATCCCCTCAAGCAATGCAGTTAATATTCAGGAAGCCAATTGAATGAAATTAATATTGTACAAATTTGGTATTTGGAATCCCCAATTTCAGGAAATGTAATACATTAATGCAGTATTTTTGATAATTTTAAATGATATTTAAACATAATAGATTGGATTGCATATCATAATTGAATTTGCTGGAGGCATGGACACTTGAATGTCGTTATTGATAATTAAATGTTATAGAAGCGGCTTTTCATGCCGCAATATATTCATGGGATGATTTTCATCTTTTAATAATGGCGACTCATTTAATAGAAGGTAGCGATTTGAATATGTTATTTATGTGTTCTGCCGAACTTCTATATTTGATATTGTTTATGTTTATATAACAAGATTAAAACAAACACGAAAAAAAATAAACAAAAATATTAGCTAGTCAGCAATAATTTTATTGTATGACAAAAAACGTAATACGGTACAGAGAAATTATGATTTCAAAAATTTGCAAAAAAAATTATGATTTATATAATTTTACAAAGAAATTATGATTTGCATTGAGTTTTTCTCCAGAAAGTGGTTTATATAAATCAAACTTTACTACAATTGATTTGATGAGCCAAGCATTTTGCTGTAGCTCAAATAAAAACAAACTACAAAAAGCGTTCTTGAAGTGAGTTCTATAAATTTGTTCTTTTATAGAATAATTAGATACTTTGTTTTCAACACATTTGTATGGATTACCCAATCCAGATTTAAAGTGCTCGGAAACACAATTTATTTGGTGTTTCTTCTGTGATGTTAAAAAGGTTAGTTTTTGTCCCTTGTTGCTCTTTTTTGACACCACAAGACTTTCTTGCCAAGAATGCAAGCTTTTCAATGAACAATAACGTTATGATATTATCAAGGTTGAGTATGATTTGGGCAATAACGAAAGAATTAGTTCGAAAAATGCTCAAAGGCTTGGTTTTATTTGATGTCTTTGCTAGAGTTATTTCGTTGTTGTTTTAATTTAATAAAAATATCAATATCGTAAAAACGAATCAAAATAAAACAATAATTTAAATACAAAGCGGGGCAAAAAGGAAATTAGACGAAATCTTTTTTTCTAACATTTATTTATAAAATAAATAAACAAGCAAACATAGGAACTATTAGCATATTAACTTTCTTGGAAATTAATTCGATTCCAAAATATGTATGGGAATGTAGATGATCTACATCTATTTCTCCACCCATACATATTTTGGAATCGAATTAATTTCCAAGAAAGTTAATATGCTAATAGTTCCTATGTTTGCTTGTTTATTAATTTTATAAATAAATGTGGGAAATAAAGTTCGTTACGAAATTCGAATGTTTGTTTAGTTTTAAAGATTCTAACAGTTATTTTGTTTGTTTTTACACTGCTGATTCTCTGAAGTTGTCCTAGTTTATTTATTACCATAAGTCACACAGCTGTTTGATTTGAGACGGTAATCGAATATTTCGAGAAACCTATCGTTTAAAAACAACAGTGTATCAAACCTAACGCTGTACTATACTAGTTCAAATTAAAACCACATTTTAAATAATTGAGCTATCTAGACTGCTTTCCAAAGCTTTTATAGCCTCATGCGCATAACCAAACTTCACTGGGCAATAACAATATCTACCACTGATCGAAAAGGTCAAAAATAAAAATAGTTCCGCGGAAATCTACTCATTTGTGACATTCGCCAAATGAATAGGTGAAATAGCATTATTTTACGAAAATATGGACCTGCTACATTTTACGATAAGTGGAAGTGAGATTCATAATCTCCTCGTGGTGGTCGCAAATATGGCCTGGCGGGTCCCTTCTAACCAATGTTGATGAGAGGTCATTAATTTCTCTCGCAAAAAGTGATGTTTCTGCTGAATTTTTCAGGCAATAGTTTTACGTTTTTTTTTTTTTTAGTCTCAATGGAGGCCTCACCCATGCCTGGCAGAAGGGCAAGCATGTTTCTCTCCACGGAGGTGACACGGAGGCTCAGTGATAGATCTTGGCTGGTGACTGACGATTTATCAGCGGAATTCAGGATTTAACTTCACGCTGCTCAGTTGTGTAGTGACCTCTTGGACCTGGGGAGACACCTCGAGTGCCTTTGGCAGTAAAAAGCAAGTTCCGATCAAAGTAAAACGCTGCGGAGGCCTAAAAAGGTCAAAGGAGTTCGACCTAGGATTTTACAAGGAGTAAGAACGGTCGGAGTGGTATGTTATTCCTATGGGGGTGTAGTGTAGTGAAACGCGAGTGTTGGAAATTGTCTTGACTGAGGTTTGATAACACGAAAACTAAACCGGAAGAGCTCAAAAAGTAGTTTTTTTTTCGGATTTATCCCAAGACAAAAAGCAAAACTGTAGACAAACAAAAATTGACAAAAAACCAAACAGATAATACTTCGGGAAGGAAATAACTTGCAGAAACCAATTCCTAAGGAGTTTAAAAGTGATGTGGTCACCAAAGATGACAAGGTTTACGGCTGACGATTAAGCGATTCAAAGATTGCAGGCCTTGAAGCTGCCTGAGGCACCCGCTCTGAGGGGTACCGTGAGTCCAAAAGGTATAGCAGTGCCATTCAGTAAAGTAGTGATCCTGCAAACTAGCAACGCATCTAAGGAACCGTTGGTCATCTCAACGGAGGGGATGACTATATCAATACTAAGCAGAACAGCAATCTCCGAGGTAAGCAGTAAGCGTAAAGATTTGCAGGCCAGCGAAAGTAACCAGAAATGTAGGCGACAAGCCACTGACGGGTAGTTACAGCATAACCTTCCAAAAAAAGATGGCGGAACATTCTACGCTTAAAGATGAAGGGAAAGTTCGAAATCAACTCCTTTGAACTCACGGTGAAACCAACTCTTATGGCTGCAAGCAAGTATCAACGCTCAGAGGAGAGAGTCTCCCACGGGAACAAGCGGACTAAGAGGACAACACAAGATACTTTTCCTCGGCCATCTGGCGGTCTAGCTGTGATCATATCCTTACTGCAGCGAACCTCGGGATAATATACGAGTAATGAACAAACGCTAGAGTGGTATTTATTGTGTGTGAAGGATTTCAGACTTATTAGCTTAGCATCTTTATTGTCGGTGGGAGAGCCAATAAGCTGGTGGAATTCTCGATTGTTGTTGCGGAGCTCTGTGTCAATCAGCTCGCAAATCTAGTGGGCTGATCAGTATGGACGGCATTACGTAAAGTGGCTGGTACAATGAAATAATCTTTATAGCAAAAGGATTTCACATTTGCAGCCTTTCTAGACATTGGTTGAATGTTACTGATGTGAGTATTATCGACGAATTTATTCGATATGAAGTAGATATATTTTTGACGTCTTGGGCATCGGATTGGCTTTAAGAAAATATAAATCAAGGTGAACTTTCTGGGGTCAAAGCGGAGAAAATAGTTAGAACAGGACCACTACAATAGAGGTTATACCAATTTTTCCCGGATTCTGATAGTGAAAAAAATACTAGAGAGCTTAAGGGTCAATTATTTTGAACTGATAGAGTATGCCAATGACAGTGATGTTGAGCCCCGTTGAATGAAGATGGACAAAATCCGCTACCACAAATCTTCCAAGAAGCCGTCTCTGTTGGCAAAAGGCTCAAAAATAAAATATCCGTCAAACAATTTGAGCATATAGGTGACGTAGTAAAACAGGTAGTTCAGTAGCTGATGTTGAAGATATGAGGCAGTGAAACTATTACTAGAGATTAGTACTTATCGCTGATATATCCCACAGACGAGAATAGAGACACTACCGCAGGAATTATAGAGAAACTAAAGACGCATTATAATCTTAAGTACGATTTGTATAGCTTTCCTCGCTGCCATATTGATCAGATAAGCTAATGGACTGGAAAAGTTAAGGTAACAAAGAAGGCTCTTTTTAGGCAAAAGGGCAACGAATGATAATTTTTCTTTGCAGTGTTCAATAGAAAGCGCGGTGCCCTATTCTTCAAAAGGCAATGTTATATCCACTAGGCTACACAAGCTTACTTTAGCTTATGTTCATAGTAGTTGGACCTTTGTATGTTACATAGGAGTTGAGACCATACTGCATAGTAGAGAAGCCTATAATATTTAGGAATTTGTTTTTTTTTTTAACTTTAGTTTACAGCACGAGATACTATGTTTATAGCACATTTGACCATAAATGTTGCGCTATGTTACATAGGGCTATGCAATTGTTGGTTTACGCTCATGACGTTGGCGCCATATACAGAGTGGGCCATCTAGTGGTTTCTTTTTAAATCATAGGTTATTTTGACACTGAAAGCTGTTTCCTGCTCGAAATATTGACAGAAAATGTTGAGCTCTTGAGATCGACGGCGATAAATATTGAAAACTTATTTCCAAAGTGAGTGCTGTGTAGCTCAAACAGTGCGTTTTTTGAAAATTAGTTTTGGCCGAAATGAAGCACTCACCGCGCCTGCTGTACTCAAGTTTGAGCAAAAAGTTCGTGAAACTGGCATGCTAGTAGACAACACTCATAACCCCTGTCGTTGTACGGGGCGCACTGATAAGAATGTGGCTGCTGTAGCCGAGAGACACTCACTCCACGAACATCAACTCGCCGTCGATCTCAAGAGCTCAACATTTCACGCACCAGCCTGAGGAGAATTCTGCACAAAGATCTCAAATTATTGGCTTACAATGTCCAATTGACTCAGCAATTGAAGGCGCATGACCATCCGCTTCGTTATCGCTTCGCGATTTGGGCCTTAGAGCAACTTGAATTGGATAACGATTTTGGGCGAAAAATCATCTTTTCTGACGAGCTGCTTTTTCATCTCGGCGGCTACGTTAACAAACGAAATTGCCGCATCTGGGGCTCGGGATACCCGCACGTTATTCTCAAAAAGCCAATACATCCACAGAAAGTGACCGTTTGGTGCGGATTGTGGAGTGGTGGCGTCATTGGACCATTTTTATTTTCGAAAATGAGGCTGGGAACAATGTTTCGGTCAACGGTGAACGTTACAGAGCCATGTTAATTAACTTTTTTTTTACTGAAATTGAAGACATGAATTTGGACGATTTCTGGTTTTTGAAGGTTGGCGCGCCATGCTACACAGCCCGTGTCACAATCGATCTTTTAGGCACCAAATTCCCAAATCGTATTATCAACCGTCTTGGCGATGTCAATTGGCCGCCTCGGAGCTGCGATTTGACCCCTTTGGACTTTTATGCCTCAAATCAACCCTGAAGGATCGATGTTATGCCAAAAATTGAGAAACGATTCAAGCACTTAAGGCCACCTTCACCCAAACAATCCGTGAGCTACAGCCCGAAACCATTAACAAGGTCTCGGATAATTGGAGTGACAGAATGCGCTACTGCGAAGCCAGCCGAGAGCCACTTGAACGAAATGGTCTTCCATCATTAATAGAAATGTCAACTCTCACTAATAAAGCCAAAATACATGGAAAAAATTAAATTTTGTTCATTTTATTGCATTTTCAAAAAGCCACTTGTATTTGGCCCATCTTGTAGTGAAACGAAGAATAATTCATCAAAACTGAGCAGGCGGTTGAAAGTAAATAAGGGAAAAGCATAATATACAAACAAATCAGATTCACGTTAAAACTAGTACAAAACAGAATGTCAATAGATCCTTTTTCAAATTATCTTTCCATCCACCTCCAAGAAGCTTAAGCTCAACTCTATGATCTTGTACAGCTTTTGATGTGATCGTAGGGAATTTGGGTATTTTATTTCAATATTGGGTCCCAAAATGAAGAAAGACGATTCCATCGACAATTCGACGGCAAAATATATGAACCTGATTGTGAGATACATAGCTGATAAGATCAAGCACAGAAGGCTGTGGGGGGTGCCCATTGAGTGCGGAAATTTTGGCACAGAAAATCTAAGAATCTACTGGTTAATATTTTTTGGATAGAGTTGCAAAGTTGTCTTGTTTTCGATGAAGTGATGTTGTATGCTAAGACGCTGGACAAATGCTAATCGCAAAGGATATCAAACTGGACAATAATATTGCGAGAATGGGATATTTGGATCTCTGGAACTGGAACTTTGAAACGATATTCCAACAGACTTAAATCAGACTAGCGGTTGTTGTATTTACTTCTGATGATGATAAGTATTTATCGGGTCGAACATTTTTGTCACATCTAACTATTTCAAATGTCATCCCTAGGATAAAGTTAGTCTTCTATTTTTAGCTGCATAGAATAAACTGGCATACGAAATGTGGTTTTGTCTTAGTTGTGTTTTTTTTTGGTTAGATATTATGATTTTGTCAAAATAATGCTTCCAAGATGTTTATTTTTTTGAATAAATATCGTTATGATCGTTAATCTTTTTTTCATTTATCGTTAATTTTTATGCCAAAGAAATAACAAATAAAAACAGAAACAACAAAACAATTATTTTAAATATTTAATGATAACAATGTATATCAAACAATTGTCCTGTTGACTTCAATTTCAAATCAATTTTCATGTTGAAAAAACGTGTTCAATAACATTTAGTTACATTTGATTCTGTTTCTTGTACAATTATGATTACGATAATTATCTAATATATGATCACAATTCACTTTGCATCGATTACATCATTTATACATTTTACGTTTTATTATCTTAAAGACAGTACAAGTTTAACCATGGTACAAATTTATTTCAGATTTGAACGAATTACATTGTAATAAAACATCCATCATATGATTTATGGCTATCATCTAAAAATTTTAACATGTTATTTTTTTTATTTCATCGACGTAATGTTTGTGTTCTCTTGTTGCTTATAGTACAAAAATTTTCAGTTTTTCACTCAGTCATTTTCAATTCCAACGAAACAAAAATACGTCTAGAAAATTAATTCGCAAATTTATTAAATAACAGTTTTAGTCTTTTGCAAAATACGACTAGTAATACTATTTTGGGAGCTTTTTTTTTAACACGATGTTATATTTGATGTTATGTCATGTTTGATTTTTCCCATTTTCAAAAAAACTTATTTTTTGTTTCAAATGTAAAAGATTGGAATATAATTATAGAAAAAATTGGAAATCAATAAATCATGAATATATCGTACCAGAATACTTTTTGTGCTTTAACAGCTACTTCATACTTAATATTATTATACAGGCCTTTCCCAGACAAAACCTTAGCGGCAATCAAGAACTGATAATTTCATTCTCATTTGATTCGAATGAGATCCACACTGTGGGCTAGCTTAAAGTTTAAGATAGTTTGAATTACGGCTAAAAGCTCGATTTTGATTATGGCTAGATCGAAGGATAGTTTTACGCCCTTGCAAATGTAACATAATTAATGGAGTGGTAAATTCATAGATTTTTGTCATATTTTATAGCTTCATATCAGCTCTTACAAACGAAAGCAATTAATTTAAAAACCAATTTCGAGGCATTGCCTGAAATATTTGATTGAAAACTTGATGACAGCAGCAAACGATGTGGTAAAAAATAAGATCCTTACGTATCACCTGACTCACGTTTATTCATATTCTGTGCATCCTACGCTCAATACCATTATCATGCCAGAAATCACAGCCACCTGCCAACAATCAGTCATAAGCCTCTTTGACGTCAAACATGTGAGGAAAATATCCATGCAGCCCAATATTTTCGGCAATCGCATCGTCCACTGATTTCATTATATCGTAAAACGTTTGCTTCGTACGTGGCACAATTCCTTTCGCACGGCATAATCGAATCACGCCTTTATTCAATATCACATCATAAGTTCTGAGTGATAAATGATGATCGTTTATGGTCAATGATTTACTTTTCGCATTAAACCCACGTCGAATGTTCCGATATGTCAGCAAAAAATTACCGTTTTAGTAGAAGATGGAGTGCTTTGGAAATGTTTTTTATCACAAATGCAAAGGTACTGACTACTCCTGTCGAGTTAGTATCGGACGGAAGCAGAAAAGGCGTTGAGTAAATATTATCCCGGTCGACTAGGAGTATGTAAAGTAGCCAAACTACAAATCCAATTTTTCTGCTACCTCCGGTGGTTGCCTTTAACTCTGTGTGCTTAGTGTAAACGTGGCATGCAAAAATCTACTGAGCGTCGAAATATTTCAACGTGGTATCTTCTAAAATATGCACATGAAATTTATATGAGCATAGTCTCGAGCATCTTCAAGTATATTATACGCCGAACCTTTATTATTATTATGCTCATAAAACTTTAAGTTCTCGCATTTTACATTTGATACTACCTACCTTTGCGAAGGATTTTCCATCCATATTTATTCAGAAAGATGCATGGACCATTGTGGAGATGGCAACGCAATAAACAATGAGAAAATCAATTGTAAAAGTTAGGTAAGCTGTTTGCGTTGTAGTTTAAATCCTTTGGGGTTACTTCTTAATATTTTTTTCAATTTAAACTTTCTCTTGTTTGAGTTGCTTTTCAAAACATGCATACATACTTATTCTATTCGATTATTTTACTGAACGTTGCAGTCATCTGCTGCTGCATTTTGTATTTGTTGTTTAGCTTTGCGAGATGATCTCCTTATAAGTGATCTAAAATGAACAAAAAATATATTACAAGGGATTAGTTTCAGGTTTAAAGCGATTATTTTCATTACTCAATATGAATTCTTAATAATTGATTATTGATTTTATGTTAAATTTTATTTAATAACAAAAAGTCTAGCGCATCAACATTTCTTAGTTTAGTTTATTGACAATTTCATCAACAAAATGATTACTACAGAAAAAATATTTACATATGAAATTATGAATGACAATTAATCGGTCGTTTAAGCCGACACTTGAACATATCAACAGTATAATTATAGTCGAACATTTGATACGCTGAGCTAAAGCTTCGGGCTATTGTGCAGGTTGGTTCATTCCATCCATAATTGGTTTTATGAAACGGGATGGATAAGGCGCTATGGTGTCTACGTTCACCGTGGCAAATACGAAAGTTCAGTTTTGATAGCAAAAACTCAGAGTTCACGCTTCCAGTGAGTAACTTCGCAGCAAATAGAGCTTTGAAATTTTGATGTCGAGTCTCAAGAGTGTCCATGGTCAATAATTGCAAGCGGTTTTCATAAGGAGGTAAGCGAATAGGATCAGACCAGCGGAAAGAACTAAGAACAAAAATTAGAAATCTCTTTTGGACAGACTCAATGCGATTTATGTGCTCCTTGTAATAGGGAGACCACATCAAGCACCCATATTCTAAAATAGGGCAAACCAGAGAGCAAAACAGGATTTTAGTCAGAAGAATGTCATTGAATTCTTTAGATCGTCGTTTTAAGAAGCCAAGTGCAGAGTTGGCTTTTATTATTATTGAGTCAATGTGGTCATTAAAAGTGAAAGCGGAGTTTAATAGCACTCCTAAGTCATGAACTTTATTGGAGCAAGTTAAAAGAGTATCGTTTAAAGTGTAGCTGAAATTAATCGGAGATGATTTGTGGGAGCATGAGATAACTGAGCATTTTTCAACGTTAAGTGAAAGCCGGTTTAGAGCGCACCAATTAGCGAAGCTTAACACATTGTGTTGCAGGATCGTACAGTCATTAAGTGATGATATTGTATTAAAAATCTTTGCCTCATCAGCGTAGAGTAAAATGGAAGATCCTGGAACAAAAGTGATCAGGTGATTTATATAAATGGCAAAAAGAATGGGACCAAGGTGAAAAAGAATGGAACACCTGATGTAGCAATTATGTCAGTGGATAGAATGCCACGAACGGTTTGCTTGCGATTAGAGAGATAAGATTTAACCCAGTCTATAAACTTATTAGGGAACTCAAGAAGATGCAATTTACATATAAGAATGTCATGATTCAACTTATCGAAAGCTTTTCTGAGGTCGGTGTAAATGCAGTCAACTTGTTTACCTTCTTCAATCACAGGAATGACTAGGTTCGCAAGTTCTAAAAGGGTAGTGGTGGTAGATTTGCCTTTAACAAAACCATGCTGGCAAGGTGAGATTAAAGACTTAGAGTGAAAAGATAACACCTCGGTAGCTATGGCTTCAAAAAGCTTGGCGACGCATGGTAATTTGGCAATTGGCCTATAGTTGTGCACGACTTCTTTGTTTGCTTTTTTGTGGATCGGAGTAATTGAAGAATATTTCCATGAGTTTGGGAAAATACCGGAGGAATTCGATAGATTAAAAAGATGAGCGAATAGTGGTGAGAGGATATTGGCGCAACGTTTAAGCACTATGGTCGGTAATCCATCAGGACAGAGGTGAAAATTATTCTCAAGACGAGATATATGTCTTAAGATTGTGGGAATGTTGATGTAAAGGTCTTTCATTCCCAACGTCGTTTTAGGGGAGTCCATCAGGTAATTAAAATTAGGTTTATTGAAGTCGGAGAGAGATAATCCATACGCGGATTGGAAGTAATCTGCAAATTAGTTACTGATTGCTTGCGAGTTATTAATGACCATGCCGTCAGATATAAAAGAGCTAGGGTATCCGTCATGATACCTTTTTGAGTTTACAAAATTCCAAAAACGCTTGGGATGGCTTATAAAAGACTGCCTAAGTTTGTCCATAAAGTTGGAGTAGGCAGATGAGGTTTCAGATACGAATCTATTTCGTAATTCCTCATACACTTTATAATCCTCCTCTAGACGTGACGAGCTGTACACTTTCCACGCCTTGATTTTCAAATGTTTGAGATTGATTAAATCTGTTTTGATCCATGGAAAGCGTTTCAAAGGTACAGAGTTACTCAAAGGTACACAGCGAGCAAAGCAACCGAATAAGATAGAAGGAAAGTTTATGGCTGCGACGACATTTACGTTAGATTCATTCACAACTCAAAGGAACAAATATCATTTTTTAACAGCATCTTCTATAACACAAATGATGAAAATGCTCAGTGCTGGCAACATATGTCCAATACAACAGCAATAAGTCTACCATAACATGCTCGTGCTTAATCAACCTATCTTTTGAATTTCGTTTTCATTCAAGGATATCATCGAAAGTTTCAACGATTATGTCCGGGATTTCCATCCGAAAAATTTCCAAAACTCGGAAAATTTAAGCATTGGTTGCTTATTCATAAAAAATGGAAGCATATGTTGGTAATATATTTACGAAATTGTCTGGTACTGGCAATCATGTGTTAGCATCAAAGCTGCTTCACGTTGTGTTAAACCCACCCTGTGAATTTCATTTCGATTGAAAATGACTGCGCTCGAAGTTATAGGAGTGAGGAAAATTTTAGGGTTACCGCCCTCAAAACTTTTTAAATTTTCGAAACTCAAATATTTGTTGTTAATTTTCATTGCAGCATCATTCCCATTTGGAAATGTAATGGCAACATCGCATGATAAAGAAATGTCAACAAATTACGAAATTCATCACAGCTGGCAGCCCTTTCATCATTTTTGAACGAAATTGCCACCGAATTTGAAATACAGCAAGTTACTGCATCGGAAGTTATAGGGAAAAAACCTTTATTTTCCAGAGCAAATTTACAATATTCTATTCTAATTTTTCAACCAAATTTCTACAAAATCTGTCTTAGAAAAAGGTTCACCTGCTGCGTGAATTTCGTTAAAATCTGGAAGCTATAGGCCAAAAACCAATTTTTTTCTCAGCGATTTTTCAAAATGGCACCACTGTCACTGTGTTGCCCGTATTTCAAAATCATTTCTATCAGACCTGATTCTAGCTAATTCCAACATGTCCTGTGTATTTCATGTTGATCGCATAATCCGGTCGTCAGTTCTCGTGAACAGAAGTTTTGAGTGCTGAAAATAGAGGTAATTTGATCATGGGCTGCCGTTCTTGTGCTCCGCGGAATTTTGAAAATTTTATTTTGACGTGGTAGACAAATGTCAAAATTTATCAATTATTTGAATTGATTTTCAAAAATCAAAAAATTTTCAGGAGGATCGATGATTTGAAAAATATTTTTCAGGAGCCTGCTGTAGGGTTGCCCGCACCGTCTTGAAAAACCATGTGTATTAAGCTTTAGTTTACATCAATACGCTCTGCAAATTTCATTATCATCCATGGTTTTCGTTAGAAGCTATGACATCTCGAAAGATACAGAATAGCAAAATAAAAGCCTTTTGTCATATCATGAATATACTCTCTTTTAACCACCGTACTTTGGAAACCATCTGCATTTTTTGATAAACTGTACAATATTCTTGAAGACGTTATAGGGTAGATCAGTCAGATCCTAGAGGAAGGGCACTTTGAATAGGCCACTCTGCAGTTCCCAAAAACCGGACACTGGAACCCGAGAGAGAGGACAGATTTCTCTTCATCCTCAGAGCCACAGCTCCTACAGAAATCGTCGAACCCAACGCCTGAACTTTGCGCGTGCCATCTTATGACAAAGAGGCCTGTAAGCATAGTAACTACTCAACGGAGAGCACTACAGGTTAAACTTAATAGCAACCACACCTGTTATGCATAGAGGTACAGGGTTTTTTTCAATCGCACAAGCCAAGACTTTTTAGCATATATTTTGAATTTATATTTTGACTCCGTTATGGACTCCGAATATTCGATTGTACAGTCAAAAGTCTGAAAAACAGCCACCATATTTATCTGAAAGACATAACTTAGTTCATCCGAGCATAAACGACTTTATTATTCAGATTACAGTAAGCCTAAACCTATTCCAAATCCATTACAAATCCATTCAAGCTCTAATCTTAAATCAAATCATCTCCACAAAGAATGAAAGCTGAAAACTTGAAATCCAGTAGAATGTCACTAGTTCTATTGTCAACGTTTTCTTTAGTGGGAATTCCTGCAGATAAGATTTTAGCATGGCCAGAATAGTTATAATCTACGCCGAAATGCAATGCAGTATCAAAACAGGAAGCATAAATTGCTGTAAGAGTATTTGGTTAGTTGGTAAATAAAGCAACAAAAAAGTGCATAATTATGGGTGGTTCAAACGGCCCACTCTTTTTGGTATGCTTTCGCTTCATTGTAGCTTCGAATCAAGCTACGTGACCCTTTAGTTCAAGTGAATGCAGACTCCTTTCGAATTAGTTAAGTGAAAATAATTTTTGATATGGTTGTAATTTCTTGCATATAACTATTACTAGAGCCTCTTCAAAAAGCGTGGCAGGGTCTACCCACCTCACAAGAATGTTTACAGGGGAGAGAAAAGAAACCTTTGAAGTGTGCTCCTGCTGACTTTTCTTTGTTTTGAGAAGCTGCTCAGTAAAAACTATCAATGGCATACCAAAATCTAGTTCTGACCTGAAGTTGTTAAAGGCCCCCTCTATTTTTAGGAAGGTGACAGGCCTATTTTACTCAAGAGCAAAATGCTTGCTGCGACTGCAAGATTGGCCAACAGAGTTTTAGGATTATCAGAGAACATTCTATAAGTTCAACGTGCAAAGCTTTGTCTGCTTTAGAGTATATATATATATATATATATATATATATATATATATATATATATATATATATATATATATATATATATATATATATATATATATATATATATATATATATATATATATATATATATATATATCTCTGCACTCTCTCCACAGAGTGCCAATATCTATATGCCACCATGGAAGAAGTTGTGAGTACTTTATGACCTTAGTTGGGTTGTACGCTGCCCGAGCTGCAGGGCTGAGAGGGGCAAGCAAGAGTTTTAAGCACTAAGCTAGCAAGAATTTTATTCAAATTCTGGTATCTTTCGATGCTTGTCAGAGCAAGTTCCAATAATGATCGGACCAGTTGAGTTTGACAGAGAACGAACATCCCTTTATAAAATTTCAATTTTTCACAAAATGTGTTTGCTGCCCATTAATGTAACATCAATATCCGATTTGAAGTGAAGAAGGTCGGTGCATTGCCGACATTTGTCATTAACATTTTATAGGCTGAGATGAAATCAAAAACAGTGTTTTACCATGATCGTTTGGATTAATTTTGCCCCGCACTTCATGATGTGCATTAGAGTCAGCTCTTTGAAGAAGAGCCACATAAATTCTAGCGACTGCAGCCCCTACATTCTTGATGATGCTGTAATGAAAATTTGTGCCATGATCGTGTGCCATATAACAAGAAACAAACCAACATATCTTCTGTTATCTTATCATTATCTAAAAAATGTTAAAAACGCGAAAATGAAATTCTAGGAAAAATCAGACTTTTAGCCTCCTTAGACTGTTGGCTGTAATCTCCTCCCCTCTCCCCCCTATGTTTCCAGATCTTGGGGTTCTAGACATCCTACAAAATAAGAAGTAGCTGTGACATTGACCCGATTAGCCGAGAACGATTCCGCATCTGATTCTCGCTAAGATGCACACTCAGAAATAGTTATGGACCCTTTATTAGATGAATCCTCCATTACCAGAGCCACTTGCATTGGTTTGTTTTTGGTGGAATCAAGGTTCTTGGATCCAAAGCCCTTAGTCTTATAATTCTTGTATCCAGGCAGGAACAATACCTCAAACCTGTACCTAATGATGTTTCTTGTGGACTCCTGAGATCTATTTCGTCCGTTCTTTTAGAACAAAGAGAGCTACCTATCAATTTTCAAAAAGCTCACCTATTTTGAACACGCTCCAATCTTTCGACGAAAAATCCGGGTCAAGATCTTTACTATCTTCGGAATTTCTTTCAAATCAGATAGCAAGTAAGAAATCCATGCCCCGCGTCTGGGGCGACTGAGCATTTCCTCCTTTGGTAGTTTGGCGTCTGGCCAAAGTTTCTCTATTTTGGAGATCATCTGCTGTAGAAGTCAGCGAGCGCTGGTTTTTACAAGCTGCTAGCCTAACTTCTTTACACCAGCCCACGTCATTTACCGTTGGCGGAGGATATGAACAGACGGTGAACAAAACTTTCACCAAATACTCTGTAGAGGTGATTTAATCGGTCATAGCCTAGATGCGGCTCACTGTGGCTATTTCATTAAAAAGCCGATTAAGCCCAGGACCAGTTAAGATGCTTTCGATTGTTACCTGTTTTGACACTTTTTCTCAGCTGATTTCTGTCGTTTCATGAGCAAAATCTACAGGTTAGTAGGATGCATCACCCCAATCATATTTCAGAGATCTTTGAATGTGGATCACAGGCTGGCTTTTTGGTTTTTTGATGAAATCCCCGGGACTATTTGGAACAGGGGTTGAGAAAAAGGATATATGCACTACTTCTAGCAGATTTAGTTGCTACACTCAGAAAAATATGTTTCCGAAAATCAAAGAAAATATTTACTTGTTTACGAGATGTGAAATCTTCCAAAAATCAAATAAACTTTTATTTGATATCAGTAATTTGTATAAATATCATTGAAAAATTTCTTACATTCAAAGGAATACAATTTTTGCTTTACTTTATTTGAAGTAAGTAATTTTCCTCAAATCTTGTAAATTATGTCTATGAATTTAGTAAATTATATCTACACCGCGAATATTTTTTTCTATGTTTCAACAACAACCATGCTTCAATATTCGACGAAAAAATGATAGTTTTTATGACTTCTATCAACATTTCCTCTACACAAATAAAGGGTCGATAGCTTAGCTCGCTAACGTGTCAATGCAAAGCAGCGATCTACCGCTCGTGGGTTCGAATTCCGCTGGGTTCATGGTTGACTTTGTTCGTCTTCAGTTGTCCTAACTCCATTGATTAAGTGTCACATTATAGCTTAAATTGGCGACTAGGCATAAATAATATTAGTGCTTCAGAAAATAAGAAAAAAATGTGGCACTTTAAAAAAAGGAAAAAATTGAAATTTTTTTTGTCAGAGTTTTTGCGTGCCAACAAAATGCGATGCTTGAAACTATACCAAGTTTTACTTAGGGCAAGTACAATATTTGTTCTTTGAAATGAAGAAATTTCTTTCTTTGGATTGAGTAAATATTTCTTTGGCGCAGAATCATTACCAATTTTCTTTGATAATGTGTTCATTTTGCTTCAAAAAATAGAAATATTTTTCTCAGTGTATGACTCAGTTTTTGCTACTCCCATCGACGATGCCGTTTTAGCCGCCAGGTTGACGTTTTAGTCCCCGCGTACAATTACAATTTGTTGTATTAAGTCGAATGAGTGATAATTAAAAAGTAATTAGCGCTAAAAGTTTCTTACAAAAGATAGAGTGTAAATAGAAGGTGAAGGTAAATTTAGGATATAGATTTATATAGAAAAAAGGCAGATTTCCTTCGAAACATTGTTATCTGTCAAAAAATTGAAGCATACTTCAATTCTTAAGGAAAATAAAATGTCGTTTTTATTAAAACTTGTCGTTTCGAAACTTAGAAAAAAGCAAATCAGGGTAACCAACAGGATGAACGCTCTATTCGTGATTAAACTGCTGTTTTATTTTCAAACCTACCACACACGTTAACGACATTGATTAAAAATCATGAGGTGGTCCAACCAAAGCCATCAAAGGAATAGATACGGCTCACCACCGGCACAGGAGGTACAATTTAGTTTTCTGAGTCATAGAGAGCTTATAAGGATATGTTATAGCTGCCAACAAAAAAGATTCGGTTTTCTTCTAAACCTCAAGGCTCTTGCTTTCGAACACACAGAATGTCCTAGAAAGTGCGTCTCAGAAAAACTTTGCTGGTACATATTCCAGTATTGTAGGGAAGAGGAAACATTGGAGCGGCTTCCGTGTGGTTGACATCGATCTCCTATTAAGTGAGATTTTATCCTGTGTACCGAAAGCAGGTAAATATTGCAGAGACTCAACGAATCGAGTTAAGTTCTACCCACACCATGACTTACCAAAAATATGGACGCGTGAGAGAGTTTATTAACAGTGCTAGGATATACTACAGCAGAAGTCGATAGAGGAATAATTGATACCGCAAGGAGCATAGAATTAGGCATTACTGGACCTAAAAAGTTGTGTGCCTTCGTGGATTTTCATCCACCAAGCTGTTTTCTCAGAAGCTGATCTGTCGATCAAAAGGGCGATGAGAGAAGAAGCTGAAGAATCCCATGAAGTGTCAGGAAGTAGTGATGGCACATGGCAGAGATGACGATTTTCCTCCAAAAACGGTGTGGTGTTTATTATCAACCTCAAGACTGGCAAAATGATAGCCGTGAAGTTATGTCCACAGTATGCCGAGGCTGCTCCTTTTATGAGGGACCTAAACCAGGAGAAGAATATGAAGCATGGAAAGCCTCTCATGATAAGGAGTGTTTCATCAATCACGATAGGTCAGCTGGTATGATCAAAGGTGAAAGAATGAAGAGGATTTTCGGGCGGTCTGAAGAGCGAGAGAGAAGAGGTGCTATACAAGACGTACACCGGGGATGGGGACAGCAAAACATTTAAGAATGTAGTGGTTAACGAACTATGAGGAGGCAAATGTTTTTCTGCGAATTTTCTGCTTCGTGAAATTCTGTTTACTTTTTACCGTCCAGTGTAAACTTGTGTGTTTTTTGGTATGATTTAAATTTTGATGACAATTTTCGCACATCAATGGGACTAATGTCACCAAAAATACATTTTTCTTTTTTCTGCAACCATTCTCATGAAACATTACGTGCAAAATCTGACTGCTTACTTCCCTTTCTTACAAACACTTCCTTATCAGAGAGTTCTAAGGCACTCCGATGAACGTAAACAGTTTAAATTAGCACCTTTATGTCGGAAAAGAAGGGACAAAATCATAGATTAGTTACTTTTAATCAAATAATTAGTGAATTAAGCTAAATTGTAGGGTGTTTTTGGTATCATACCCTCGTAATACGCATACTTTCTGTATACTTAACACATTGTATTATCCATAGTATATATTGGAAAATTATGTTTGAAGTGCCTTTCATTATCGCATCTATTAGAATTAGTTATGCCAAAGAATTAGCACTGTTCTTTTCCTCAACAGTATTGTCAAGAAATATATCTAATATGATTTATAAGGTTTTTTCATGGAAAAACTTTATTATTGCGTATTTTAAGGACAATAAAATTTATATAAAGCTTTATTTGATATTAAAAGACAATATGCATGATTTTCATCAAAAACAAAATAAATAAAATCAAAAAAATTATATTGAACTGTGCAACTTATGTCAATTTATTTGCTGGCTAATTCACATTTAAAGTATAAAAAGTACATATTTACGCATCAATGGTAGGTTTTTGTTTTTGTTCATAAAAACTAAATGAAATAAATACTTGCTTTCCAGCGTTTCAAAAAACTTATATATCATTGAAGTTGATTCCAAGGAAATAGTAGACGTCTAGTGTTTGCAGTGCTACTGGTAAAAGTAACTATATGAGTGGAAGTTTAATTCCATGTTTAGTTTTATTGAAAACGAATCAACAGGTATTGTATGCATTTTGCATAGAAAATACCCACACTGGGCGCAGAACTTTTATTTCTGTTTTTCATATTCGCAAACGATTTACTTCTCAATTTTCTACTTTTTACTAACCTTGATCGCGGTTTCAACCTCGATTCACCTCCTGCAGCTGGATCTGGTATTGGGGATGATGAGCCTAATAATGAACTACTACTGCTTGTTTTTTCTGTGGACGATATTGATGGGCTTCCTATTCGAGATTTCGCTGAAACATTACGTAATTTACGTTAAATGAAAGAATTCAGTGTAGTTTATGTGATAGCCAGTTAGAATAAGTATCGTTATTATATCATCATAAAACTAATGAATATGGGTAGCATAAATTGTCTCTCTTTTTTCAGGATTTGGAACATAGTTTATTTTAAATTAAGATAGTAAATTTTTAATAGCTTTTTTGAGCCGGAAACGTTAAATACTGGCTTAAAATAATATGAACCTTTGATTTTTTTTTTATTAAATATTGATACCATATTGCTACTTATTAATTAAGAGTAATCATCTGAAAATTAAAAGTTTAATAAAAGTTCGATTAACTTAGACTCAATTTTGTTACTTTAAAAAAAACATTGTTAAATTTATTTTAAAGAAAAATTTAACTCGAATTCAGTTTAACACTATTACTGATAAGCTCAAAGACTTTGTGGTTCATAAACATTTACATTCATAAATATTCTTTATTTTTCATTTACATGAGCTTTTGTAAACAGTTTTTGCGTTTTATTTTCTTTTATCTTATATAATACAAATCTTTAGAGACATTTCTAATAGAAAGAATGCATCCTTTTCCAACATCATCCAATTTGCGATGGATGCAGAGAAGAAATGTTAAGTACTATTTCTTTGTGGTTTACTCACCTTTACTGGTTGTACTAACGTATGCAGAAGATCTTCGCTTTAATCCTGTCGAATTTTCATTACTTCCTACAGGTAAAATCCTTGAGAGTGATAGCAAAGCTTTGAAAAGTTCTGTTACATTGTAATCATCTTTTGCCGAGCATTCCATAACTTTAGCTCTAAAATCAGATAACGGAAAAGAGAAAATCCAGATAATTGAAGTTGAATCTCTGGTGTGAAAAAATACTTGGACTAAGTTATTATAAGGATTACATTAACAGGTATATGAATTTTTTTTAAAATTAATACAGCTTAAAGTCGAAGTTTACTTTTTTTACTTCAAATCGGATAAAAGTTGGCTTAATATTAGTTAAATCAACTGGAAAACATGATAAGTTTAAATAAACATTGAACCTATCAGCATGTTACGTAACACTTTGTGACGTAATTGGGATAAATGCTTTCTTGGAATAATACTGTGATGAGAAAATAGAACATGCACAACATTTTACCCCAAACATAATCATATCGAGTCTAAGAGCCTAAAAACTAACTCGAACTCATAGATTTCATTCAGTCTTATAGTCTACAGTTTTCGTTCTGAGAAAAAGTTCATCTTCGTAGCCAGAAGAATTTGCATGAATTCAGAATATTACAAAATCCCCAAAGTCATTTCCATGCAAAACATTGTCTTTAAATTTTATGTCAACGATCCGAATATCGAAAATTGATCCCATATGATTTTAATGGGTTTATTGAAACCTTTTCAAATCATTGTATACCAGACTTGCGAAGGAACCAAATTTTCTTTTGAACATAACGATATGTTTAAAGAGAGCTTACGTAAGCCGCTTTTAGATACATTTATACGAAAAATTTATACAAATTATTATCCAATGAAAATGGCAGGTGCCGTGAACCAAAATTCTTGCTGAGCTTTCTGGTTACCAGAAATCTGGGAATACTTACAAAATATTTGAGTTTGAAACGTGACGAAAAAGATGATCGTAGATGATTTGTAAATGCTTTGGTTAAAGCGCGAATTTGCATAAAATGTTATCTAAAACAAAGTTGTGTCCTTGGTCAAAGGACTTTTGTTCATGCAATGAAAATTATTTGTAAATAAATAGTCCTGTGAAAATCGACATAAAAAAGTCGAAACTTCGGAAAAATTAGAGGAAACCTGAATTTTGGTGCGAACGTTGATAATGGCGTACTGAACAAAATGTCAAAAGTCCCCATTGATCCGAGTGCTGCGTTACTTTTTATATGAGGTCAAAAGTCACTAAAAAAGACCTTTCATAAATATCTCAGTAACGGTCACGTCTTCAGAAAAACAACGTATGACAAATTTGTACCTTAAAAAATTTCCTACAAAAAAGATTATAGAACTTTTTCTTGTAATCATAACCGTTTTTGAGATATATTGATCTAAACATTTGTAATTAACAGTATGGACTTTCTCAGCGGTATGTTTATATTATCCGATTTTAATTGACTTGGAATATTTGAGAATTTGTTTTTCTATGTTTAAGAGGCCAATAAAAAAACATGTAAGCAAACTTATGTACCACACTCCAGGAATGGTGGAAAAATGTACTCCGAAAAGTAACCCATCTCCCTTGCCATAAAACTTGGAGGGACATGCTCACTACTCTCTTCTTGGATATAAACTGCATTGCTGCATCATTCAATTTAATTCAATTCAATTAATTTATTGATCACAAAAATTCATAATAACGGAAAAGCTTACATACTAAAATCAACCTGTGTAGTAGCTTCCTTATAAGCATAGCTTGTGCAAGGAGGCCTATTCAATTCTTAAGTCTATGCTTTATCTGTAATGGCTCAACACTTACATCTAATTAACAATTTATAGATGGAAGATTAGTTACAAAGCGGGCTTAAATAAAATTAAAAGTTGCTTTGAATTCTTCATTAGATAGTGTTAGGAGCCATTTTTTTACATTAAATTTGAATCTTTCAAACGAATTAATGTTTTTTAAATATTCAGGGAGCTTATTAAAACACTTAGGTCCCATGTAGGAAACAAATTTTTGTGTTTGCGTTTTACGGCAAGCGGGAACTATCTTTACGGTTTGTTCTTGTTGCGAGGTAATCTCGAGCATTGTTGGGCTTCACATACTTGTAGGTATAAAAAAAACTCTAGCGCACCTGAACCGTTAGAAAACTAATTTTCGAAGAAATTTTCTTTGAGTGACAAAAAAGTGTGGAAAGACGTAAAACACTGTTTTGTAGAATCATATCAACCATTCCTTATCCAAAGCAACAAAACTCAACTATAACACAAATAATGAAAATGGTCAGTGCTGGCAACACTTTCCGAACGAAGCAGCAATAAGTTTACCATAACAAACTCATACTCAAATCAACTTATCCTCTGAATTTCGTTCTCATCGCAGGATTTTATCGAAATTTCCAGCGGTTAAACGTTGTTTGAGGCTGCCATCCGAAAAATGTTCAAAACTCGGAAAATTTCGAAATTGGTTTCTTATTTTTATTGCAAATTCTTTGCATATGAGAACGTAATTTGAAGCATCTGTTGGTGCAATATTTACGGAAATGGCTAATGCTGGTTACCCTGTGTAAGCAGCAAAGCAAAACACATACCAAATTTGCTTCACGTTAAGTTAAACCCAACCAGTAAATTTCGTTTCAATTGAATCACTGCGCTGGACGTTATACGGGTGAAAAGAATTTTAGGGTTACCACCCTCAAAACTTTTCAAGTTTTTAAAGCGTTAATATTTGTTGTTAATTTTCATTGCAGGATCATTTCCATTTGCAAATCTAATGACATAATGGCTCAGTAAAGAAATTAAACAAAATTACAAAATGGTCATAGCTGGCAGCCCTTTCATGATTTTCGTACGAAATTTCTACGACATTTGGTTCATATTAAGGTTCATTTACTGCGTGAAGTTCGTTCTGATTTCTACACTGGACCGGAAGTTATAGGGAAAAAAGCTTTATTTTTCTGAGCAAATTTGCAAGACTTAGGAGACAAAAATCACCATAGCTGGCAACTCTATTCTAATTCTTCAGCCAAATTTTCACCAAATGTTACATAGAGTAATCTAAATATTGTATGAATTTTGTCAAAATCTGATGGCTGAATCAGAAGTTATAGGCCAAAAACCGGTTTTTTTTCTCAGTGATTTTTCAAGATGGTATCACTGGCACAGGGTTGCCCGCATTTCAAAATCACTTCTATCAGACTTGGTCCTAGCTAATATTAACATGTCCTGTAAATTTCACTATGATCGGATAACCCGGTCGTCAGTTCTCGTGAACAGAACTTTCGAGTGCTGAAAATAGAGGTAGTTTGGTGATGGGTTGCCGTTCTTGTGCGAATCGGAATTTGGAAAATTTTAATCTGACGTGATGGACAAAGATTTAGATTTATCAATGATTTGAGTTTTTTGGCAAAAAGCAAAAATTTTTCAGGAAGGTCGATGGTTTGAAGGATTTTTTTTAAGAGCCTGCCATAGCTACAGGGTTACCCACACTGTCTTTAAAATCCATGTGTGCTAAGTTCTAGCCTACATCAATACGCTCTATAAATTTCACGATGAACGAATGTTTCTGTCAGAAGTTATGACAAATCAAAATTTGAGAAAAATTCCTTGCCCATTTTTAGGCACTCAGCACCCACACACGGCTCAAAATTTCCAATTCTTTATCATGAGCAAACCTAAAACATAATAAGTTTTTATTTCCAATACTTTTTGTTACAAAAATTTTACACTGCTTGGAAATATAGGAGTACCTGAAAATTCACTAAAATGCCCGCCGCCGCCAAAAGGTTAAAGATAACTGAATTCGAACAAGTCATGGACCTACCTACTATATACATCTACGACATCCGAAAATTTCAGCTCAATCGGATCGGCCACTCCAAAGATTACTTCTATTAACCGATTTGCTGATATATATATATATATATATATATATATATATATATATATATATATAAATAAAGAAATATGAATTTTCGGCGAAACGAGTTTAATACTATTGTTCTTCGAACATTAGTAAAAAGAGCAGTGGCTAAGTAAAGTTTTTTAATATCGAATACTATTGCTAATGCGAAGAGCTCAGCTGTCGGAAATCTACGAGGCAATTGGAAGATGACTTTTAGGATCTGTCTTTGCGTTGACATTAAATTTGAGAAGTGGGTAGAAAAAGTGCTATCCCAGGCTGCAATGCCGTATTGCAGTGCATAAATAGTTTTTAGTTGATCGACTGTCAATAAATCCCTTAAAGAATAAAAAATGTGTATGCTTCGCCTTAACTTAGCGTTAACTTCTTCTGTGTGTCTATTGCATTTTAGATTATTATCGATAGTCAACCCTAGGTATTTGGTATGGTCTACAATACGGATTGCTTTACACTTGACATTACATGCAATATTGTCTCTATGCCTACAGTTTCGGTCGTGTAAAGGAAGAATACGTACGTTAGGCTGACCTGTAGTTGGGAGGGAAAACGCAATTATATTAGTTTTATATTAGTTTGCGTAACCACCTTAGTACGTTATCCATGTGAGTTTGGCATAACCTGAAACTCTCTATCCAGCTAGGGGCCGAAATCAGCATTACCGTGTCGTCAGCAAAGGATATTATTTTACTATTAAGATACCTTTTGTTCAAATTGCAAAGATCATTCACATAAATGAGATATAACAATGGTGAAAGGACAGTCCCTTGAGGTAAACCTACATCAGATTTGAAACACCAATCACTATAAGCGTTGTTAGCTTTGACCCTTTGTTGCCTTAGGCTAAGGTATGAGTTTAGTAACCTTAGGGGTTTACCTATGATGCCAAATCCACTTAGTTTTTTAATTAGCAAGTTTTCGGGTACAGTGTCGAATGCTTTTTTTATATCCATAAATACAGCTTAAGGCTTATTATTGATGTCGATTTCAGAATACAAGAAGTTTATGACCTTTAGGACTGCATCCTCTGTACTCTTGAAACCCGTATTGGTTTTTAGATAGTATATTGTTTTCCGTCAAGTATGTATGGGATATTCCGCGAAGGAGCAGGACAAGACAACAACATTGCAGGTGAAAATAGATTTGTAACGTATCATGGCCCTATGACGTCATGCACAGTATAGGAGTTTGAAAAAGCAAGTTAATATCATGGGATGATTCTGTCAAGGCTCATTCTTGACATTATAAGAGCTCAACCCGCTGCAAGCTATTCCCGAATAATCAGTTTTTTACCAATTCTGTGATAACTGCATAGCGTCAAAGGAACATGACACGTCTCGAAACCAATTTGCACCTGATCCTTCATGCGATAAGACAGTATGGAAAAAAAAACTACAAAACCGGTTATTTCGGGGTGGTCCGTTTGCGGGGGTTGGTAAGGTGTGGGTAAGGTATGGGGGTGGTCCTGCGATGTCAAGAATAGACAATTGACAGGATAATCTAGTGAGGCTATCTTGTTTAACCGTGGGCAACGAATAGACAACGAGGTCATTCCTGCAGATTGGGGATGGAAGTTCAGGGATACCATTTTATGGCAAAGGGAGCGGGGGGTTGTGAGCTTTTCGGAGCGCACTTTATCACCTATCCTGGAGTATGGTACTTAAGTTTATTTACATGTTCTTTTATTGGCCTCTTAAACATAGAAAAACAAATTCACAAATATTCCAAGTCGTAATCATAATCGGATAATATAAACATGCCGTTGAGAAAGCCGATACTGTTAGTTACAAATATTTAGATGAATATATCTTAAAAACGTTTATGATTACAAGAAAAAGCTATAACATCTTTTTTGTGGGAAATTTGTTAAGCTAACAATTCGTCTTACATTGTTTTTCTGAAGACGTGACCGTTATTGAGATATTTGGAAAAAGTCACTTTTGGTGACCTTTGACCCCATATAAAAAGTAACGCAGCACTCGGATCGATGAAAACTTTTGACATTTTTTTCAACACGCCTATACCAAGGTTCACACTAAAATCCAGCTATCCCCTAATTTTTTCGAAGCACCAAATTAAATTTTCCTGGACTATAATGAAGTGTACGAAGAGTCAGATTCATTTGGGGAAACTGCCACACAAATATAGAGCAATACGTATGTATATATGTATGTATGTACCCATAAATTCAGCACATGTTTCAAATTTTCTTAGAAGCGAAAAATACGACTCAATCTCAGCTATTATGTGTACGCTTCGCATTATGTTAAATACTCTTCACATCCGCTACAATTTTACATCATGTCTACCATATAAATACTTGTTCAACATCAGCTGAATGTCGTTTAGGTACCCACGTGTCTGTCCTTCATACTGAATGTGACAATCAAAAATAGCTTTCATTAAATTGTGCTGCGTTCGGATCGAAGAAATACTATTATGTGCATCCGAGAATCGTATACGACTTCCGCTGAATAAAGTATGATGGAATAGGATGTGTGTTGTTAGAAACATTCATTTATTTTTTGTGCACACTCCTGAAGCATCAATAAGAGATCTTTCAAATTGAGGTTTTACGTTGCTGGTCCAATTTGTGTGAGAACATTATTGTATTGTGCGAGGAACGATTAACATCCGATTTTTTGTGTTAGGATAGGACAAGATAAGGCAAAATAGCTTAAATTTTGCTATTTACACAAAAGATTTTAACATTATTATTAATTTAAGAGGTTGGCTATAAATACATTTGCACAGCTAAGATATACAACTTTTAAAGTAGTCCCTGCGTTCTGCCAGTCTCATTTAGATATTTTTTTTTGGCGCGTTAGATATATAATGAAATTTCAAAGTTTTAGCAGGAAACAGCGCAAAAGTGACATTTTTTAAAGAAAAAAACTCTAGCGCACCTGAACCGCTAGAAACACTAATGTTCGAAGAACAGTAGAAGAATCGAGCAGGTTTTGAGTGCATATTCCACCACATGTGCTGCTTATTACGGCCAAACTGTTTCAAATGCCACGTGTTACTTTCGTCTCAAGAATGCATTATAACTCATATGGTGGAAGGTTTCAGATATTACCACTGGCATGAATTTCAACGTTTATGAGAGCAAAACACGGGTTAATTATATTCGTTATCAGTTGCTTATTTCACATAATTTTGAAAGCAGCATCTCATATAACATCAATGAAGAAAATGCTCAGTGCCTGCAGCACTGTAACTGAAGTTGGTGTTTGGGGCTGCGATCCGAAAAATTTGCAGAACTTTGCGAATTGTAACATCGGTTATTTATTTTCATTGTAAATGTTTCCGGTATGTATACTAACTGTAAGCATTTATTGATACAAAAGTAGCACAACCGACTCGTGCTGGCAACCTTTCGCCAGTATCAAAGCCAAAAATATATCAAATCTGCTTCACGTTGTTTAATTACATTCGAAGTTATAGGAGTATAAAGAAATTTAAAGTTACCTGCAGCGAGTTTTTTCAAATGATCGAAGGCTTAATATTTGCTGTTTATTGTCACTACAATATCATTACCATTTGAAAATTCTACGATAAAACCGCTCAATAAAGATATTGCAATTAAACACAAAACCAACAATAGCTGGCAACCCTATTGTGGCTTTTCAACCAAATTTGGCCTGAATAATGTTTATGACAGGTTTCATTAATTGTATGAAATTCGTATTGATTTCATGACTGCACTGGAAGTTATAGTGCAAAAAGTTTCATTTTCCTGAGCGAATTTTCAAAACCAAAGACACAAAAATTACCATAGCTGGCAGCACCAATCAAATTTTTCAACCAAATTTCCACCAAACAGAGCTTAGAGTTAGGTTTAGCTACTGTGCCAATTTCATGAAAATCTGGTAACTTATTCACATTTCATAGGGCAAGAAGCAGTTTTTTTTCTTTGTAATTTTTCAAGATGGCACCACTGGCACAGACTTGCGCACAATTCAAAATCGCTTCTATCAAATCTGGTCTTACTTAAGTCCAATGCATTCTGCAAATTTTAGCTGTATCTGATTATTGGTTCGTGAGTTTCCGTGAATAGAAGTTTTTGATGCTAAAAATATAGGTTAACTGGGAGAGGGTTACCGTTCTTGTCCGACATGAAATTTCCAAAGTTTTATTTTGAACGTGTAGATATAACATAAGATTTATATACAGATTGATTTTATTGTAAGAAACGGACATTTTTTTGAATATTCGATGGTTTGAATGTTTTCACATCCAAATTTTTTTTTTCAAAATGAAGACACCAAAATTATCATAGCTGGCAGCTCCAACCGAATTTTTCAACCAAATTTCTACCAAACGTGGCTTAAAGTAAGGTCCAGCAATTGTGTGAGTTTTGTCAAAATCGAACGATTCAATCAGAATTTATAGGGCTAAAAACAGTTATCTTTTTTAGTGGTTTTTCAAGATGGCACCACTGGCACAGAATCGCCCGCATTTCAAAATTACTTCTATCAGACCTGGTCCTATTTAAGACCAATACATTCTGCAAATTTCAATTAATTCTGCTCATCGGATCGTGAGTTTCCGTGAACAGAAGTTTTTGATGCTAAAAATATAGGTAAATTGGGCAAGGGTTACCAGGCGTGCCCGTTATACCATATCTTTTTTTTTTTTTTGGTTATGTAAACAAAGCACAAGATTTATATATGAGTGGCTTTTTTTTGAAGAAACGGCATTTTTTCAAGAGAGACGATGATTTGGAGGTTTTCACTTTCGTTGCCTGCCCTAGCTACAGGGTTGCCAGCACGCTAATTTAAAGCTACACAAATCTACAACTAAATAATATTAATATGTCCTGAAAATTTCGTAATGATTGAATAGCTCTGTCAAAAGTTATCGAAATTTAAAAATTTTTAAATTTTCCCGTCCTCTTTTTAGGCACCCAGCGCACACATAGGGTTAAAAAATTCCAAAGCATTATCCGATTCATATGTAAAACACGTTCGAAATTTATTTCGTTAACTTTATTTTTGCGAAAATTATTTGTGCACGAAATAATAGGTATATTAAAAATATCACTTAAATGGCCGCCGGCGCCAAAAGGTTAACAATAACTGACATTTAAAGAGACGTGGACCTATTCTGCATATACACCATTGTATCCTGAAAGTTTCAGCTCAATCGGATGGCGCGTTCCCGAGATTATCTCACTGAAATTTTTTGATGATATATATATATATATATATATATATATATAAAGAAATATGAATTTTTGGCCGAATCGATTTTAATACTAATGTTCTTCGAACATTAGTAAAAATAGCAAAACTTATTCAAAATTTTCGCCTAATCCTGGAATGTTTGTTAAAAATAAAATGAAAGGGGAGAGCTAACATCAGAAATCAAAAAGTTAAATGGTATTGACATCGTTGGAAGATCCGCTATAGCTGTACTAAGGTACTTCATCCGTATCGAAGAGGTGCCTTAAAAGACGGAGCTGCATATCAATAGGGAAAAGTAGACGAACTACATGTTGGCACCGTTTGCACGAAAAACACCAAGAGTAAGCCAAATCATCAGTATTGCAGCATACATAAGTATTGCAGTCCTAAAACTACTTCTGGCTAATAAAATGTATTTGATTATTTACTTAAGAATCCATTTAACAGATTCATGATCCAATTACAAACTGGAAACTGAAGATATACAAACAAAGAAGAAAACAAATTAGACGGTAACGGAAATTCAGGAAAGCGAAAACGCAAAGCAAACAATAATATTGCAAATAATAGATAAGTAATGAAATAAAAATACTAGCAACAGTAAATTAATAACAAGGGTTAGTAGTAATAGCAAATTAGAGTAGAATGTGAAAACATTAACGTCGTAGGTACACAAAAAACCGAAGAATATACCTTCTGAAACTAAAAAAAAGCCTAGCATATCAGAACTGCTAGAAAATTAATTTTCGAAGAAGTTGTCTTTGAGGGACTTAAAAATGTGTTAAGACGTTATCACTTTTTTGTAGTATCATAGCAACCATTTCTTACTCAAAGGAACAAATATCATTATCTGACAGCATTTCCTATAACACCGATGATGAGAATGTTCAGTGCTGGCAACATTTGTCCAACACAGCAGCAATAAGCCTTTGAATTTCGTTTTCATCCAAGGATATCATCGAAAGTTTCAGCGATTAAACCATGTCTGGGGTTGCCATCTGAAAAATTTCAAAAGCTCGGAAAATTTAAATATCGGTTGCTTATTTTATTGTAAGTGCTTTGCTCATGAATACAAAATGGAAGCATCTGTTGGTGCAATATTTACGAAATTGTCTGGTATGATTGTCTGGTATTGAATATAATTTTAGGGTTACCAACGACCATACTTTTTAAATTTTTGAAACGTAAATATTTGTTGCTAATTTTCATTGCAGGGTCATTCCCATTTGGAAATTTTATGACAACATCGCTCGATAAGGAAATAAGGAAATGTCAATATATGACGAAATTCATCATAGCTGGCAACCCTTTCAAGATTTTTCAACGATATTCCTACAGAACTAGATATGCTGCAAGGTCCACTTATCACGTGAATTTCGTTTTGATTTCGTTACTTTTCGTTAGTTATAGGAGAAAAACCTTTATTTTCCTGAGCAAATTTACATTATTTAGGAAACAAAAATTGCCATGTCTGGCAACACTATACTAATTTTTCAACCAAATTTCTATGAAATCTATGTTAGAGTAAATTTCATCTACTGCGTGAATTTTGTGAAAATCTGGTGGCTAAATCGGAAGCTATAGGCCAAAAACCAGTTTTTTTTTCTCAGCGATTTTTCCAAATGGCACCACTGCCACAGTGTTGCCCGTATTTCAAAATCACTTCTATCAGAATTGGTCCTAGTTAATATCAACATGTCCTGTAAATTTCATATTGATCGCATTATCTGATCGGCAGTTCTCGTGAACAGAAGTTTTGAGTGCTGAAAATTGAGGTAATTTGATCACGGGTTGCCGTTCTTGTTTACCGCGGAATTTTTAAAATTTTTATTTGGCTTGATGGACATAAGTCAAAATTTATCAATAATTTGAATTCATTTTCAATAATCAAAAATTTTTCAGTAACGTCTATGATTTGAAAGATTTTTATTCAGGAGCCTGCTGTAGTTACAGAGTTGCCCGCAGAGTCTTGAAAGTCCATGTGTGTTAAATTCTAGTTGACATCAATACGCTTCAGAAATTTCACGATGATTTGTTGTTTTTCTTAGAATTTATGACAAATAGAAATTTTAAAAAAAATCCTTTCTTACTTTTAGGCACTCAGCGCCTACACAAGGCTCAAAATTTCCAATTCTTTATCATAAGCAAAGTAAAAACATAATAAGTTTTCATTCCCAATACTTTTTTTTTTAACAAAAATTAACACTGCTTGGAAATATAGGAGTACCTCAAAATTCACTAAAATTCCCGCCGCCGCCAAAAGGTTTAAGATATCTGAATTCTAGAAAAAATCATGGGCCTACCTGTTATATACATCTATGTTCTCCGAAAATTTCAGCTCAATCGGATCGGCCACTCCAGAGATTATCTTCCTTAATCATTTTGCTATATATATATATATATATATATATATATATATATATATATATATATATATATATATACATATATATATATATATATATATATATATATATATATATATATATATATATATATATATATATATGTATATATGACGAATTTTTAATACTAATTTTCTTCGAGTTTTTAATACTAATTTTCTTTTAATACTAATTTTCTAATTTTTAATGCTAATTTAATGCTAATTTTCTTCGAAAATTGGTAAAAAAAACCTTGCATATCAGAACTGTTAGAAAACTGATTTTCGAAGAAATTATCTTTAAGGGGTTATACGCAGTTAGAATTTTCATAAAATCGATTTTTTATTTTTTGCATTTTCGGAATGTATATTTAATTTTTGATATTCCCTGAAAATTTCAAATTGATTCGACAAGTGTTTTCCGAGATGTACGCATATTTGTAATCACGTCTCGGATTGTTAGAAAGTAGGACGGAAGTAGCAGCTTCTCTTTTCTTTCTTTGTATTCCTAGATATAAATATGATTATTTGTCTTTACCACCTGATGTTGTTGGAGCTATATTTCCAATTTATACAGACCTCAGTGATAAAAAATTATTGAAAAAATGTGTTAGTGGTTTTACGCAAAACAATAATGAGAGCTATAATCAGTTGATATAAAATATAACTCCGAAAACCGTTCCGTCTGGCTAAAAAATTATTGAAATAGCAGCATACATCGCTGCCGGGATCTTCAATGAAGATACAACGTCAACTTTATATTACATGAATGCAATGGGACTGTCAACTGGGCCCAATGCCCATGCCTATGTCGAGAAAGAGGATGCAGAGCGCGTCACGATCTCTGGCTCGAGAGTGCATGGGAGTACGCGAGAGGGAAGAATGGCTCGTAGACAACATCAAATCGAAGTATTAGAAGCTGCTGATGCTACAGAGGGCACATCTCATGGCCCTGGAATAGATGACTCCATGTAAGTAAAAAAAAAAGATATATATGTTCCGAAACTTTAAACGCGTTTTTCTGAAAACTATGTTTTCCAAGTCGGTGACCAATATTTCTAAAAAACGGCTCAACTGAACGGTTTGAAATTTTAACACAATTTTTCCAAATATATTTCTCAGGTATTAATCGAAGAAATAAGATTTCGGATAATTATTTTAATTTTTTTCAACAATTTTAAATGGCAATTTTGGTCAAAAATTCGATTTTTTTTCACGAAACTGCCATTTTGTCAAAAATCTAAATTTCGGTTATTCCTTCAATCAATACCTAGTTTTATCTATCCACTACAAGAATCTTTTTGGTTTTTTGATTTCAAATGAACTATACTGGAGACATCGTGGTCACCGTCGGTACACCTTTTTTTGGAAGACCTTGAGGATATCGTCTGGAGGAGCGCACCAGATCAATATTTTTACAAATCATTAGTGCCATTATAAACTTAGATGTTGCCACTAAATGTATATATACGTTTGGTTTTTGTAAAATAAAATACCTTTTTACTAAAAATTTATAAGAAAACGTCTTTTTCGGCCTTCTAACTGCGTATAACCCCTTAAGTGACTTAAAAATGCGGAAAAAAGTAATACTCTTCCTTGTAATATCATTTATTACAAATCATTTCTTACTCAAAGCAACATCAATTGTTTCCTGATAGTATCTCTTATAACACAAATGTTCAAATGAGAATGTTCAGTTGCTATAATAGTAATATTTTTACAACGCAGCAGCAATAAATCTACCAAGACAAGCTCGTACTTAAATAAACCTATCCTTTGACTTTTGTTTTCATCCAAGAATATCATCGAAAGTTTCAGCGATTAAACTATCTCTGTGGTTGCCATCCGAAAATGACCAAAACTCAGAAAATTTAAACATTGGTTGCTTATTTCGTTGTAAATGCTTTACACATGAGCACAAAATGGAAGCATCTGTTGATGCAATATTTACGAAAATGTCTGATGCTGGCAATCCTGTGTTAGCACCACAGCCTAAGAATGCAGCAAATCTGCCTCAAGTTAAGTCAAATCCACTCTGTGATTTTCATTTCGATTGGTTCACTACACTGGAAGCAATAGAGGTGAAAAATGTTTAGGGTGATCACCCACAAAAATTTTCAAATTTTCGAAAAGTCAATATTTATCGTAAATTATCATTGCAGGATCATTCCCATTTGAAAATTTAATGACAACACCGCTTAGGAAAGAAATGCTAACAAATCACAAAAACTACCATAACTGGCAGCGCTTTCAAGGTTTTTCTTCGAAATTTTTTATGACAGTTGGTCTATAACAAGGTTCATTTACTCCATGAATTTGGTCTTGATTTAATGACTGAATCGGAAGGGAAAAAACTTTATTTTGCTGAGCAACTTTACAAAATTTTGGAAACAAAAATCACCATACCTGGAAACTCCATCCTAATTTTTCAACCAAATTTTTACTGGATATGGTTTAGAATAAGGTCCAAATATTACTAAATTTTGTTAAAATCTGATGGCTCAATCGAAAGTAATGGGCCAAAAAGCAGTGTTTTTCCTCAGTGATTTTTTAAGATAGCACCACTGCCACAGGGCTGCTTGCGTTTGAAAATCACTTCTGTCGGACTTGGTCCTAGTTAATACCAACATGCCCTGTAAATTTAATAATGATTGGATTACCCAGTCATCAGTTCTCGTGAACAGAAATTTTGAGTGCTGAAAATAGAGCTCGGAGCTCGGAATTTTGAAAATTTTAAATTGAAAAAAATTTTTTTTTTTAAATTTGAAATTTTTAAATTTTAAAGGATAAGATTTATCAATAATAAATTTTTCAGGTGGGTCGGTGATTTGAAGGATTTCTTTGAAGCCTGTCGTAGCTACAGGGTTGCCGCTCAGTCTTAAAACTCAATTTTTATATAGTTTTAGTTAGCATCAATACGCTCTACAAATTTCACGATGATCCAATTTTCTGTCAGAAGTTATGACAAATTGAAGTTTGAAAAAAACTCTAGCGCACCTGAACCGCTAGAAACACTAATGTTCGAAGAACAGTAGAAGAATCGTGCAGGTTTTGAGTGCATATTCCACCACATGAGCTGCTTATTACGGCCAAACTGTTTCAAATGCCACGTTTCACTTTGGTCTCAAGAATGCATTATAACTCCTATGGTAGAAGGTTTCAGATATTACCACTGGCATGAATTTCAACGTTTATGAGAGCAAAACACGGGTTAATTATATTCGTTATCAGTTGCTTATTTCACAAAATTTTGAAAGCAGCATCTCATATAACATCAATGAAGAAAATGTTCAGTGCCTGCAGCACTGTAACTGAAGTTGGTGTTTGGGGCTGCGATCCGAAAAATTTGCAGAGCTTTGGGAATTGAAACATCGGTTATTTATTTTCATTGTAAATGTTTCCGGTATGAATACTAACTGTAAGCATTTATTGACACAAAAGTAGCACAACCGACTCGTGCTGGCAACCTTTCGCCAGTATCAAAGCCAAGAATATATCACATCTGCTTCACGTTGTTATATTACATTCGAAGTTATAGGAGTATAAAAAAATTTAGGGTTACCTGCAGCGAGTTTTTTCAAATAATCGAAAACTTAATATTTGCTGTTTATTGTCACTACAATATCATTACCAATTGAAAATTCTACGATAAAACCGTTTAATAAAGATATTGCAAACAAACACAAAACCAACAATAGCTGGCAATCCTAATTTGGCCTGAATAATGTCTATAATAAGTTCCATTAATTGTACGAAATTCGTATTGATTTCATGACTGCACTGGAAGTTATAAGGCAAAAAGTTTTATTTTCCTAAGCAAATTTTCAAAACGAAAGGACACAAAAATTACCATTGCTGGCAGCACCAATCGAATTTTCAAACCAAATTTTCACCAAACAGAGTTTAGAGTAAGATCCAGCTACTGTGTTTCATGAAAATCTGGTAACTTATTCACATTTGATAGGGCAAAAAGCAGTTTTTTTCTTCGCAATTTTTTCAAGATGGCACCACTGGCACAGAGTTGCCCACAATTCAAAATCGCTTCTACCAAACTTGGTCCTACTTGAGTCCAATGCATTCTGTAAATTTCAGTTGTATCTGATTATTGGTTCGTGAGTTCCCGTGAACAGAAGTTTTTAATGCTAAAAATATAGGTTAACTGGGAGAAGGTTACCGTTCTTGTCCAACATGAAATTTCCAAAAATTTACTTTGAACGTGTAGATAAAGCATAAGATTTGTATACAGATTGGTTTTATTGCAAGAAACGGACATTTTTTAGGATATTCTATGGTTTGAATGATTTCACTTCCAAATTTTAATTTTTTCAAATTTAAGTCACAAAACTTATCATAGCTGGCAGCTCCAACCGAATTTTTCAACCAAATTTCGACCAAACGTGGCTTAAAGTTAAAATCGAACGATTCAATCAGAATTTATAGGGCTAAAAGCAGTTATCTTTTTAGTGATTTTTCAAGATGGCACCACTGGCACAGAATCGCCCGCATTTCAAAATCACTTCTATCAGACCTGGTCCTACTAAAGATCAATACATTCTGCAAATTTCAATTAATTCTGCTTATTGGATCGTGAGTTTCCGTGAACAGAAGTTTTTGATGCTAAAAATATAGGTAAATTGGGCAAGGGTTACCAGGCGTGCCCGTTATACCATATCAAATTTTATTTTTTATTTATGTAAACAAAGCACAAGATTTACATATAAGTGGCTTTTTTTTGAAGAAACGGCATTTTTTCAAGAGAGACGATGATTTGGAGGTTTTCACTTTCAGTGCCTGTCCTAGCTACATGGTTGCCAGCACACTCATTAAAAGCTGCACAAATCTACAACTTAATAATATCAATATGTCCTGAAAATTTCGTAATGATTGAATAGCTCTGTCAAAAGTTATCGCTATTTAAAAATTTTCAAATTTTCCCGTTCTCATTTTAGGCACCCAGCGCACACATGGGGTTAAAAAATTCCAAAACATTATCCGACTCACATGTAAAACACGTTCGAAATTTATTTCGTCAACATTATTTTTGCGAAGATTATTTGTGTACGGAATAATAGGTGTATTAAAAATATCACTAAAATGGCCGCCGGCGCCAAAGGGTTAAAGATAAATGACATTTATCTTTAACCTGGACCTATTCTGCATATACACCAATGTATCCTGAAAGTTTCAGCTCAATCGGATGGCGCGTTCTCGAGATTATCTCACTGAAATTTTTTGATGATATATATATATATATATATATATATATATATATATATATATATATATATATATATATATATATATATATATATATATATATATATATATATATATATATATATATATATATATGGAAATATGAATTTTTGGCCGAATCGATTTTAATACTAATGTTCTTCGAACATTAGTAAAAATCCTTGCCTACTTTAAGGCACTCAGCGCCCACAATGGGTTCAAAATTTCCAATTTTTGATGATAGGCAAGGATTAAACATAACAAGTTTTCATGATCAATGCTTACTTTAAATAAAAATGTACACTGCATAAAAATATAGAGGTATTTGCAAATTCATTAAAATGTCCGTCACCGTGAAAAGCTTAAAGAAACCGACTTTCAACAATAAATTGTGACTAAATTAGAGTTTTTTATTGGTAAATTTAAAGGTTGAACTTCTGACAAGTAATGCATTTTGAGAATTGCCTCTCATTTGCTCTCAATTGCTCTAGTTTCCGCAACTTATTTTGACAGTTGCTCTATTTTAAATTGCCTTGAGATGATCTGGTTTTTTTCAGAGTCATTAAACACAGCTTTGTTACGAGTTGTGGTTCAAATGTCATAGTATCTAGTTCCACATAAGTTTGGAAGGGAAGAAAATGAAAAGCCAAAATATTACTGAAAGAAACTGATCAGACTCTCATCGATATAATGAAACTTCTGAAAGAATTAAAAATCATTCATTTTCGTATTTAAAATAAGTCATTAAATATGCGCAAGCCATGCAGGGATATTGATCGATAGATTTTGTACGAAACGGCAACACCGTCCGGTGGAAATAGGTTAACGACGACGACCTGAGAAGAGAGTCCTAGTAGAGCAACCGCATGGTGCAGACGTTGTGCTAGGCGAGGCAAGTGCAATGTACACTGTACCAATAATGTCTTTGTGCAGCAGCTATTTGAAACTCAAATGATAAAAAAACAATAAATTGTTGCAAGAAATTTGAAAATGTTTTAATGCAGATTTATTCATTAAATATTTTTATTAAATTTAGTCATAAAACCTAATCTATTTAAATTATTCATTACAAAGCTATTAACTAAAAATAAAACAAAGTCGTCCATTTGCCTCCAATAATGTCTTCGTACACTTACGAAACAGTTTATGAAAAATCTTAAAAACTATAGATACATTTGTTGTTCATATTTAGCTGGGTAGCCTTCATTTTGAATCACGGCTATAACGCGGTGTGGTATCGCTTCTACAAGTTTTTTTTGCATAGCTTGGCTCTATTTGCATAAATTCCTTCTAAAAAGCCTGTTTCAACTTAGGTTTCGAGCCAATATGATGAGTCCTGATCCTCTTTTCCAAGCATGTTCCGCATGTGCTCAATAGGATTGAGGTCAGGACTTTGCGGTGGTGTTTTAAGCAAGTGTGGAGTTTTGTACGCCAAGAACATCCTAGTATTGTGGGCCAGGTACTTTGGATCATTATCTTGCTAAAATTAAAAATCCTTTGATACACCCAATTTTTCAGCACTTGGCTCCAAATTTCTCTTGAGAATTTCAATATATGCCCGATGATCCATGATTGCATCAATTATTTTTAAGTTCCCAACACCGCTGGCAGTCATACAGCTCCCTACCATTACGCCGCCGCCACCGTGATTTCGAATTTTCGAAAGGCAGTAGAAATAAAATAATACTATCCATAGAATGGTACTTAAATATAATAAGAGAAGAAAAATTGGAAGCTTGTTTGACCCCTTTTGTATGTAAAACATATAAGTTAATTAAAATAAAACAGGCAGTTAGAGTTTAGTATGGACTCTAAAATTATGATAAGTTGTTGAACGATAATATAGTTTAAGAAAAAATAAAAAAAAACAGTTTTTCATCAAAAGGGCCGTTTTAGTTTTGTTAGTTTAGTTTAGTTTATTTAACAATTTATCATCAAGTTTATGATAAAGAAAACTTACTTAAGCCTTTTTCTTTCAAATAATTTCAAATAAGTAATCTTTTTATGTCTACATTCTTTCATGTAATCTCAAATTAATCATCCGTGGCAAATTACTACGAAAATTTAATCAACATCTCCAAATCACATCGTTATTTGAAGAGAAAAGCAGGTCACTTGCTCCAATGCTTTCTCATTTTCCCTCTCACATCTCGCTGGCTATTCGTGTGATTTAATTAACACTTTGTCTGGGAGTTTATTGTTACTATGGTCGGTCTTCCAACAGTGACAGTATAAACATAGAAAAATTCTTTTCTTTTTGCAGGCAAGCGCAAATTCGCTCCATTCGAGCATGATATATTAGTGAATTTTCTCAGGTGTTTTCCGGATCATCTGACGGAAAATTTCCAATTGCTTTTCGAGATTCGGTGAAGCGAAAAATCTTGTTTGGCAAAAAAGGATAGCGTATCAAATTCGGAGAGTTTTTCGTCGAGATAACGTTAAAGAAAAACATAGTTGGAAAATATGGTCTTGTGCTGAAAGTGCTTGTTATCTATATTTATGGAACTTAAGATGATTGAAGCAAGTGGGAAAAATTGACTTGGGTCGATTGTAATACATCTGACTTTGCTTTGAGAAAAATATTTCTGACCTTTCTGTAGATGCTTAAACTAAAGCGGCTTTTTTACAGCATAGAGGCAATCTTTAAAATATCTGTCAATGAAATATAGCTTAATATTCTTAATTAACATTAATTTCCTTAAAATTATTGACAAAAACAAATAAATCGTTTATTGGTTTTTAAAATTTAGATGATCATGTTTAGCTTGCAGAGAATTATTTGCCAACTTATCTTGCAGAAAATGTTTTTTTTTCAATCATTCTTTTTTTTTTTCATTATTAATCATTATTAACAACAATTGAGATTCATTTATCATCTACCGTGAAGTATACGTAGTCGAACAATCACAAGTTTTCATCTAAATATCATGATAGTACTTGCATTGAGCCTTCACTTCTGTAATTCCTTGTTAAATATATTCAGTTACTTGGTGTAGTTAGGTGTCATATTTATTTCGAATAAAATGTACATCACTGAAAAGTAATGAAAAATACGTTGATTATACCCATCAACTATCGGCCGTATTCTCAAATAGTCTCCAGCAGTAAATTTCTAAGTAAATTACAAAGCAAAGCGAGATTTTGACGAAACGCATCGTGGGGTCCTCTTTTGAGCCACTCTTTCAAGCATTTGAGGCTTATTTTCGGCATGAATAGAAATTTCAATTAATCAGTGTAAACCGAAATCCCATAGGTGCTAAATCTCATGATCTTAATGATATGCAAGCTCTGCATTTTTGAAAAAAGGGAAAATAATGCTACCAGCAGGAAGACGTCTTTTGTTTTTCTTTTAGTCCTATGAGTTTACTGCTACCTATTAAGTCCTATGAGTTTACTGCGATTTTGTTTCACTTCATACACGAAACTTTTGCTGTTATGAAATACTCATTAAACAAAAAGTGAGCTGTATCACTAATTGCGTTTTTTTTATAAATAGTCCGCTTCAAGCTTGAGCGGCAGCAGCTCGTGAGTTTTCGATACAAAGCATAGCCTCGTGGCTTTAGTTGCTGTACCTTTACTTTAGCTAGATTTCATGCAGGTGTAAGCCGAGATTTACTTCTGTGAAATCTTTCACTCAATAGGCGAAAAATGGCCACATTATTGCGAGAAGCACCGATTAGAGAATTTTGCAGTTTTTCTTACACTCATACTTATAACAACTATAATACTTTCCGCACGCTCAATTAACACGATGATTTTTACACACAAAAATTTATCCCGAATGTGACATACAGAAAATAAAAAAGTGTTTTTTAAATAGTTTCATTTATTAATATTATTTGAACAAACTTTTTCCAAAATCATTGTATGGTTCAAAAGTTGTTTGCTAGTTCACTTAGATCCCTCAAGAGGGCACGGTCAAAGACCTCTTCAATGTCCACAAATATCCGATTCACTTACAAGCCCTTACAAATCAGACTCTCAGCTTCGGAAACCATAAAATGTAGAGCGAAAAGATTCTCCTCGCTTTATAATTGTCCTCGCTGGTACCCAATCTGCGAATATTTGTTGGCACTAAGCGCCTTTCAACAGGCTTCAACACTTTCAGCATTTAGGCTAATCGCCCAAAGTTTCTTCGACTAAATAGTCATCCATCCCAGGTTTTCGTATAAACATTACTTAAACCTGTCGCCAATGTAGCGGAACCTAATCCAGGGCTAAGTATGCCAATAAATTTTTGTTGGATCTGGCTCCAGGTACACTCAGAAAAATTTCAAATTTCAAATTTCGCTCTGGAAAGCAAAAATTTCGCTCTGTGAAGCGAAAATTTTGCTCTGACAAGCAAAAATTTCGCTCCGAAAAGCGAAAATTTCGCTCCGTAAAAGCGAAAATTTCGCACTGGATAGCGACTTTAATTTCGTGAAATCGAAGCGAAAATTTCGCTCTGGAAAGCAAAAATTTCGCTCTAAAAAGCGACATTTTCGCTTTGGAAAGCGAAAATTTCGCTCTGGGAAGTGAAAATTTTCGCTCTGGAGAGCGAAAAGCGAAAAAATACAGTATTGACGCCGTCTGTAGAAGTTTTAGTAAAGCTTTTAACAGAGTTGATAGCCCTACCTTAATTCTAAAGCTTCATAAATTTGGACTTACCGGATCTTTGTCTAACTGGCTGACTTTATACTTTCGGAATCCTGACTTTCTACCTTGGCCCACTTCCTTTTAATATATTTATTTCTGAATTATCTGACGTCCTAGCAAATATACATAATCTATTTTATGCCGACGATCTCAAAGTATATCACATCATTAAATCTAAATCCGATGCACTCTTTCTCCAATCTAAACTTGATTGACTTGATCATTGGTGCAATGAAAACAAGCTGTCTCTCAACATTGCTAAGTGCACGGTTATAAGATTTTCCCAAAAATGCACCGCCTCACATAACACGAACTTTCTCGGCAATAATATGTTAGCTCGAGTTGAAAAAGTTGTTGGTCTTGGTGTTATCTTAGATGAGAAACTCCGTTTCACCTTGCATTATGATAAAATACTTTCCCGTGCAATCAAACAGCTAGGCTTCACCAAAAGACGTGCCAAGGAATTTCGTAACCTGTGGGTCACAAGGTCTTTATACATCTCATTTGTACGCCCCATTCTCGAATATGCTTCCATTTGCTGATATCCGGCTTTTGAAACCCACAGTAACAGCCTCGAGTCCATACAAAAGCAATTCTTACTTTTTGCATTGAGATCATTGAGATACAGCCCTTATGATTTTAATACTTGTCCTACTTATGAGTTTCGACTTGGTCATCTAAACTTATTGACACTTGCATCCAAAAGAAAGTTGATTTCGGCCTGCTTCACATTTGACATCATTAGAGGCGCTATCAGAGTTGAATTCTTCAATAGTAAAATGGTGTTAAATAACCCTGTAAGGAACACCAGGTTCTCTCGTTTACGTAAGGAATATCCACATTCCACTACTTACGCAACTAATTAGCCGATAAATAGATGCTGCAGGATATTCAATAGTAAAACTAATCTGTACTATCCAACGATCTCCAAATCATCCTTTAAATCCTCCATTTTTCAAGCCATCATTTAAATCCTCCCTTTTCCAAGGCATCCTTATCTTAAGCTATATGTCAATGTTTTATTTATTTGATATTTATTAATTGTTATTGATTTCTTTGTTAATTATTTAATTTATTTAATTTTTCGTTTTATTTTTATGTACACATTAATTATGTAACCTGTACCTTGCTTGGTTAATAAATAAAATATTAAAAAAAGATAGAAGAGAATTAATAAAGCTGAATATTGATGTATTCCAACAAAACAGACTCTACATTTTTTGTGCATTATGCTGAATGCAGGGAAAATCTTTAACCCACGCTGGGCGCAATTCTAAATTCACTAAAAATAAACTTGTCAACCATCATTCTACCAACTTAAACACAACTAACCAAACAAATACAATGCCACAACAGTAACAAATAAAATTAATTAAAATATATCATAGTTAAATATTGACAATAATGTTTGCATATTTATTGAAATTGATTGTTTTCATTGATTGATTGAATGATTCATGATTGGTTATTTATTTCAAAAGCAAGCAAACAACACATGAAACCAAACGTCACATTTGCTTGAGCCATTATATTTATCCTGGCTCGTATGATAAGCTGTAACGGATTTGCATCAATTGATTTTCATTGCTAACATAGCATGCTCAGAAGCATGGTTCGCTAAACCTCTCAAATCATTCGAGTGAAAGCTGATTTGTTGGCATAATTATCCCATTATTACGAAAAACTTTTTCATACCAATGTGTCATTTAGATGAATCTAGGATAATATTTTCTATTATCTTTAATTTATTGTCCTTTAATTTCTCATTACTAGTACATGCATCAATAGGGCCATTGACACCAGAAAACGCTTTGTGCGAAAAAAGGCATTCGCAGCTTTGTCTGAAGGGCATTTGTTATTTATTTCCTGGTAACTTTTGGATCCGATTTCGCAACATTCGAATCCGATTGACGTCATTTCTAATTGCCGCTTTGGTTTTGTCTTTCCTTTTTTTACGACTTCCTCTTCTTCGTTATTTGGTACTAAATGCGTAGTGTTTTTTTCGGTAAGTCTAGAGCGATTCATACTTTTCTATTTCTCTCTGTTTACATGTAATTATTCCGTTTGATTGAACTGATTAAGATATTGTTTAAGATATTCTTAAGATATTGTTTACTTAAAATAAATAATAATGTTGTAGATAACTAATAATTTGAAACATTAAACTATATAATATTAATTTCAACTTTTACCCTGATACTTTTTACTTTTACTTTGATACTTTTGATTTGTTACTCAACAAACAATAGTTCGTTATATTTATGCTATAGAGCAGGGGTGGGCAAACGGTCGATCGCGATCGACCGGTCGATCGCAAACAGGTCGACAGTCGATCCCAAACATTTTTAATAATTTTACTTGGCTAATTTAAAATGTGAACTGAAAATTTAGTAGACCATTTATTCAGTGCATTTTGGAATGGGCCTTGGCTTAATAGATCCAATCGGACAGTCCACGCAGTTTCTGTTCACACAAAAGCGCGCAGAGCCTTGGTGGCGGAGAAGCCAAAGGGAAAATCCGAGATAGCTATGCTCTCAATTTGTGCAATTTATAGATTTATATCATTGTAGTAAAACTGCTTCACTAAATCTCGTATACGTATACGGTTGTTTCATTTCCTTAAATCCCTCTGTTCTAAAGTACACACTTTATATTTTTGCTTCCCGCTATACACCTTGCCTGCATTTGCATTCGTCTCCCTGCTACCGGGGTAGTAAATTGTCGCACACAGCGCAACAAAGGTTAATCTCAATTTTAGATAAAATAAAATTTTAAATTAAAATCTTTTCACGCCAATATAGTTTGTGCAGTTCATTCTTTCGAGCTAAAAAGTGACATATGGTGTTTGAATTTGAAAATTGAATTGTGTAAATGTCTTTTCAATAGCAAAATCGTTCGAAAATTGAAATTCTTGACATCTTATCCGTCAGAAATGATAAGTGTCTCCGCTTTTCTTCATTTTCAAAATTTTCGCTCGAAAGAATTATGGAGACATGTCAAAATTTAACTTCACGATTAACTCAGTACTAGCCTAAAGAATGAATTGCACATACTAAATTGGCATGAAATGATTGGAGACATGTGCCAAAGCTATCTGCATTTTCAAAGCGAAAGCATCTTTTGCATGAAAATTTAACGTGAAATCGGAAACAGTACTAACCTTTAGATGGCTTAGCTGAGGAAGCTTTCTGCAAAGATTTCTAAATCTTTTGCCTGAAGTTATTGCATTTTTGGACACATTGGGAGAAAAACATGAACAATTGGAAGATCCAGTATGGGTTAAGAAATTAGCATTTCATACGGATTTTATGGGCCGTGACAGCTCGCTTAATTTACAATTACAAGGAAAAGGAAAATATTGTTGAGCTGTTGAGTTCGGTAAATGTTTTTAAGTAAAATTAAAACCTTTTGCCTCACAACTAAATAGGCAAAATTATTAAACATTTTCCATATTTTGAAAAACATATTAAACTTACTGGTGAATGTAAAATGCAAAAGCTGAAAGACATCCTTCAGTTCGCGAAAAAGTCCGGGGCCTTCGATGGCCGCTTGGACTGAATTTTTTATCTCTATGAACCAATAGGTCTATGTGTGGCCTTGTGCCAACTGGTATAACCTAACCTAACTTACTGGAAAGTAATATTGAAATGTTTTGTCCTGAACTGGAAAATTTTAATCAAGAATTCGAGAGACGATTTGCAAATCTCAATAACCTTCAATCGATTTCATACTTTACAATTGAATTCATCGGATCTAGAGTTAGAAATTTTAACAATAGCATGCGCAAATGAAAATTGTTTTTGGATTTTATTACTATAAAAAATATCTATTATTGAGATTGGTGGCAATGAGGATATTTGCATTTTTTTTGCTTCCATTTATTTATGTGAAGCAACGTTTTCTCAAATGAAAAACATCGAATCGCAACTTATGAGTTCTCTGACTGATGACCACTTACTGGCATCTATTCGATTGTGCATCAGTGCTTACAAGCCCAACTCTACAATACTTTTTGATGAAATGCTTCTATTTGCAATCATGGATCAAATAATATCTGGTAATATGGATCAAAATTAATCCAAAATATTTATTAATAAAGTACATTGCACAAAGTAGTAATACAATGTATTCAATATATTAATATCAATATAGACCTTAATTAAATTTTTATTTATTTTTAATGTAACCCATTTTTCGAAGTCGATCACGCATAAATTAAAAAAATTAATGTCGATCATACCAGTATTAGGTTTGCCCACCCCTGCTATAGAGTAATGATATATCATATGCTTTTTTACCATTAGTTTATCATTCGCAAATAAAATTACGCACCAATTTATGCCTTCTTTCTAAGATATACAAAAGTATATAAACAAGTAGCCAAGCATCTTTATTCTACGAAATGGGATATGAGCTCTAGCAAGATAACGGATATTGCATCAGGAGTTATGGTTTCACAGCTGATGTACGGATTTATTGATGCTGATGCAAACTCCGGAAGACAGAAGACTGAAATCAGGAACAGGATATGAGATGATGTTGAATACACAGAAATATTTCATGGAATGTGTCTATAAAACCACCCTCTTGTTGCTCGAGACAGTAAAGAATATCGGGATTTTATACGGTACCCTTCTTTAACAGAATTTTCTAAGTGCTTTGTGTCCCCGATCAGAGACTTACCTGAGTCTTGGCAGTTCACAGTAAACCCAATCGGATACTTCATCTAGTCGAACTTCCCGATGTGTTTGCGCCAGATCTGATTTATTTCCTGCTATGACTATCGGAATGTCCTGTGAAAAGTGAAGAGGAAAAATTTGTAGATATGAAAATGTAAAAGAGGAGTTTTAAGATATTTGAAAAGAATGCTCTTCTGTTTAAAATAGGAGAATGTATCTATTCTTGTTCAAAAATTCGGGGTAAGTTGATTGTTAAATGTGATTTTAATTCATGAAAATCAAAACCATTTCAGCGAACCCATTTTGAAATTTTCAATAATGCAACAGCACACAAATCGATAAATAACTAAATACCTGAAAATCGGCTCGTTGCTCTCGAATTTCCTCGAAGCACTGTTTCACACATTCGAAGCTTGGAGCGGATGTCGTGGCATAGACCAGCAGGAATGCATGAGCGGTTGCTATTGAAAGGCGTCGCATTGCAGGAAATTGCATATCCCCCGAGGTATCCAAAATGTCGACCTACGATTGCAATGAAAAACGGGAAACTTGTTAGGTTTGAATGAACGAACTCAACTATAGACTAATGTGCCGCTTTGTGTACTTTGAAATACATAATTCTATCTCGATGATTATAGGGTAGGTAGTCTGCCTTGTGTTGTACCCGATGCCCGAATTTTGTATTAATGAAAGTAAGTTTGGCTCGTAGCCAACAGTGTACTGTATCACATAATGGATATGACATTCAAATAAATAGCAAGTCTTTTAGCAAGTCGATATAACGTCGAACAATAGACTCGGACTGACAAAATTCAAACGGCAGTGCGTGACTTTTTGGTCGTCTAGAATAGTCAAACACATTCTACGAGGAGCCGATGGGAATAGAACGTAGCAATTAAGATGGCTCTGATAACTGGGAGTATTAATGGGAGTGAACATTCAATACAATATATAGGTACCATATAGTAAATAACTTGGATGTATTGGGAACTTAAATTGAATGAGGTGAATGATATCGGACAAGAACGGTAACCCTGTTCACGGGAACTCACGACTCGATAATCATATACAGTTGAAATTTACAGAATGAATTGGTCTTAAATAGGACATGATAGAAGCGTTTTTGAAATGTGGGCAATTCTGTGCCAGTAATGCCATCTTGAAAAATCACTAAGAAAAAAAAACTGCTTTTTGCTCTATAAATTCTTATTCAGTCACCAAATTTTGACGAAATTCACACAATAGACGAGTCTTACTCTAAACCATGTTTGGTAGAAATTTGGTAAAAAAATTAGGTTGGAGATGCCAGCTATAGTAGTTTTGGTGTCTTAAATTTTGAAAATTCGTTCAGGAAAATAAAGCTCTTTGCCTATAGCCTCCAGTGCAGTCATGGAATCATAACGAAATTCATACGGCAAATCAAACTTATTGTTGGCTTTTGTTTTATTTTGTTTATCTTTAGTAAGCAATTTCATTATAAAATTTTCAAATCTTAGTGATCTTGTAGTGAAAATAAACAACAAATATTAAGATCTAGAATATTTGAGAGGGGAACCCTAAATTGCTTTGTACCTCCATAACTTCAAATGCAGTCATCGGATCAGTACGAAATTTGCAGAGTAGGTTGACTTCAAAGGGTTGCCAATACAAGGCGTTTTTGTTATTTACATTAAGTATTCACATCGCGAACGTTTGCAATCAAAATAGGTAAATAATGAACATTAGTGTTTCTAGCGGTATTTTTTGATCTTGTATGAACTATTCACTAGATGCTGCACACGAAAATTTCTGGTGCTCAGCAAATAGTTAAGCTTGAGAAAGGCAACCGTTCTTGTGCGATTGGGAATCTGAAAAATTTTATATTTAGACCGTGCGAATGCAATAATTTATCAGACCTTTGCGTTTAGTCGTAAATATTTGTTTCCACTGATTTATGTCAACTGAGCGGAATTTAAATGCGAAATTTCTTTCAACTGATGGCATCAGTGTCAGGACTACCTCAAATTTGGGCGGCTTCCTAGAACTCCTGAAATCGGAAGCAGATGAGGGGAGTGAGTCAGCTTTAGCATTTGAGAAGGACCTCGCCTTAACCCTGATATATAATAATAATAATAATAATAATAGCTTTATTTTATAGATCGAACGGATTTAGAAATATTTTCAGTGTTTGAGTTAAATCTAGGGCTTAGACAATGTCTTTACAGCTAAGTTACTAATATATATACATTTAGAAATGGGGACATTTCACGTGAAGTGGACAACGAAAAAAAACCGAGGTTCTGGATTTCGTTCATATTGTGCATACTGGTACTTCTAAAAGATATGAATGTGGATGCACAAGTTTTTGTTTCTATCAGATTTAGTTGCCGAGTTATGGGCTTCTGAATAATTGACAAAATTGATAAAAGGCTTTTTTGGAAGCGGATTCTGAGATTCAAAACAAAATCTAAAAAACATTAAACATAATGATTGGTATAGAAAATTAGCTGTTCTTTTTAATTTTGAAATTAGTTTTGAAAAATAATTTTTTTTTCCTTTGTGGAACCGGAAGTAGACACTTAAAATCGTAATTTGAATAATTTGGACCAGGTTAATTTTGTTTATTTTTATAACAAAATAAAGCTTAAAGACAAACGAAACGGTTAGTTGGTGTTAGACTAACCGAACATAAGCGCGAAGCAGTCTCAGCAAGGAAAAAGAACTCAACGATAGTACGATCAGCAGTAGCGAAACACATCCTGGAGGAGGAGCACAGCATAACGTGGGACAACGTGGAGGTGATTAAGGAAGTACAGCAGGTACGAAAACTGGATGCATACGAAAGCCTGAACATATGGAAAACCTCGATGGATAGGCGACTAAACACAGACCAAGGAAACTGTGTATCACCATTGTTTAGGTTAATTTAAACAGATACTTTATGATGATAATGTGATTAATAATAGATAGTAAAATGTATTTAAGTATATAATCAATAGATAATTAGCGGGTAATTAGCAGGTAATTAGTATTAGTAAATACTTTAAAAGCAAGCACCTTAAATAAGATATCTAAGCTATTTTAAGATCAGACCAAAAGACACTGAAGAAGAGGGCAGATTACCCTCGAAATATCGATATATGTCAAAATAAAAATAAATCTAGCTTCTAAAGGAAAAATTGGTTTAAATTAAAAAATATACTTAAAGTATACTTATTTTATCATAAAAGTTTTAGAATGGGATGGCTAGTAGTTTAGGAGGTAGGTGAATTTCAATACATACAAGTCGCATGGGGCGTGGTACCGAGAGCTTGCTTAGGGCAGCTAGTTGGCTCGAAAACAAAAATTGATTTGAAATGTGATTAGTAGCGCCATCTCTTATTTGAAAAAGGTTTTATTTTCCCATAAAAACCTAATTAAAATAAATGACGCATATCTAATATATTTGACGCCAAGCCAATTCAAATTTTCCGTTATTTTTCGAGTTACTGTTCAATGCTTGCAATGACTATTACTTTCGTTGATAAGTTAAAGAGTCTTAATTATGTGTATTATGTCTCCGTTCGGCTATCGATGTTTCAATCCATTCGATTTGAAGTTTCATCGGAAGGCTAAAGACCTAAGAAAAAATCCAAGAATATTAGCAGAAAATAAACTATGTCGAATCTGCTGGAAAAAACTGATCGTAGAAACACCTCTAGTTATTAAAAAAAGAACTAGTTTAAGAAACGAGAGTAAAATTGTAAAAATTGTGAAATAAATTCATTTGGCTAAACACAAGTACCCTTTTTTTCATTAAGTAAATCAGCATTATCATTTTTTAATATTTTATATTCTATATGTAAGTGATACGAGTTATATATAATAGTTTTACTACAAATATTTTGCTTTCACACTCACTAGCTATCATAATCAAGCTCCCGGTACCACGCCCCATGCGACTTTTTTGTATTGAAATTCACCTACCTCCTAAACTACTGGCCATCCCATTCTAAAACTTTTATGATAAAATAAGTATACTTTAAGCTTTGTTTTGTTAAAAAAATAAACAAAATTAACCTGGTCCAAATTATTCAAATTACGAGTTAAAGTGTCTACTTCCGGTTCCACACAGGAAAAAAAATTATTTTTCAAATCTAATTTCAAAATTAAAAAGAACAGCTAATTTTCTATACTAATCATTATGTTTAATGTTTTTTAGATTTTGTTTTGAATCTCAGAATCCGCTTCCAAAAAAACCGTTTATCAATTTCGTCAATTATTCAGAAGCCCATAACTCGGCAACTAAATCTGATAGAAACAAAAACTTGTGCATCCACATTCATATCTTCTAGAAGTACCATTATGCACAATATGAACGAAATCCAGAACCTCGACTTTTTTTCGTTGTCCGCTTCACGTGAAATGCCCCAATGATTAATTGTACTATATATAGAGTTACAAATTATCTCTGATTAGGCAAAATCAGCTTGAAATCTACTGTAACACTTAAACTGAACTCAGGATAGTTTTTATGACTATGGATTATAAACTAGATTAAGGAAATGTATTGGAGAATACACTACCTTACGCACGATTCAAGGATGCAATTATTAACATTTATCAACGAACTTTTGTTGAAGAGTAAGAGCTCTGGACTTGATCTTATTGACTTTTACCAACTTGTGCAGACGAGTGGTGGAGAAGTAGTAGGGTTTATTCAATATAATTTTGAGGCATTTATTTTGCAGTATTTGAAGCTGGTGAACATGACAAGTTGCACAGCTAATCCATATTGGACAGCCGCATAGGATAATAGGCGGCATCGCGGATTTGTATATTAGCAGTTTATTGTGTAGTGACAGCTTAGACTTCCTGTTGATAAGTGGGTATAAGAAGCGTATGTTTTTCAATATTTTAGATTTGGTGCCTTCAATGTGCGAGTGAAACGTTAGTTTTGAGTCTAGATGGATTCCAAATTAATTAATGAATTTGGACTAACTAATAATTGATCCAAGAATATTTATTTGCGAATTCGGTGGGGTTTTTACGTGCGCGTTTTTTTTTTGGTGAAGAAAATTGCTTGAGTTTTATTTGAGTTTATTTTAATCTTCCACCTTTTACAAAATTGATCTATGAGAGATAATTGCTCCTGGAGATTGTTAATTATCAACGCGGGGCCAGCTTCGCTGGCGAAGATTGCAATGTCATCAGCATACATAGCAAAGTTGCAATACGGTGATTTTTCGAGGTCAGACATGAAAACATTATACAGTGAGCCTTGGGGAAATCCGGCAAGTAAACCTCATTTTTTTTAAATGTCGTTACATTAACGTTTAACGTGCATACTTCTTAGGAATCACGTAAAGTGCACACATGGGTGTCTGACACCATGACGTGTTCTATGCTGATTTGCTCTGCCGCTATGGAATATTTTATTACAAAAAAATTATGGGATGTACTTTGAAATATCTCCTTCAAAGTTATGTAAATTTTATATTAATTTATTAATTTTTAATTTGTTTAAAAAATTGTTGAAAGACAAAAAGTTGAAAAATGGCTTTTTTTTTAACTTAATGTTGTTGGGTGTCAGGCACCCACAATGCACTTTAAGGGTTAAAAGTGCGCGAGTTTAAAAACGAATGGACAATTTTGCATAAGCAAGTGGGCAGTGAGCATTTAAAAAGTTTGAAAACAATGCCGTCATGCCATACTGTGCCAAAGGCTTTTTCAATATCAAGCGCTATGAGACCAGTTGAGCGTTTTAATATAAAATTATCATTGATGTGATGAACAACTCTGAGTAGCTGATGAGTGGTAGACATACCAGGTTGAAAGCTGAACTGAAAGTCCGGGAAGGTGGAGGTAGTTTCGAGTTCTTTTCGAATACGGGAAAGGATAACTTTTTAGAAAAGTTTACTAAAGGATGTAAGCTGATAAGGCGGTAGCCTAGGATTTTTACCTGGCTTTAAAATTGGAATGACGATTGCGTTTTTCCAAGCAGAAGGAGGGTATCCTAACTTTAAGCAACAGTTAAAAATAAATGTAGCTAAAATACTGCCTTCTTATAAAGGTTTTTAAAAAGGACGTTCAGCAAGCCGTCATCACCAGGCGCGGAATTCAATTTCAAGTTTTTGTGATGGGATCTTGTTTCTACAGGAGAGCAAAAATCACCAGGTTGGAAATGGGTTCTGGCTTCTTTTAGTTTGGTGTCGGGGTCACTGCAGAAAAGCGTAAGCTTGTGTGAGCTTTGAAAAGAGTCAGCAAGTGCATCAGTTTTCTCTCTTTCAGTATAAGCGCCATCGCCATTAGGAAGGAGTAAGGGAGGAAACATACGTTTTTTGTTCTTCAGTAGCTTGAGCAATTTCCAGAAACGATTTGACCCAGGTGCCTGTGTGCATAGTAAAAGCTTGGGTCAGACATCGCTACTTTTACTGCGCAGTTTTTAGGTTGCAGAAGCAAAAACTGCTAACTCTGTTCACACATTGTGGGTGCAACCCGCTACTTTTACTGCGCGCAACCGGGTAGCTGCAACTTCTTGCGAAGAAAACTGCAAAGGTGTTCACACATAACTCGCAGTTTTGCTGCGCGCAACCTCTGTTGCAGTATTTTACTATTTAATTTGTTATGAAGTTTCAACCAGTTGTGTTAGTACACTCAGAAAAATGTCATTTAATAGAATCAAATTTAAATCAAAAGTTGAAATCACTTTGAAATAAAAAGCGAATCTTATATGAATTCCACTTTATTATAATAATTTTCTTTTCAAATCAAAATTTTTCATCATTGAATTAAAAAGAAACGTATATGAAGCCAAATCATATTTGAAAATTTTTGAATCAAAATTGTTCAAATATGATTTGGCGCCATATACGTTTTCTTTTTAATTCAATAATGAAAAATTTTGATTTGAAAAGAAAATTTTTATAATAAAGTGGAATTCATATAAGATTCGCTTTTTATTTCAAAGTAATTTCAACTTTCGATTTAAAGTGATTCTAAAAAAGTGATTTAAAGTGACATTTTTCTGAGTGCATGTATATCGATGATCCAGAAGTGTTGGCTGCGGCTTGTTTAGTTATAGTTTTAAATAAACGAAAAAAGGAAAGCGAAAACAGAAGCTGCTGGGTGAGGACGTGGATCGCAAATAGAGAACACTATGGAGCTGTGCATTGTTTGTTAAATGAATTGCGTTTAGATGACGAAACATTTTATAAAAACTTTTTGAGAATATCGGGTAGTGATTTTGATGAACTTCTACAACTGGTGACTCCTTTAATAAAGAAAAAAAACACTTGGATGAGAAAATCAATAAGCCCAAGTGAACGATTAATCATAACGTTACGATTTTTGGCTGCAGGTAAAATTGTTTTCAGTATATCTACATTTTATCATGTTTATAATTTGTCTTCTTTTTATCCTAAAAGGCGATAGTTATAAATCTTTAATGTACCTATTTCGTGTGCCATCAAATACTATTTCTATAATAATAAAGGAAACCTGTGAAGTAATATTCAGTGCATTAAAGTAAAAGTATTTAAAGGTAAAATATAAACAAAATGTATTTCATAATAGTTTAATGAACTTTATCAAGAGTAGGAATAGTGACAAAACATACGCAAATATTCAAAAATAAAAAAACATTTAAAAGAAACTATGTATCATTAAATAAAAAACTTATGAGTTCAGACATTTGTATAAGTTTTTTTCATAAAATTACCGTAAAAAATATTAAAATTGCTGTCACTACCGAAAACACAATACTGATACTTCTCAAGGCACTAATTGAATCGGAAATAACAAAACGAAAAGCTGCAGACGCAGCCGCAGCAAAGTTTCAACCAAATCAATATTTTTTTGCTGCACTTGCAACTCATTGAAAAGCTCTTCATACATCGCTACTTTTTAAGCTGCAAACTGCAACCGCAGTCTGGCTGCAGGAGCAGTTTTCAAGGTTTCTACATTGATCACACATCGCTACTTTCTGTCAACGCAGTTTTTTGTGCTGCGCAGCGTAAAAAGTAGCGATGTCTGACCGTAGCTTAAGTCATTCCACCGTTTATTACGTAGTTCAAGAAACGTTTTACGTATTTGGGTATTCAGAGTGTTTAAGTGGGCTTTTAATTGAGGACAACGAGTTCATTGTCACTACCTACGAGTGTCATTGCGGTGTTTGATTAAAGAAGCAGTAGCGTTGTCAATATGAAATTTGGAAATCACTCGCTTTGAAGTGAGGGTGGAGTTGTTTCGGGCTAATGTGAGCTTGTTAGAGAAAGTAGAGATTACTCTGTCAATTTGGGAGCCGTTTGCAATTTCCGAGAGGTTGTAATCGTTACGGTTAATATCATCCTCCAAGATTCTCCAAGAACCCAAGCGGTTTTATTGTAATTGAAACAGGAAAAGGTCGAAAGCTTTAAGTGATAGTTCGTTAATGACTGAGGGCTGAGGCAAGGGAACATTGCTGTTGGTTATAATAGGATCAAGATTTGAGGGATTTCCTCTTGGAGGAAAGCAGGCTGGACCATCGAGAGTATGTATAAAAGTGGTTTTCTCTAATGAAAGCTCAAATAAGATTTTTCCGACCTTGTTAGCTTTCAAACAGTTTCAATGTCGGTGTCGGGCATTTAGGTCATTACCGATAATGTAGTTTGTTTTCAAGGAAAAGAGCAATTTTAGATCGTTATGGAACTGCTTTGTCTTGTGGGAATTCAATTTTGTGCCACTGAAGTAAATTGAAATAGCAGTGATGTTGATTTCTTCGATGTACACTGCTACCGTTTCAATAAATTGGGTGGGTAGATTATATAATCGTTGAAACTTCATGCCTTTTTTAAGAAATAGAGCTACACCACCACCAATTACATCCTTTCTGTCGTTTCTAATTATATGATAGTTAGAATTATTCAGAACGTCGTCTTCTCTAAGCCAAGATTCGCTGAGAAAGAGAATATCGATATTTTTTTCATCTAGAAAAGCAAAAGTTTCGATCGATTTGTTTCGAATGCTTTGAGCGTTCCATGTAAGACATTGAATTTTATGTTTATTTATAAACGAATTTGGTCGCTAGTTCTACGATCACATTGAATTGATAGGTGCGCGTTTTACACAAAGAGAGACGTGTAATGAGCTCTTGAGACAAGTTTAGTAGCTCAGTAGCAGAAAATAGGTTTCCAGAGCTGGGAGAAGATGAGGCACTACTAACATTGTGTAAGCTAAGAGTAGTACTATTGTTGTTATTGAAAATGGGAGCATTGCGGGCGATTGCACTGTAAGCTTTATCCGTCTCAGGTTTATTGTAGTGATTGCCAATACGACTGCCTTTGGAAGGTAACGACAGAAAGTTAGCACAGTCTAGAGCTGGCGGGCCACCGCAGTTGGCACAGGCTATTTCCGATGTGTTTTTATCTTTGCCGCAAATTAGACATTTCGTTGGAAGATAACAGAACGATGTTCAGTGTCCCCAACCTTTTCAGTTTCGGCACTGAGTAGGATGCTGAGCTTTTCGTTGTTGGACGCTCCACTTTACTTGGACGTGACTTACTGAATCAATTTTCTTGAGGTCAGTATTTTTTGAGATCAGCATCCGGGATAGTCCAGCTGCCTTGCCCGATACCAAGTTGCTTATAGCTTTTGGGGTAAATCTTCTGTAGTTGTGGAGAATATCAGGCCTTAAGTTCTTTCAGCTGGCCTTCTCGGTGTCCGTTTTCATGTCAGTCTTTCAAAATGTTCTAGGATGTTCTTCAGACAGGTCGCGTGGTATATATACTCCTTCAGCAAGAAGTTCTCTTCAAGGTCCATGCCATTGACTGGGTACTGCAGGGTGTTTCCCGTGTTTTAAAGGAACCAATAAAGCTTTGGCACATATGGTGGATCAGCAAAGTGGTGTTCTGAAGAAGAAACTCGGTTTGCACTCCTTGATAGGATAGGTCTTTTGCATGACCTCCAGCATTGTCAATGAGGAGGAGGACATTAAACTCAAGTCCATTATTCGCGAGATACAGTTTGACCTGGGGAGTAGAAATGCTCGTGAATCCAGTACCATGATATCTGCTTCGTGATCCAGATCCTGCCATTTTATATTTAACCCACTAGCACAAGAACCTATCTTTTTAATCCAGGATTCTAGGATCCAGGATCAAAAATAAGAGCAGACGTGAGGTGGATGATACTCGCATTTCTCAAGAAAGTTTGAGAAAGTGTTGTCGAGGTAGCTCTCTGCTGCAGCTTCGTTAATACTGGCAGCTTCTCCATTGATAAAGACACTCTTCAGATAATAAATTTTCCTAAATTTCTCAAACCAATCTTTGTTTATCATGAAATCCATGAATGCTTTGAAAGGGGGTCCAAGATGATGTACGTTCACCATAAAGAGCATCTTAACCTTCTCCCGGATGACCAGCGAATCCAACGGAATGTTACTCTTGCAATTGTTGCTAATCCAAAAGACTAGGGAGAACACTATGAATTTATTACGGTTTGCCTCCGTAATGAAACAGTAGTCATTGTGCGGATGTTCTTTTCACCTTTAGAATGGTAGACTCATTTAAGTTACAACGGAGAGCAAACTCCACGATTTTCTCGCCATGATTGATCATACCTGTATCGATACATGATCATACCTGTATTTCTTCTGGATGGTAAGCATGCTCCTCTGGTGCGTGGTTTTATCGTTAAAAGGCTTTAAAACAGCATCATGCTTCGAAGTAAATGTGGAGCCTAGGTAAAATCTCCCAAAAATCGCAAATACTTACAAGAGGAAAGATACTTTCGATGCACAGCGAAGTGGAAACGTGTTTGAGGAAAACAAATTTGCGTTACGCTGAGCCAATCAGTGGTAAGGCTTCAAAGAAGATAGCATAGCCGATTAGTGAAAAAGCTGATGCGGGATATGGCGAGAGACAACTGTATTTTTATATGTATTATCGTTATCCACCTTGCAGTACAAGCAGACTAATTTTCCCCATTCAGTGCAGATAGTTGCTGAAGGAACCAATTCTCGTGAAGAACTGACAGAGGCGATGATCAACCTCCCCACGGACACGGCTAACCCATGGGCTCAGAAGACTTATGATAAGACTATCCAGCGACTCTAGTTTCTTGCACTCCAGTATTGTTGCCAGAGCTAGAGACTTCACTTTCGTGCGGACGTGAGAGCCGCAGTTCTTTCAAGCTCCAAGCGGTTGACTTAACCTTGCTTGCGCCTGCTGGTCTATTGGGATAACTCGCAATACCAATAGGACAGTATATTCTGAAACTATGCGTTAGCTTCAAGCGATATACGGAGCACCTTTGTGCGAGACACTGGCCATCTGCACTCTAAGCTTTTTAATTGCTCTAAGTAAGTACTACGTCAGACCAGATTTCCAGTCCGTATAGCAAGATGGAGGTGGCCGTAGCCATCAGCAATCTGCTGAGGCCAATGATGTTGACTACTTGCTCATTCAGCCAACGGTTCCTAATGTCCCACCGCATACCTTAAAGATGTGACCCCAGCTGGCCAGCTTTGTGTCCAGTCTCACTCCTGGGTACCTTAGCAACTTGGTGGCCTGGACTTTAGGGTGACATACTCCATCTTAGAGAAAACAGTTGGTACCCTCCATTTTGTCAGTATGAAAAACTATCTCTCTTGCTTAAAAACTTTAAATTTTGAAGATATTTTTGTTTTCTAGCGCTAACACTAACACACTTAAATTAAAGAGGAAAAAAAGCAATTTATTTTTACTTGCTGAATAATTTTTATAATGTTACGTTGTTTTTATAATGTATATTTGTAAATATTTCCGAAAAAGCTGACAAATTATATGTATGTAGGCAGAAAAAATTAACGTTAAATCTAATTACAAAAATTAAATTATCTCCAAAAGTCGAAGAAGACCAAAGAAGCATTAGAATAATAATTTAATACAATTAATCTTATATTAACTGGGTTGCCATTTTAAATTAAGTCTTTAAATGATACTTGCAGTTTCATTAATTAGACTTAAAAATAATTCGAATGACATTCTTTGAATTTAAGCCGTGTGGAGCTTCAAAACTGGTAGTCTTTTATAAACTTATGGTTTTTTAAAAACTTTTTCATAGGATAAACTTATGTCTATAGTAAGGACAAATTTGCATTCCCTTAACGTTTTAACCCCCGCTAGACACACCTGGGTCTTTGGTGTCCGGCCGTTTTTGAAAATCGTCAGGGCTCACAGGTACGTCAATATTTCGGGTTCTAACCTCCACTTAAAAAATTGTACCTGGATCGGGAACTGGCGTAGTGAACGTCGCGCTCAGTCCTCCGTTCTTCGTGAATTGCTGAGCTGTCAAAGTTGGCTGCGGATACCAAAGACCCATGTGTGTCTACGGAAGCATAAAAGTGTGATTTTTTTTTTTTTCAAAAAATGTATTATAGTTACATTATCATGTGTACCCTAATACATTTTATGACCACTGTCGCCACACAGATCCGATTTATGATCAATCTTGGCATTAGCATTTTTTATGATCACTGTCGCCTCAGCAAAAGATGTTTATACTTAGTTGAGATGTTTTATGACCATTGTCGCCTCACAGATGCGATTTATGATTGATCTGTGCAAAAGGATTTTTATGACCACTGTCGCTTCAGCAACAGATGTTTGTATACCTAGTTATGAAATAGTATTTAAGTCCGTTCAAATGTTAGTATTACCCTCAGTTTTTCGAATGCTGTTTCCGTGCGAAGAAATAAATTGTGTTAGAGTTTGTTCCTTTTCTTGTTCAAAAAAGTCCTTTTCGTCAATTTCACGAGCCTTGTGTGTAAAAAGTGAAAACTTTCGTCCACGTATCTATATTTTGAAGTCAAAAAGTAAGTACACGTTTTATTTATATAGTAGACATAAAATAAAAAAATTATGCATAAAATATATATATAGTAGAGACTCGTTAATTCGGACTAATTAACATAGGGCCGAATCGGAATATCGCGAAATTCGGATTACTGATATCGTCCATTTTTCCATTGGTTTAAAGGCAAAGTCTTACAAAAAACAACAAAGCTATGTACATTATTTATTTGTGGCAAAGCAAAACAAACAACTTAATTTTAGAATTAAAATATATAAAAATTCGTAATTCTTATTTTCTGAAGAACTCAGTTATTTTAGTTTGCGCAAAAACACTTTTCGTTTGCCTAATATCGAGTCTGTACTGTATATACATTCTATATAAATCATAAAATTTTATATGTAAACTTTTGATAAAAATGTTGTGCATTAAATTTTACATATACATTTAAAACTAAACATGAAAAAATTGTTAAAAATAAATGTTTTTCAAATTCTTAAAATAAGAAGTGATGGATAGAACCGAGTTGGTCAGACGCCAAATGATACAAGAAGAACTTGAAGAGAATTTGTATGGTGCTTGTTCAGAAAATGAGGAGGACTACGTAATTTCTCAAAGCGAATCGGAAAGTGAGGAAGAGAGCTTGGAAGATGAAGGGACATGCTCCACTGGCAGGGATGTTAATGCCGCATCACGTTCATCAAGATCAGGAAGACCGAGAAGAAGTCTTGAAGGAAAAGACGGTTACAAGTGGTCGATAAATGCTCCCGAGAGCAGAGGAAGAAGATCTCTTCGAGTTCACCTAGCCGGAGGAAAAGATGAAGCTAAATTCGTCAGCACACCGCTTGAATCTTGGAGCTTACTTTTACCGGACAAACTGTTAAATGTGATAGTGCTTCATACGAATGAAAAACTTGAAACAAAAGTGCTAGCGTTATTGGAACATCCGCAAACATACCACAATCATACCAATTTGATTGAAATGAAAGCGTTTCTGGGCTTATTATATTACAGCGGTGCGCAAAAAGATCAGCACAAACACACAGAAAATATGTGGGCGCAACATTCATGTGGTTTATATAAAGCGGTGATGTCTCGGCATAGATTTGTGTTTCTTTCGACATGTATTCGGTTTGATGACAAGCAAACAAGGCCTGAAAGGCAAAACAACGACCGGCTAGCAGCAATTCGCGAAATATGGGACACGTTTATTGCAAATTCTAAAAAATATTATAACCCGTCCTCAAATTGCACAATTGATGAGCATTTGCTCGGTTTTCGAGGGAAATTCTTTGCGCGTGTTTACATTCCGAGCAAACCGGATAAATACGGTATAAAAATCATGTGTTTAAACGATTCAAAAACATTTTATATGTTGAATGCAATACCGTATATAGGCAAAGTTGCACATTCGAGATTAGAAAGTGTTCCCACCTATTATGTACGCAAATTAGCGGAACCTATTTATGGCACCGAAAGGAATGTAACATGTGATAATTGGTTTTCCTCGATAGAATTGGTCAACATATTATCGACCAAATCGTTAACATTTGTAGGTACCATAAGGAAAAATAAAAGACAAATACCAATGTCATTTCGTCGGTCAGCGTCAGTAGGTAGTGCACCTTATGCATATTCCAATGATTGTTCGCTAGTGTCTTACACGCCGAAAACTAACAAAGTGGTCTGTCTGGTTAGTAGCTTCCACAAAGGAAAAGGTGGCGCTGATGAGGGAACGCAAAAACCGGACATTGTGGCGTATTATAATCGTACAAAAGGTGGAACCGACACATTTGATTTTTTGTGTAAATACTACACTACGTGTAGAGCGACACATCGCTGGCCAATGAGGCTCTTCTTCGGTATATTAGATCAAGCGGTAGTTAATTGTAACATTTTGTACAATTTTAATGAAGCGAACACTGCCTTGGGAAGATATAAATTTATTGAAACGTTAGCACTTAGTTTAACGAGCGAAGAAATGAAAAGGAGATTGGAAAAACCATCCTTGCGGAAAAATATACGCTCATCAATATGCTCCATTTTGAATATCGATGATACAGGTTATTGTCATGACTTAACCGACCGATTGGAGAAAAGAAAAAGGTGTCATTTTTGCCCCAGCGATAAGGACAGGAAATCTACATTTTGCTGCTGTAAGTGTAAAAAAACAATTTGCGAAGATCACAAGCTTCATATTTGCAATGAATGCATTTTATAATTTTGTTCAATTACTTTATTTATTTTAATAAGAATAAGTGTAAACAATAATAAATAACACAAAAACGTATAAAAATTTGAGTTACATTATTTTCAAACCAAAAATTGTGATTTCAAGCGAACTTTCGACTCCAAAAAATTGTACTTTTTCTGTTGTCATAATAATTATACTTTTTTCGAAGTTTCATTATGTCTTCTTTTTTTCTTTCATCTACTATATGTCAAGAAACATTTCGTTCAGTATAATTTTCTTAAACTTATTTAATAAAAAGCTATGATGTTTTAAGTGTATACGTGTATTTCTCGTGTTTTGTGTCGATTTCCATTAAATAACAATAATAAAAATTCATATATATCCATCACCTAATGCACGCTCTTTTTCTATAGATATCGATCTACCTTCATGCATTTTTTCAGATTTTAAAACGATTCGAAGTGTGGTAAAAAAACGGCAGGACTCCATAGACCCAGGTGTGTCTAGGGAGGTGCTCGAATTGTAGTGTGTCTGGGGAGGGTTAATAATGTCCATTTCGATGGTTTATTTTTATTGCGATATTTTCGCATTTAAAAAGCTTTGGAATTTTCAGTTATACTCTGGCGATTTCGTTGTTTTTTTCCCTGAATTTATGTTAAACTACCATCATAAAAAAGCATTATTTCTCAATTCGTTTGCTGATCTGAATGCAAAAAGAGTCACTTCCAAAAAAAAACACATTCAATTGCTCAGTGACTAATCAATTGCTAAAATCAAATGGCTGATTTCCATTTTCTGTATAAACAATTTTCATTCAGAAAGATACAGTCTATATACGTGTCATTATTATTCCAATTCCACCTGGAATATTGTTCCAACAGTCTAATAAATTATCTAAATAGGTGTAATAATGTCTTCGAATAAATCACAGAAGGTTCGTTCTAAAATGGAAAGCTGTTTGAATGATTTTCATTATTCCCAGTTGCCAAGTGAATCTCAAGGCGGTCACAGATATCGAACATCAACCCACTTCTTAAATCGTCATTTGTATAAATTTACATTTAAACAAGCTCTTAGAGGTACTATCCAAAGTGTGTACACAGATCCGTCAGGCCTGAGATCGAATTCAACTTTCGTTTGAGAGGGTACCATACCAAAACATTAGAGATACATTTAAGGGTTCTCCGAGCAAGCACGATTCGAATTAAGTTGAATTGCGGGTGTAATCGAAACTCTCGAAAAAACAGATCCTTTCGATGACTCTTGCCCTTTTTTAAAATTGCCGCATTCTATGAAAAAATAAAGGTACAATAACAACAACTTCTACCATGAGTGAACGTTTCAGAGGCAGAAAATAACTTGGAACGGAAAAATTGTTTTTACTGCAAAGTAACCGAACAATTTTTTCGCAGAGCTTTCTTTACTCGACAGCAAACGACGAGTATTTTTTATAGTCGATGGACCTCACTAATTCAAATTGCGGTTTTGTGCTTTTTACGAAAAGTCAAGTGAGGATGCGAATTGAGTTGAAGAAGTGACAAGAAGGCGGATCCATCGGACAACATACTGGCGACGTGCAAACATTGTGTCATGTCACACCGCAGTTGGGATGATAGAAGCTTTTGTCATTGTTAGCATTGTAGGGTAGTGATTTGTTGACAAAGGAAACCGAAACCATTTCGTACCTGAGCTCAATTAAGTTTTGCCAAGTAATGTTGGTGTCACATTAAATTGGGAACATTGGTCCTTTCGGAAGCGGAGCATTTTCGAGCATTTTCAAATTCGTGCTTGGTGTTTTTTATGAGCTTGAATTAATTCAAAAATATTGTTAACTTGTTTTTAAAAATTGTTGTTGTAGTATTCAGCACAATTAATTTTATGGGACATGATAGATTTCCTAATGCTTTTTAGTTAACTTCGCTCTTTGTGGTTACCTGAATTAAGACACGAATTAACCGAGTCGTGGAACATATTACTTCACGCTTGAGAATTAAAGCTCTTTGAACTTAAAACCTTAGACTCGAAAAGGATTGCAGAAGGAAGCAAGGAAGTCATTCATATCATATTTTAGAAAATTTAATACGCGTCGTTAGATTCTCCTCGACTCTAAATGTTTTATCGAGAACAGTTTTCGAAGAAAATTGATTCAACATGAAAATGCATCGGCTACAATTCCAATATCGAATACAGAGAAGAGTCTTGAAATATTTCACAAAATACACAACCTTAAAAATTTCATTCTATTTTCCAGCTAAATGTCCACAGAGAGAACGCGTACGTACAATGGTAGAAAATGCGGCATAAATTCGCAAAAATGTCGTTATGTAGTATGAACGTTGACATTTATGCTCATATTTCACTTCATGTAACTTCACAAGGAAATTTTGTTTTATGTTGATTTTGTGCAACGTATTTTTCTCGACTATAGAAATAAGAAAGAAAGCAGCCAGTTGAAGTTGAATTATCATGAACTACAAATGATGTCGTCATGCAAACAAGGTTCACAAAATATAATATGTTTGCGTGGTTTCAAGAAAACTTTTCTTGTAAGTTGACATAGAAAATGACATTCAGTTGCTTAGGTACTTTGACTATCAATTATAAATACATAATATCTAATACTCAAAAAGCAACTGAAACTGGGAAAAATAGTACAAGCAAATAAAAATTTTTCATTTTGTATTGACTCTGAGTTAATTGCAAATAAATTATTTTGATAGTTAAATAAGATATCAACAAAGTTGAGAAAATTTTCATTACTACATGCAGTACCCTGCTATGTTAAATGACATCTGCAAAGGATTTTAATTGATAATACTGAAGATAAAGCAACAAAATATCTGCCACAAAGAGCTTTAGCGAAATAAGGCTCCGCCGCATAGAAAGCGGTCTTTTGCCGCGGGAAGCGATATCTGCCCGATGTGGTCAGGCGATCTGGTTGTATGATGCAATGTTGCCTCAGCCCTGTCAAACCGAACGCGGTCTACCGAATTCTGGCAGTCTCTATCGCAGCGACAAGAGATCCGGTTGTACAAAATTACAGATTTTTCTAGTGACCGCCTAAAAATGAGTGAGCATACTGAATTATTCATCGAAAGGTATTGCGTCCCCTGTGGCGCCCCCAAATTGCAGATCGCTGCAATGAACGCTTAATCGCTTCCCGCCGCGACAGACTGCTTTCTTTGTGGCCAAGCCTTTGGAGTTTTGGACTCAAGACTTTGAAACTAAACGTACTGCGCTAAATAGAAAAAAATTAGACCCAAAACTTTGTTGAATTTTTTGATCATGATATTACTTTGACCTTTACTTTGATATTACTTTATTACGCTGCTGTACATAAATAAAACGTGTGATGAGAAACTAAAACGAAGTAGTTTTTTAAAGCCCCAGTGAACAGTTTGTAGAGTTTGGATGCGTATTGGCTTTCGTTCGAAAATTGAATAATTCTGTGAATTCCTAGTGAAATCAGTATGACTGAAAGACCGTGTGTGTGAGCGAGACAGATGGTATATACATAAGAGTGATAAAGAAACTAGCAAACGCAAGGGATGAAAGAGATAGTAAAGAAAAGTAAATACAGGGTGAGGTTCAACGTGAGACTGAGTGTGAAGCACAGAGTGGACATAAATTTTGAAATACGTATATCGTGAACTAATTAGGATATTAAATCTCCACGGTCACTAGGAGTCAAATTGACCCCTTGCAAATCGCATATTTGTTGATTTTTTTGCTATTTTGAAAATTTTGTACACATTTTTTTTCCATGATATTCTCATTCTGAAAGGTTCAAACTAATATCCTGAACTTTTATGGGTCGTTCGGAACGATACAGGCAACGTGGCAATCGTTTGAACATGGCTGGGATCAATCTGAGAACGTGTGACCTCAGCGGGTTACACAGAACAAACTACGTGTCTCGAAGTACGAAAGTCCTTTCCAACTGGTGAGTGGCCATTCTGCGCAATGACATATCTAAGTCCAAAATATTGTTCGCGAGTCCAAGTTGCTGAAGACTGCAGATACAACAAGGAACGGAAGAAGGAGAAGAAGATACTGGCTCTAAAAATTATGGCTAGATAACACAACTTCTTCAGCTGATTAGATATTTGAACGAAAGTCTAACCCAAATAAACAAAAAGCTGGCGGTCACTGAGGCAGAACTATTTAGCCAGTAGAGCCACTAAGATAAAAAAAGCTCATTAATAAATTACTGAACCTGACTTTGAATACAGAAAAACAGAAGCTGAAACGCAAACTGACGACATCGCCGACACCATCAACAAAAATGGACAGAAAAAATAAAACGAAAACAAAGATCATCTCCCATACTTCAATATCAACAGCGACGGAAGACATTAAAGATTAACTAGACATTTTCCCCTGAGAAAAACAGGGTGAAGATGATTATCTCGCACTTTACCTAATAAAACCACTCAAGGCAATGAAACCACTGTCAACACAGAGGACAGCCACATGACAAGAAATATCTCGAAATCCAGGGCTTCCACCCGCTAGAAATCTTTTTTGTCAAATTGGGGAATGGAACGATAGTTAAGTTAAACCAATATATACATTAAATTCAGCAATATGTCACCTCATCTGTAAAGTTGAAACCCAGGAACTGAGAGGAAGGAAATCGCAGTGCCATAGTTATTAGTAGTTTGGCCATAATAATTGCAATGCGCAGGTGAAATTCGTTAAGTGCAAAGAGGAACCCCGCTTCTCCAAGTAGACGAAGCAGCGTGAGAAAGTTGCCAAATGGGGAAACTGTGGAGGTGACCATCCGTGTAGTTATGGGTGATGTTCAAGAAACTCCAAGAATCTGAAGAAGACGTTTGAACAGGTCGCAAAAGTGAACAGTCCAATCCCATCCCAGGCATCCAAAACCGTTAACCTAAACCTAAAAATCTTGTAGCGTTGCAGACCTTGTACAACGTCCAACAGCCAATTGTCATTGCCAAGCTGTCGTGCAACATGCAATAATAGTTTCAGACCGTGATGAAGGGCATGATGGAGAAAATGGTGCAGGGAAAGCTCACTATATTTCCAGCTCCAAAAACAAACAAAAATCATTAATGTATGCTTCCAGTAACATTATCATTCTCACTTTGAGGTACGATTTGGCTTCAACCCACGTCAATCTACTGAACTCTAGCTTGCAAGTGTCGTGCAGCATTTTCGTACAGGGTTAACTTTTTCACTTCATTTCTTCAGAATGCGGACAATAAAATAGAATAGTCCCGCGACGCTACAGAAAGACGCTATTGGAGGTGGCAAAAACGACCCAGATTCTGGCCAAATCTACTACAAGACCTGAGTTAGATACTTGAGCGTATACCTAGACCAGCATTTGTATTACTCTACTAGCAACTGAATAAAGCAAATAGCGTCTAGATTTCTGTTCGAACAGAGTTTGATAAGACCATCAGTTCGATCAGCACTCATGGATGCTCGATCTGATTCAAATTGAGTGCACAAAAGATGTAGCGAGGGAGGGTCATCAAACGGAAATGCGAGAGTGCATGTGTGGGAGTTAATAGAAAGGCAGAGGCAAAAAATCAGGAAATCTTCGACATTGTATTCCTCCTCAGGCTCGTGCGTCATCAAATCGTCAGATCATTCACAATCAATACAGAAAACGATCAAATACGGGACCCGTTCTTCCTAAACCCGCTTTGTTTTGAGCGAGAGAGTCACATCGGTTTCATTCCAACCGAAACCTTCATATACCTTGATCAACAAGGTTTCATATCTTATGCTAACGAAATTCCCATAACATACCATGCTCCCCGACGACGTAGAGTATAACGACATGACATCCGACAAAATGCAATTTTTCGAATAAAAGAGTACGATCCAAAACCTGTTCGATGAATATAACTAGCAGTTTAGAGTACATCGATAGTAGTAATTAGGAAATAAATAAAAAAATTCGTGCAAATGCCCGCGGATCCAATTCGAGACCAACGACATCTTAGGCTTAAGAATGTATGTAGTTTTTTAGTTAAGTTAGAATAAGTGTAAATACGATCAGATGGTAAAAGCGGCTAACGTTGAAGGATTTTGTTCATTTTTTTTCAATAATCTAGTGAAAATATTATAAGATTAGCCTTTAAAATAAATTCATAATATTACGCAAATCCAAATAATCAAAATGTTTGCAACTTCGAGTACCCAGGTGGCCATTAAGTTCTGTATAAGTCCGGACTAAGAATCTTAGCTTTAAGGATTTGGGTCGTCGTATAATTATGGAAAAAAAAAGCAATTAAACAACTAAAACTAAAACTACTCAACAAGCAGATTAAATGTATGTCCTATACTGATGTACTACATATTACTCCCATACTGACTGCCTTTTACCAGACGTGCAAGATAAAAAAACACCAACTGCAGATTTATCAAAGTCTCGCTCTAAGGAAAATATTCAGAATTCAATGGTAGGTTATAATAATAACGTATGTTCGCAATACGGACATTTGCAGAGAACTAAGTGTTGAGACAGTAGACAAATATATACTCAAGCCTCCGAAAGCTTCAACTGCACTTACAACTGCACTTAGTGACATGTTTGACTTTGGGTAAGAAGTAAGTTGGGCTGAGGAAGTAGCTTATTCAGAGCATTCAAAGCAGTAATTAGCATTCAAAATTTCTTTTAAGGTTTGTAAGATATAGAGTTTAGATAGAAGGTTTAAGATTTTGATCAATAAACACTGAAAAAGAGGGCAAACTACAATCGAAATGTTAATATCTGAGAAGAAATTGAACTATATCTAGCTTGTAAAGGAAGAATTGGACCTATAGTATAATATTTTGTTTCGAAAGCTTGAAAAAAATGATCAAACTTGCTACACTTTAAGGTTTACTCACTCTGTGAATTTTGTTTTGATCAGATGACTGCAATGAAAGTTATATGGGTAAAAACATTTTTAGGGTTACCGCCCAAGAAAACTTCAAAATCTTACAAATTGAAACATTGTTTGCTTATTTAAACAACATGGTGATCATCATTTGAAAATTAAAAGGTATCAACTGTTCGTAAAAAAAATACAAAAATTAACGTAGCTCGTAGCCCTAACCTTATATTGCAACCAAAATTCTACCAGACTTGTTCTACATTAAGGTTAACCTACTGTAATTTTACACTTATTGAATACCCGCATCAGAAATTATAAGGCGAACAACTTTTATTTGGCTGACAGTTTTTTCAAGATAGTACCCAGTGGCGTGACGTTCATGGAAGCAAAGGAAGCATTGCTTCCCTTACATTTGGCTGACATCAATTTTAGATTCATTGTTTTTTTTTCGAAATCGAGAATTAATCGTGTATAAAATTTTTTTAAAAATACATATCCCAAAACAAATTGTGAACATCTCACACAGCTAATGTGGTAACACCACAGAATGAAAATAATGAGAGAACAACCAACGCTTGGAAGCAAAGTAAAAATTGCATCTACAAGCGTTTATTCGACTCCAGATAGAGTAGACTGTGACGTCATTAAAAAAAATGTGTTTATAGGATCTGTTTGGAAGCAATGAAGAATTTGCTTCCTAGGGGAAATTATCTTCTCAAGAGAGAAATTCAGAGTGGAACTGCGAACGTATGACTACTGTGTAGTTTTTGTGAATGGAGAATGCTTGCTGTGAGCGACTTTGAGTTACAAGTTTTGGCAAGGGTTGCTAGAGGCTGTGAATTCGACAAAACGTTATTTCATGTGTTTTATTTATCATTTATATTATGAAATTATTTTTTGCATGTTCGATTTTGTATAGAAATTTTTGTGAAGGTTTTTATTTGATGTGGGTATTTAGTCACTTAAAGCTTATAGGATTTGGTACTAATATTGCATGGTTATAATAGGTCAAGCTATAGATTAGAATTGTGTAGAATAGAATGTGTAAAATTACTGTGTAAAATTTACTTTGTAAAATTGCATGATACTTTTGATTGATATTTGAAATAGTGAAAGATTGAAATAGGTGAATGTGTCCACTTGTTCTGTGGGTCAAAATTTTATATTTCGTCAACTTATTTAATTTCTCTTTGGATCTCGGTAATTTGCTGAAAAACGGAAATAATTAACGAGGATCGATCGAAACCGAATTCGTAAATTGTGTCTATAACAAAGAGATGTACCTTCGGCAGTTTGATCGCAAAATTAATAAATGAAAAACATGGAACGGATTATCGATTGAATATTAAACAAAATAATTTTGCTGGCCATGTGTGCTATTTTCAAGCGATTCAGACGTTCGACAAACTCTCGGCTTTTGTACTTTAAATAATGTTAAAGCTGTGAACAGGCTTGGTGCAAAAACCATTGATCATTTGAATTCAGCCCTTTTACTTTCCAAGTTCGATTCCGGTGATTTGAAGAATCGCTGAGTAGTCAATATGAATAGTCAATGACATTGCTCAAAGTTAGGAGAAATTTACAAATAATGAAAATTTTAATAGACATTATGTGTCATTTAGGATGTCAAGAACGAGCATGACATAGTCGCAATGAAAATGTGGATTCTTGCAACATGGAAAAATCATCTAAAGACAATAAATCTTTTGACAGTACAAAACCGATACTTGTGAGCTCATCTGTACCCAGCAAATGTTTTTTTCGGAACATCAAATTATGTTCAAAATGATCTCATTAATTGTTTTGCAAAAAAAACAGTGAAAGAGATTTGAAATGAAATTCAGAAAAGCTAATTCATAGCAATAATATTAGATAAAACAGCCCATATATCATATCGTCCACAACCTTCAACAACCTTTGGTTACATTACTGCTTCCGGTGCAGTTAAATAAACTTTCACAAATCTTACAGATGTTTCTGATAACCAAGCTGCGTCCCGTTCAATTAACATTGTTTTGCATACTGTCCGAAAATTCAAAGCCTTCAGGAGCCTCAGTAATATATGGACAAACAACTGGATTGCAAATACGTATAAAAGCGCAATATTTATTCGCTGCTTTGAACATCGACTAAATTTGGTTTTATCTAAATCGTGCAATAGTACAAATTTTTCCCCCAATTTCCAAAATTAGCTCCAAAACTTTGGAATTTTAATGGTCAGTTAATTTTAACAATTCTTCTATAATAGAGAGCAATTAAAATAACTCGTTGAATATATAACTGAAAATGAGAGTGCTCATTGGGACGGAGAAATTGTTAAAAGTGGGAGCGGGTTTTTTTACTTAAAGATTCTTAGTTTATTTTTCTATTTAATGTTTTTTCTAAAAAAACAACAAAAAAAACATACTATTCGATATATTTCAGTCCTAACAAAGTAATATATTTTACCATATTCACAAAATGGCAAACTGTTAAGATCAAATACAATCTTTAGGAAATAGTTTCACGGGAATCGGGAACGAATTATGGTCGATTTGAGAAAGAAAGAAAGGCTGTTGAACCATACTTTAAACGTGATTATGTCGAAATAAATGATTACATAATCGTTAAAATAAACTCAAGATTTTCATCCTTAAAAAGTTTAAGATTTTTAAACATTTTCGATTCTTCGGAATTTAGCCACTTTCAAAAATATTATGTTTCTAGTTCTGGGAATTTTATTATTTTGCTGATAAATATTTATATGCTTTCTTTTTGTGTGAAGGACTGTGAGCTTTTATTTTCATAACAATACAGAATGTCTTCTCTCAATTTGCGGAAAGCGTAATCAACCATGGACATTAACCAATTGCTTCCCTTCGGTAAATTATCACGCCACGCCACTGATAGTACGTAGGGTTGCCGGCATGTTCATTAAACTTATATTACACCTGTTTTGCTTAATATCAACACATCCTGTCTAACATAGATCTGATTATCCGGTCATGAATTCTCGCCGAACACAAATTTAGGGTGCTAAAAAAAAGTAATTTGGGGAAGGATTACCGTTTTCGTGCGATGAAGAATTATGAAAATTGCAGTTTAACATGATGAGCCTAGTATAAAAATTGTCTATCGGTTGCATTTTTGTTCCTAAAAATCAAAAAAAAAATTCAGGAGGGTCGGCGGGTTGAAGGATTTAATATTACGTGCCTGCCGGATCTACGGGGTAGCCAGCATATTAACCAAACACTACACAAGCTAGATTCTATCATAATGTGTCCTGTAAAGTTCGTAAAGATCGGATGACTCTATCAAAAGTTATCGCAATATGACATTTTGCAAACTTCCTTTGCCTACTTTCAGGCACTTAGCGACCACATGGGGCTAAAAATTTCAAAAACACTCTCATAACCAAGCTTAGAACATTATCAACTTTCGTTATGCATGCGTTTTTTCAGGAAAAAATTCTGTGTCCTGGAAACTTCGTAATGATCTGATCAGAATTTATCACAATCCAAAATTTGAAAAACATTCTGTGTCTACTATAACGGTCCCAGCACCCACGAGGGGTTAAAAACTTCGGAAACGTTATCATAGACAAGCTGTAAACATTACTAGCTATCATTTTGTATCCTTTTTCTTTCCAAATTTCTTATTTCCATAGAAACACAGAAGTACCTTATAAATCACTAAAATTCCAAACGTCGACAAAGGGTTAATATTATGTTAATTTGATCTTGATTCCGACCAACTTCTAATTCTTATACATCAATATGTCCTGAAAATTTCAGCTCGAACGGTAAACGCAATCATGAGTGATACTCACTGAACCTTTGTGTTGATATATTGAATTACTTCGCACTGCGCAAAAAAAAGCCATGGGGCTTTAAACGAATTGAGCAAAAAATTATTCCCCGGTTAACAGGTTAAGTTGAAAATGTTAAATTGATTTTTCAATGAAATACCTTTTCTGGTTACGTTTTTATAAATTTATTTTTTATACGCATATAGTACAAAGTTTGTTTTACCTCAGCTTATTTGAGGAAATGGTGGAAGGCTGCTATTCTTACTTAATTAAGCTCTATGAAAAGATTTCATTATTATGTTTCTGTTTTCCTTTAGTTCCAATTTGATTGATTGCGTCCATGAAAATCGTGTGACAGCGAGCGCAGTGACCTGACCTTAAAAAAATTGACACCAATAATAAGCTAGGGCTTTCAATTATCCCTAGGCCACCAGACACGCCTGATTCCCATTGTGATGGCTACTGAAAACTTTTTTTTGCAACGATTCCCAGAAAATTAAGTGCAGAGCTTGCTTCTAATTCATTGCTAAAGGGGATGTAATTAAGACAAGCAACATAAGTTTGATTTCATACTGATGTTCGAAAATTAGTTTCGAGTGAATAACATCAAATAACATCAGTAATGTTGTTGGTTTTTCACTCGACACGAATTTTGTTTCATGAAATCTATTTTCAATGGCCATATGCTTTTATTGAACGAAAGGAGTTTAGTCAAAATATTTAACAGCTGCATGTTACTTTGTCTAGAAATCATAGTAAAGGAGACAAAGGCAAACAAAAAATTAAGGCGCTCCAGATTTTTGTGTATGTTACGTATCGGATTTTTGACAGATCTGTTTTCAGACAGATACGAAATGAAATTCACAAGAACCATAATATAATCTCACTGTAACAATTCATATGCAAGCATATATATGTAACAAATTTCACAAAAGTGACATAGCTTTTTGCTAATAGATACTGCAGAAGTACTTAGTCTAATTTTTCAAAATACTGATCTTGTTGTTTTGAAAACTATTCTTTTTTTACAATTCGACGAATATATGCCATAGCTTATTTTCGCTAAAAGTTTACGTCAGCATGGAAACTTTGAATTCTTGTACACAAACCTTTCTTCAGTGCTGGAGATTCGTTCATAATTGATTACTTTTCAGCACTTTTATGCAATGTAATAGAACGTTCTACGACATCTATCAATGTAACATTGCAGTCTAGCATCACTAGCACCATACCAAATCAGGACAAAGAACACTAAAACACTTACCTTAAGAGTCACTCCACCTAGATCGTATTCCCTATTGTACAGGTCCTCGACGGTTGCTCGATATTTATCCGAGTACGTCTTTGAGAGAAAACGTTTAAGGATACAACTTTTCCCTACACCGGCGCCACCAAGTATCACTAACCGAATTCTTTCAAAGTCTCCCATATTTCACTCTTCGTTCTATTTCCTATTCAACTTTCTCTTGACACAGCCAGTTCTTGTGCTTGCCAAAGGAGCACCGTTTCTTACTTTGGAAGCGTCGTCAGTCTCGAAAGTAATATTTTTATTGTCTTGACCGGTAAACTTCGAGGATTCTGTTTACAGCGCCGGGGTGTCGTTGCTTGCTTTCTGAGACAATCTGTTTTTAGTATTTTTGTGCGAAAGCTTTTCACGTTGCAGCAACAGCTAATAATAATGCCATGGCTGCTGCTGGTCACTTAATTAGTCTGTTCCGAAGAACTCTGTTCTATGAAACGATGAATAGAGCAACGGCGACGACAACATAAATGTAAACCGAAATAATTGGTACGTTTTTGTGTTTTTCAATACGTAATTAGGTGCTTTGATGTGCTTTGAGTTGGTATGTTTTACTTTTTCAATCATTTGTTGACATTTTCAAACGTAATCTTCAGTCTTTGGGCAGCATTTAGTCTCTGTAATTAAAAAGTTTTAAGAAGAATTATTCGAAGTCTGCAAGCACATTAAACTTAATTTTAGCAATAAATTTGTGCACGAACAATGAATAATGCATTAACAATTAATTATATCAAAGTCAGACAGACCACCACGGTATTTTTAGAGAAGATATATATAAATTGTAATGGCTACTATTGCGTTTTTTTAGTGAATAAGTATTGACTCGACACCAAACAAAATAAATGATAGCAAGGAAAATGGATGTACATTTGATTAATTGGAAAAAATATTTTGATTTTTTCAATTCAATTAATGGCAAATATAAAATCATGTATGAAATCTAAGACTAAGAAACAATTTTTTTAACGTTTTCTCTGCAGATTTTTCTCGACAAAAAAAATCGAAACTCCACGCGAAATTACTCTTTCATTTATACAATAACCTCAATGTATACGCAAACTTGCACTTGAATAGAACATCAAATGAAAATATTCAAAGCCAATTTATGCTCATCTATCCTATGCCCATCCCGATTCTACCGTAAAATTTCCGGAAATTCAATTTTTCTTTATATAATTTTTTCTTGTCTTCACGGTTCCGGCATTTCGACCTTCATCAATTTTTAATTAAGTAAGCGATTCAAACGAGAAATTTACTGTGAGTCCTTACAAAAAAGCTACAGAGCTTCGGGCTGGAGAGCTGTCAGGACAAAGAAAAAGACCATTCGACAATCATTTGGTCAACACCGACAGCATCAATAATGATGGGATCATTGATTCTGAGAAATTCACGTTAAAATCAAACTGGATCCATAAAAAAACATGCTATCACCAAGCATTTTACAAGTGATAGCAAAAAATGCGTTCATTCTATCAAACTTAATTAAAATCCTTGCCATTTGTTCATCAGAAATATATCTAGCATCGTTACACCGACCATTGAACTGAAAGGACGAGTCTTTTCGAAATGAAAGAAGATAACAATAAGTGGGGCAAGAAGCAGGACCTACAGCTTGCGAATTGTAAAATTTTCCCATGGCAGTTTGTCCTTAGTTGCTAAGAAACAGAGTTTATTGCGTTTTGGATGAAACTGAGCTGTAAGTGTCATTTGGTTTGATGTATTTCATCTTAGTTGCAATGTCACAACTGAGCGAATGAGCATTGTTGCAAAATAATAAAGTCATGCAAAAAAAAGTGGCAACTTCGTTTTCGAGAGTTTTCAATTTTCTCGCCCACTTTTTCGAAAAAAGTTGATTAAATTGAATACTGATGACTCTACAGTATTGATAGCTTCTTGTATAAGATGTTGATAAAGCTTCAGACAGACTGCTGAATATCATGAGCGCTCATCAAGTTCACAAGTATAGTGAGCAGAAGGTTTATCAACACTTTATAAGTAGTGATTAGAAAGTAATTTCCCAACGAGAAAAATAATGCTTACGGATATATTCGGTAAGCATTTCGCGTAATGCGTGGAAGCATTACCGGACCATTACATGTTGTTTCTTTTTAACATTGCATGTCCTAGGCTGAGAAGATTTATGCAAGGGGAAACTCATACTTTTAGCTCTATAGCTTTATGTATAAGAGCTTTTTGGAAAGTACGACATCATATTCTCGTATTTATACGCATAAATACGAATTAAAGCTTTGGCCGGCAGCCGATCGTATCTCAGCATGTGTGGTTTTTGCATGCTGAGTGATTGTGACGCTCATTGGAAATTCCAATAGCGCATGATCTTTGCTAGGTATCTTTGCTAGGGGGATTCATGCATTGTACTTACCTGTGATTTGAAATGCTCCGAAATTTTCATCTTTCCGCTTTTTATAGCAGACTACCCATAACCGATGTATGCTCGCAAGTTCTTTTCCTCTTGTTTCTGCGAGTTCTGTTCATTGGCCAGTCTTGGACTTATAACATATGAGCTTTCTCCCTTGCAGCATTCCCCATGCTCCAAGTCATGTATACGAGTATATCTTATAATTGCTGGAAAATAGCTTTGGAAATCGGAAATGTGCATTACTAGCATTGTTTGATTCATGCATTACGCCAGCATACATTACCGCGATTCCCGTTGGGTAGTGGTTGCACAATTACCTTCAACAGGAAGAATAATAAAAAAAACCCCTAGCGCATCAGAACCGCTAGAAACACTTATGTTCGAAGAACAGTTGAGGATTTGTGCAGATTTTGAGTGTGAATTCTACCACTACTTACTTTTCCTACTTAAAACTAATGCACCCTAAGTAATAACAGAATCTAAGCTTATTTTAATTTCGGTGACTTCATCGAAAGTTACTGCGGTAGAAAGGTGTTTGCGGTTGCCATCCGAAAAATGTCCAGAGCTTAGAAAATTTAAACAATGTTTACTTATTTTCATTGCAAATGTTTGCGATGGAAATACTTAATACAAGCATTTATTGGAAAGAAAATAACGAAAAAGCCTTGTGCTAGCAACCCTTGACTAGCACTATAGTGCCTACAACAAATTTAATTTGCCATTTGAATTTCGTTATGATTCAATGACTGTAGTGGAAGCTATAGGGCAAAGAGCTTTATTTTCCTCAGGAATTATCAAAATTTAAGACACCAATTTTACCATAGCTGGCAGCTCCAACCGAATTTTTGAACCAAATTTCCGCCAAACGTGGTTTCAAGTAAAGTTCAGCTACTGTGTGAATTTCGTCAAAATCGAATGACTGGATCAGAATTTATAGGGCCAAAAGCAGCTATTTTTCTTAGTGATTTTTCAAGATCGCACCACTGGCACAAAATTACCCGAATATCGTAATCGCTTCTATCAGACCTGGTCCTATCTAAGATCAATACATTCTGCAAATTTCAATTAATTCTGATTATCAAATCGTGAGTTTCCGTGAACAGAAATTTTTGATGCTAAAATATAGGCAAATTAGGAAAGGGTTACCGAGCGTGCCCGCAGAAAAATTTCAAATTTTTCACTTTGACTATAGAGACAAAACATAAAACTTATTAATGAGTCAATTTTTTCCAAAAATCGATAATTTTTCGGGAGATGCGATGATTTAAAGGTTTTCACTTTCCGCGCCTACCCTTGCTACAGGGTTGCCAGCATGAGCATTAAAAGCTACAAAAATTTACAACTTAATAATATCAATATGTTTTGAAAGTTTCATAGTATTTAAAAAGCTGTATCAAAAGTTATCGTAATTTAAAAATTTTCAAATTTCCCCGTTCTCTTTTTAGGTACCTAGCAAACACGTGAGGTTAAAAGTTCCAAAACATTACCCGATTCACATGTTAAACACGTTCAAAATTTATTTTACTAACTTCATTTTTGCAAAAATTATTTGTGGACGAAATAATAGATATATTAAAATAATCACTAAAATGGCTACCGGCGCCAAAGAAATAAAGATAATTGACATTTGGTGAAACCTGGACCTATTCTGCATATACACCAATGTATCTTGAAAGTTTCAGCTAAATCGGGCGGCGTGTTTCCGAGAAATAGTCACTGAATTTTTTTGATGATATATATATATATATATATATATATATATATATATATATATATATATATATATATATATATATATATATATATATATATCAAATCAAAGGAAGCAGTGCTTCTCTTGCAAAATATTCCCTATACAAGAAAAATAGCTTAACAATATATATTGAAATTCAAAAAAAATCAATTGATTTTATATGAATTAGCACCCAACATAAAAAAAAAAATTTACGAAACTCAAAACACAATTCATCTCACACACGAGATAGTTCTAACAGCCTAAGTGCCTTACAAGTAGTTTTACAGCAACACGATCGGATATCTTGCGTTTGAGTGAAAACCTCAAGCATCTCGTACCATTGTAAGCCAGAACGCTCAGTTCATTGCAGCGTATTGAAATATGCTACACAGAACACTAAAGTGTTCTTGCTTCGATGCACGTACCATGATGTCTGCATACATCCCATAGCAAGCATCACGCAATCGATGGTCGTAAACACTTTGCAATGAATATTCCCGAATAGCAGCGTGGACGCTGCTCAGCTCACCGCGTCTTCCTGAGTAGAGAAAATCAAAAACCCCTTGCTTATTCGGCCGCCAAATGGCCCCGAAATATTTGTGAATGGACGCAGCACGATTTGTAGCGTACTCTGTTTGGTTTCTATTTCGCTACAGAACTTGGAGCTGGTATGCTTTGGGTGACTGAGTTTAGGATGTGATTTGTATGTATGAATACTGTAATGAATTCGTTGTTTAACATAAGATGTTATTTGTATGTTTCGTTTCTGTAATGGATTTATTATCAAGAGTTTAATGTTTGCTGTAGATTGAAATTCTTCTAATTTGTCTGTTTGTTTGTTTGTGCTGAAAGTGCGTAAGTTAACATTGGAATGATTAAAAAAAGATAGTTGTTTTTCACTTAAATAGTACAAGAGTATTAACGTTCGGGATACAACGTGAGGTTATTTCAACCCGAAATCTTAAAGACATGAAGCTGATTTTATGGAAGAGGTATGAAAGTATTTTTTTAACAAATGCTATGTGTTTTATTATTAGCTTGCTAATACATAGAATAAAAGAAATATTTGAACACGTTCTGTTTAATGTATGTATACACAGAATAGATAAAATGCTATATGAGGTAAATCTAACCCCACCTTGTATGGGTGAGGAATTATTTTCACGTTGTTTGCCGAAGGTTTAATTTATTTTGTCTTGAAATTGAATTTCACCATAGAACATCTACAGTGGTATATTTTTCTCTTAGACTATTTGAATAGAAAAAGGTACTTTATAGATTCGTGATGACCAGGACCACTAATTTCACTTTTTATTTAAAAAAAATAGTTCTAATTTGAAATATCTTGCATTGTTATTTGTAATCTTGCACCATTTAAATATTAATGAGATCACCATGAGCAGAAAAGTCACTAAGTCAAACAATTGGAAATTGAATGCAACTTTTGATGTTTCTACTGCGCTGAAATTCCTACTTGTTCATCCTGAAAAAATATGCAAAAATATATCTGCTTCCCCGAGTTGTGAAGACACGAGCCGCCGCTGATATATATGGAAACATGCATTTTTGGCCGAATCGATTTTAATACTAATGTTCTTCGAACATTAGTAATAATAACAAATAAAAAAACTCGACTCACGCCCACCCCAGCTGGGAAATTTTACCGTCAAAAGGCGAATAGGTGGTAGCAGCGATCAACAATAGCAGAAAAACACACAAAAGTATACGAAAAATACCCGAGAAGCCAGCTCATGTGAGAAAAACGAACAAGCGGCTATGGGAGCACGTAGTCAAGTTTAGCCGCCATCCAGTAAAATCACTTTGTGAAAAAAAAATATTTTGGTTCCGTTCGATGCTTTAACTGGCAGACGCTTGGTCATGCTGCTAAGGATTGTATTTTACCTTTAGTCAGCCACGGCCATAAAGGCGCCGTGCTGGCAAACCTGTAGCTTCGGCAGGCGCTGAAAGTGAAAACATTCAAACAATCGACCACTGCTGCCATTTATTTTTTTGGAATAATCCTAGATTCAATTTTATTCAATGCTAAATAATGCTAGATCTTGTAAAATGATAATGCTAAATAATGCTTCTTTATTTGATTGAAATAAATATGGTTCAATATGAAAACAATATGTATGTTTATATGAGGGTTGATCAATAAGTAATGATAATCAGTTATTTCCAGTTCGCATAATATAAAAAAAAAATTTTTTACTACTACATATACTCACTAAGTCAGCATGAAAAAAACATATAAATAGGCCACGATTACACGGAGCTACTACATTCATTTGAATACGAACAGTCGAAGAGAGAACATCAAAATGGGGAAAAACGAAATTAAAGCTTTCATTAAGTATCTCTGTTTGAAAAAACTATTTACCAGAGGCATACACGGTGGAAAAATTAGGGGACTCTGCTCCTCCATATTCCACCGTTGCACACAAGGCCAAGAAGTTTAAGCTGGGAAGAACATCCACTGAAGATGAACACCGCGAAAGACGTCCATCCACATCCTTCACTGAAGACAACGTAAAAAAGTCGAAGATGTCGTGTTGGCAGATCAAAGAGTGATCTTCAGGCATGTAGCTTAGGTCACAGGGATCTCATATGGTACTGTTCGAAAAATCTTTGCCAACAAATTACATAAGAAGAAAGTATCTGCGCATTGGGTACCGAGAATGTTAACGGACGAGCATAAGAAGAAACGAGTTGCCATTTCAAGGATGAATCTCGAAAAGTTCCTGGCAGATCATGAGAATTTTTGTCACATTTCGTGACCTTGGACGAGAGCTGGATCCACCATTTTGATCCAGAAACCAAAATACAATCGAAGACCTGGAAGCGACCCTCTTCATCGACACCGAAGAAATTCAAAGTGTCAAGTTCGGCAGGAAAGGTTATGGCATCCTTTTTTTGGGACGCTGAAAAAATTATTATGTTGGAATATTTGGAAAAAGGAGGTACTATCTCAGGCTCTTACTAAGCTGACCAAAGAAGAAGTTTGCGAGAGGTGATGAAGGAGAAAAGACACCGCAAACTGCGAGCCGGGGTTCTGTTTCTTCCAAATAACGCACCGGCTCACAAGGCTGCAGTTGCTGTGGATACAATTAAAGAAACAGGATTCGAACTGCTTGAACACCCACCCTATTTGCCAGATCTAGCTCTCAGTGCCTTCTACCTCTTTCCTCGGCTCAAACAACACCTTTGGAGTAAGAAAGTTGAAGATGATAGGGAAGTGATGGCCGCTGTTGAGGCATTATGGGAGAGTCAAGATAAACAATTTTTCTAAGGGTATCCTGGGTTTGGAAAAAAGATGGACTAAATGTATTAACTTGTTAGAAGATTATGTTGAAAAATAAATATATCTTTTAAGTTTAATCACCTTGGTTTATATTCATTATCATTACTTATTGATCAACCTTCGCTGAAGGGTTGTACAACAAAAACAAATTAGAAGTTTAAAAATTACATCTCAAAATGATTCTATTTCTATTACAGATATATCAGTTATATCTAAATCTTCTTCTCTTGTGTAAAGCTCATTTCTACCAATACTTTTCAAAGCATTGTTTGGAATCTCACAATCAAAACAGCAACAATTATTTATTTTTAAGTGAAGAAAAAGTATGAGTGCCGGTTGACGAAGATTTTTCTACAGCGTTAACCGTGCAATCGCTTGCATTTGAAGCCCCAACAAAACAATTGATTCACATTATTCAGGAAAAAATATCTAACTAGAAAGCACATACTTTGGTAAACTTGAACTTGTAGATGCCCGAGGCTCCTGGGAGTCTGAAGTGGATGGGACCACATCACTGATTTTTAACATCATCACGATTTAATTGAACGTTACCATATTTAAAGCAATATAGATGACTTTATAATGTTTATATTTAAGACTTTATATTCAGTATCATTATTTCAAAATCAGATAACTGTCACTTCTGGTTGTCACTTTTAAGAAACTGCCATCAGCGCATTTTTGTATTTTTCATGAATTTCCGCCACCACATGATTCAGGAAGTTTCCTTTCATGAACGCGACTGAAAGTACACGAATAGAGCTATTATTCAGAAAAAATTTATGGGCGAGTTTGTAAATAAATGAGTGCCCGGCTGTTCCGAAATCTAAATTTAAATGCTAAAAATAATGCTACTCCCAACGGGAATCGCGGTAATGTATGCTGGCGTAATGCATGAATCAAACAATGCTGGTAATGCACATTTCCGATTTCCAAAGCTATTTTCCAGCAATTATAAGATATACTCGTAAACATGACTTGGAGCGTGGAAAATGCGGTAAGGGAGAAAGCTCATATGTTATAAGTCCAAGACTGGCCAATGAAATTCACTCGCAGAAACAAGGGGAAAAGAACTTGCGAGCATACATCGGTTATGGGTAGTCTGCTATATAAAGCGGAAAGATGAAAATTTCGAAGCAATTCAAATCATCACGCACGGGTAAGTAAAATGTATGAAGACGATTCCCCCTAGTAGCAAAGAGCATGCGCTATTGGAATTTCCAATGAGCGTCAGCATGCAAAAACCACACATGCAGAGATACGATCGGCCGCCGGCCAAAGCTTTCATTCATATTGAGGCGTATAAATGCGAGAATACGATGTCGTACTTTCCAGAAAGCTCTTATACATAAAGCTATAGAGCTAAAAGCATGAGTTTCCCCTTGTATAAATCTTCCCAGCCTAGGACATGCAATGTTAAAAAGAAACAACGCGTAATGGTCCGGTAATGCTTACACGCATTACGCGAAATGCTTACCGAATATATCCGTAAGCATTATTTTTCCCGTTGGGTTACCGCGATTCCCGTTGGGTGGTGGTAGAAAACACACTCAAAATTTGCACAAATCCTCTACTGTTCTTCGAACATTAGTGTTTCTTGCGGTTCTGATGCTCTAGGGGCTTTGTTACATCGCGTCGTTACGGGTGATAAAGTCAGAAAGAAGACCATTCTGTGCATTTGGAGAAGAGTGGCGTGTACAAAGAAATTCTGAAATCAGGTGAAACAAATACTACGGATCGCTACCATAGGCGCGCCATGGGGGGGGGGGGCCAGGGGGGCCGGGACCCCCCCAGACCCTAGGTTGGTCCCTCCCAGAAAAATAAATATTTCCAGCAGCAGACACTTAAATTTTCGCCTCTTAAGTTTTTGTGGTTACAGCAAGAGGTGAGTAGTGTAGTAGGTAAGCCAAACCAAAGCATACACACTACTTGTAACAAAGAGACTGTGTTATTTGCGGTATTAATTACGATGTTATGGGACTTATTTCGAGAAATGGACGGCAATATCTGATTTCGACAAGTTAAACGCTAAGAAAAAGACGAAAAGCACCTCGCCAGTCATCCTTTTTTTATTAAAATTATCTGTTCATTCCTACTAGGCAATATACAGGTATTTAGGTAAGAACACTTTTATAAACTGGCGTTTTATGCAATTATGTTTTTTCACAAAACATAGTCTAACTATTAAAATAGTAGGCAATAAGGTAATTAACGTAGAATACAATTTTCGAAGTCTGCCACTTTTATGCTATCTATGACCTACTTGGTTTACACTCAGGTTAAATGTGTGTGAATTTTATTATAATTTGATATCTGCATCGGAAGTTAAAAGGCATAGCACTTCAATTTCACCGAGCGTTTTTTCATAGTGACACAGCCGCCACATGGTTCTTATCATATTCATTAAACTTTTGTCAGACCTTTATCTACTCAAGACCAGTATATCCTATGAATTTTATCCGATCGCGAGATACCGTACACGCAAGTTCCAGGTGCTAAAAATATAAATAATTCGGTGCGATTTTTGTGTGATTGGGAATTTCACAAGTTTAGATTTGACTGTATAAATATAGTATCAAATTCATCAATCATTTGCATTTTATTCTAACAGCCGTATGAAAGATTTTTGTTTACGTACTTATGGTAGCTACAAGGTTGCTCAGACATTATTTAAAAACGACAGAAACTTATTTTTTATGCCCAATGATGAGTCTTGTAAATTTTGTGATGATCTGATTACTCGGTGTGAAGTTATCACAATGCGAAATTTTCCATAGAGTTCGATCAAACTTCGCGATCCGGATAAATTATCCATATAGTAAAATTCATGCACAATGAAAAAATTCTAATAGTACTTGGAAGATAGTAAATGGTATGGTGCTTGAACAGTCTTGGAATATTGTCAAGATGAACCGAAATTATTTGGAGAAGGTTATCGACCTTACGACGTGTCTCAGTCGCCAAAGACGTGCTTTCAGATGACATGATCAAAGTGGTGCCAGTGATAACCGTGATTTTTCTTTTGAATTTGGTGCATTATTCGCGAAGCATGATTCAACTTTTGAAAATAATTTTAAAAACAAGGTTGTGAACTACTGTAGTGGCAAAACACAAAATGAATTGATGAAAATAATTGCTGAAATCGTTCGCGAGGACAATAAAGCTGAAATAAAAGATTGCGGATTGATATCCATTATGGCAGACGCAGCAAGGGTCCACAGAAGGAACAACTCTCCGTGGTTGTCAGATTTGCCAAAGAGCTATAGTCGAAGAACGGTTCTCAAGCTTTGCAGACTGTTCAGGAGCTAGAAATGCTTCGTATTTAGCAGATATAATTTTGAGCCAGTTAGACGGCTACGGACTTCCCGAATTGCCTGTTGTTGGACAGTCTTATGATGGTGCTAGTGTCATGTCAGGACAAAAAAGTGGTGTACAAATCTAAATTAAGATGAAACACCCTGCAGCCCCATTCTTACACTGTCTAGCTCATAAAATTATCCTGGTTGTGATGGACACATTTTTTACAATCGAAACGTGTACATCCTTTTCAATGCCATCGAATCCCTTTACCTAAACTTTTCGAAGCCATCACAACACGAATTGTTGAAGCAGCTTGAAGAGACAGTTGGTCTAAACACAAGGCGTGGAATGAGAAGTTTAAGCTCAACTCGTTAGTCAATGAGATTTCACAATTGCAAATATGTGATCGATAGCTATAGGACTATGAAAGAGGCTTTAGAGAAAGAAATGAATGAGGGAAAATACAACGACTCAGTTTATTCATTGGGGATCTTTCATTTAATCAGTAATCCTAAATTTGTAGTAAATCTTTTCATTTTTCACTATGTTCTTTTTATAACGAACATGTTAAGCACATATTTACAAACTAAAAATGCAACTCTTCGGTGTGGGATAAATCTTGTGAATGGAACACTACTAAGTGAGCGAGAAGACTTGTATGTAGTTTGGGGAAAAATTAAATCATTCGCAGAAAAGAACTGTCTGAATCTCACATTTATCAGAGGATCGCGAAAACGGAAAACAGCAAAAAGCACTAGTTTGAAAGGTTTTGCTATTTCATCTAGCCTCGGACACGCAGTTGGGGCTACAAAGAAATTCCTGCAAACCAAATGGCTCGAAAAGAGTAAGTTACAGCACTTTTCATCTTGCCAAATTATTTTCGGTTTTTCTAGGTTTTCTATGTTTGAAGCAAGAGATCAATTTTTCCTTCTTAGCTTAATGTATTCCAATTTTTTCCAAGATATTTTGAAACTAAGCCATCCTCTTCTTCAAGTATAAGTTGCAATATATTTAGCTTCTAAACTAAAAAATATTCTTACATATCTAATTATTTCCATTCTATTCCCGTATAATTCATACAAGCTTTCTTTCTTAGCGGTCATTGATAATTCATGTGTAGTTCATACCTACCATTAACATAATATGCATGTGGTAGTATATCATACGTATTCACAGACCAGAAGTTTATTTGATAATACATTATTCATTAGCAAATAACAAAGAATAAATCAACAAATATATAATGCCTTAGTAAATTATATAAGTTGTATGAACAGTACGTGTACAAACAAAAACAAAATCATCGCATGTCTTGAACCTTTCAGTCCCTGGCCCCTGCCAGATTTTAGGCCACGGCCCGCCTATGATCGCTACAGACAACAACTGATCAATTTCAACTATGCATTGATAGAAAAGCGATCAGAATGACACCGTATCTGCACTAAGCTGTGAACTTTTGCTCAACCATCAATACTCACCAGACTTGGCGTGGTCTGACTAAGTACACGATGGTAGTAAAATATTTTTTAGACTGCTCACAAGTCAAACTTGTTTTTTAAGAAAAAAAATAAGAAGTATTAACCACCACCTTTGGTATATAGAAATATGAATTTTCGGGCAAAGAGATTTCAATACGATATTTCTTGGAAAATCAGTAAAAATCATCTTATGGTTGGTAGAGAAGTTGTTTCGATAATTTAATGTATGGCCGTAAATTTACGGCACAGATTTGAATGTTCATCGACTCATCGTTTTTAAATTTAGTTTGGCAGTATTATACTAAATCTAGTAAACTTTTAGGATAAGCTGGTTTGAATGGAATAAGCAGATTTGGTAATTAATTAAAAAAAAAAAATTTTCTTCGAAAAAATCAGCTCCTTAATTGATCCCATACAGTTTATCAAAGCTGCTCATTAATTCTGCCACGTGCAGATATCAGTGAGGCTATCTAAACCTGTCAGTCATTCATTGAAAAGCGCCTTGAGTTGACAGCAATTAATTACAAAACTCCAATCCGCAATAACGACGACAGCGTAAAGTTAAATAAAAAAGATCTGCTGAATCGCTTGATGTGTACCTTGAGAACTGTTAGAAATACCTTTTTCTGTTTGCCGAAAAATTTCGAGTCTCATCTCAACTTGCCCAGGAAAATTAATTTCGTGGAACGCACCCAGTTTATATTTTGTATACTGTAGTTAAGAAAAACTTTTCGTACGTTTCTCAATTCTGAGATCCAATCTCCGTCGTGTTTGACTGCAAGTAAACAGTTAACCAAAACTAATTGGGAAAGAAAATTCCGGATGAGAAAATAAAAAATTTCTGATTGCTCTTCAAGTTCATGAATCTTCAGATCAATGTCCAGATAAAATTATGCATTGACTAGAGCCAAGTCTAGAATTACGAGATTTATTTTAGTAGTTCATAATCTATTTTCATTCACACATTTCTCTCGCCTTTAAATTGTTCTTTCGGAGAGCATGAGTATGTGCATGTCAAACATCTTAAATTTAAAAGCAACTCAGCAAGAGCGTCGTTTTAGAATAAAAGCACCACTAAGCAAAATTCATAGCAATGCTCATTCGTGGTATGCAAAGAGACTTACCTTTTCTTGACGACATCTCACTTTTGCCAAGCAGACATTTACAACAAAACACATGGCCGACACCTTCCTCGACAAGAAACTGATTTTGAGGCTTTTGCCAGGTTGTTTTTTAGCCGCTTTCGTATGCTCGAGAATAGTTTTGAGAAAGATGTCGTGAATCTGATAAAACAGAGTGAAAACAAACCAGACGAGAAAGAATCCAATTCCAACCACTTATTTTTGACTTTGACCCATTTTACATGGGAAAGACGTAGACATTTTCGGGACATTGTTTCTATTTCTGTCGACACCGCCAGTAAAGGCAACTCGTCACGATCTTAGATGGATTAAGGACTGGTGGATGAAGTGTATTTTGTGGTGGTATACATTTTTCATGAGATAATCTAAATGTCTTTCACGTAGAACGTAAAACTGTGAAGTAGGTAACGAATGGTTGTGCAAGAAATTTTTTGCTGAGAAATTAAGTTAAGATTTCGAAAGGGTCTTATTTATTTGGGCTTTCATTTGGCCTTGCATCGATATCATTTGCTCGCAAATGTTTTCTCTGCCATGAAGCAGTGTTATAGACATGTGCGCATTGGTTGCCAAGCATTATTATTAAGATCAAAGTATGTTGGTAGTATACGCCAATTAATACAAAGAATATAACATCAAATATACATATATTAATAATATCAAGCAGCAGCACCTATGTATTTTCTTTTTAATTAAATATTAAATACTTGGCTGTTTATCGTTTTCTTTGGAAACCGTAATAACGATGGAGGTAATTACATAATTGCAAACGATATTACTTGAAAGAAGTACTTCTTATGAAAGTTTGATCATGTACTTAAGCAGCAAATAGGATTTACAATGAATCAAAAGTCATTATCCATCTGGCGGCCTTGAATACATTTTGAAAGCAAATTTCGAAAGAAATATTTTCATAAAAAATAAATTAATATTTGCTTTTACAGCACATTTCAAGGAGCTTGTAATATTCAGTGGAATACTACGCAGTTGATCTGCAGTTGGCGTAGTCCTTGGAAATGTTTATGAGTTGTTTTATTGACTCACTGAAAAATTTTGCATGGAGTAAGATTTAAATTGATTATATATTCTTCTATCAATGTCCATGTACAGTGTCTATGATTGTTGTTGAATGCCGTGCATCTCTTAGGGAGATATCAAGACTTTCGGTTGTTAAATTGATTTGGGTGCAGGGACATATGGGTTTACAGGGCAACCGTGAGGCCGATGAACTAGCAAGACTTTGTACCTTGCTACCGGAGGTCTCTTGCTGCTTCTCAATAGGTATACCGATGACATCAGTCAAATTGGCTATTAGACAAAAATATCTTGAGAATGCTAGGAAGTCCTGGGCAGATGAGTCATCCTGGGTGATAGCAAAGCAGTCCTGGGTATCCATAAATGCACATCGCACCAGGCAGCTTTTAAGCTTAACTCGAAGCGCACTGCGTTGCACTATAGGCGTTCTTACGGGCCACTGTCTCATAGGGCGGCATGCGCAACGATTGGACGCAGGGTTTAACGACTCCTGCCGGAGTTGTGGCTTTGAGGACGAGGAGGAGTCCGTCCTCCATCTCTTGTGCCAGTGCCCGGCTTTGGCAAGGAAAAGGGTGGTGGCACTTGGTGCACCCTTTCTCTCAAACCTGACCGAACTGTCTTTGGTCAATTTAAAAGGGATAGTTTGGTTTGTCAAAGGAAGCAGATGGTTTCCAGAGTTCAGTGAATAGAAGAGAGTCACAAATGATTCTGGTATCACAACGGGCCTCTTTTCTGCCTACGTGTGTCGGTCGACAGTTCTCTGTGCATCGGCAGCTACTTCAACCTACCTACCTATCTACCTCCTATCAATGCTAATATATTTTCAAATGTGTATATATTATTCCCAAAGCCGAAATCAACTAATATTTCAAGCACATTTATGGGTGAAAAATAAACAAATGTTATAACAAAAAATAATATAAGAATCGCAACTATTACAGGATAGTAATCAAAATATGTACTACTTACCACTACAACTCTGCTCATAACTGAGCTAATATAACAAAGAAGATTGTTAAGATCAACACAATAATTATGAGTTAGCAGAAAGAAGTCCACGCCTAGGCAAGAAAAACTTTCACTTCCTTTCTTCACACTTCCATGCTCGGTGAATAAAAATAAAAGCTATCAAAAATTTGTAGTTGTTGACATGAATACAATTCCCATACATGGGCTACCGGGTTGTATGGCACTAGGTCTAATAAAACGGATACAAACTCTGAAAATTTATAAGAAAGATGATCTGATACGAGAATACGAAGATGTGTTTGAGGGAATAGGATGTTTTGTTGAGAATATTGGATTATAACTTAAAAGCGATGCGATACCCATGGTAAAACCAGCACGCAGAATTCCTTCAAGATTGCGGAACAAGTGAAAGAAAAGTTAGATAATTTATGTAAATTAGGTGTCATTGAGGAAGTGCATGGGCCTTGTGAGTGGACATCAAATTTAGTTATAGTTGAAAAGAAAAACAATAGTCATCGCATATGTCTAAATCCCAAAGAGTTTAACGCAGCGCTAAAGGAAGAAACACATCCAATTCCCAGTTTTGATGAAACGATAGAGAAAATTGGAAACAAGAAATTTTTCACAATGCTTGATCTGAAAGACGGTTATTGACAAGTAGGTTTAAATGAAGATGCAAGTAAACTTTGTACTTTTAGGTATTGTTTCAAAAGGTTTCCTTTTGGAATTAAAGTTGCACCCGAAATTTACCAAAAACATAATGAGAAAAATTTTGCTGATATTCCTGGAGTGGTGGTGTATATTGATGATTTGTTGGTTACGGGGGACACGCAAGAAGAGCATGATAGAAATTTGATAAGAGTAATGGAGCGTGGTAGAGAGAAGAATATTAAATTTAATACAGACAAAGTACAATTTCGGGTTACCCGTGTCAAATATTTGGGCCATGTCTTAACAGATAAAGGAATTAAATGTGACCCAGATAGGATGCAAGCCATCGAAAAACTTGCCGAACCAAAAGATAAGAAAGAATTGCAGATAATATTGGGCATGATTAATTATGTTAGACAATTTGTCCCAAACTTAGCTGAAAAATCACAACAATTGAGAGAACTTTTAAAGAAGAATGTAGTTTTTGAATGGACACCTGAACATACAAAGTGCCTAAATGAAGTAAAGCTCTTAATCAGTAAAGCACCAACTTTAAAAGTTTTTAATTCGCAGCAGAATATTACCATTCAAACAGACGCATCCAAATATGGTCTTGGGTGTTGTATGATGCAAGAGGGCCATCCAGTCAGTTTGGCCTCTCAAAGCCTGAATGATGCGGAAATACAGTATGCACAGATTGAGAAAGAATTTCTGGCTATAGTTTTTGCTTGTTCAAAATATCATGCACAAACATTCGGACGATCTATTGAGATCATGACTGACCATAAACCGTTATTAGGAATTATGAAGAAAGAGTTAGGGAAAATTGCATCACCTCGATTGCAAAGAATGAAGCTTCGGCTGTTGAAATACAATCTAGAATTAAAATACGTTCCAGGAAAGGATCTACACATTGCAGATCTACTTTCAAGAAATTTTAGAACTGATGAACAGGGTCAAGAAATAGAAGATTTAACAGAAGTGGTGCACAGAATTAATATGAGTGATAAAAAGAAAGAACTCTTCAAAGCAGAAACAGACAAAGATGTTATTTTAAAGCAATTAAAGATTGTATTAGAAAATGGTTGGTTTTGGCCAAGCTTGATGAAAATATTCGTTTCAGTTGGAAACATAAAACTGAGCTGAGTTTAGATGATGGAGTAATATTTTTAAATGATCGTATTTTTGTACCGCAAAGTCTAAGAGAATATGTCTTGGACCTATTACATAGACCACATCAAGGAATCGAGCGAACAAAGGCAAGATCAAGGAGTTTAGTTTATTGGCCTGGCTTTAACAGTGACATTGAAAAAAAAGTATCTTCGTGCAAAATATGTCAAAAGTTTCGCAATGCCATTGCTAGAGAACCAATGATTGGACACGAAGTTCCCAAATATCCATTTCAGAAAATAGGCCTCGATATAATGGATTATGAAGGGAATTTTTTTTTAATAATAGGTGACTATATGTCAAAATATTTAGATATTTGTCCATTAAATAAAAAAACGGCAAGCGCAGTAATCTATCAGCTCAAAAGTATATTTGCAGTTCATGGAATTCCACGGAAAATCATAGCCGACAATATGCCGTTCGGATCGTATGAGTTTACTACATTCACGGAAAAATATGATATTGAATTGATAACGAGTAGTCCTCGATATCCCAAGTTGAACGGATTTGCAGAAAGAATGGTACAAGTAGCAAAAAAGATGTTAAAAAAGTGTGAGGAAGTGAAAACGGAATTATGGGAAGTTTTACTGGAGCATCGAAACACTCCGTCGAAAAATTCATTGCTATCACCTGTAGAATTATTGATGAGTCAAAAAACACGAACATTAATACCAGGAAAAGAAAACCTATACGGAACCAGAATTATAACTAAGATGAAAGAAAATGAATACAAGAGGCCAAACAAATCGAAATTTTATTATGATCGAGGTACAAAACAACGTAGAAGCTTTCAAAAAGGGGAGGAAGTGTGGTACAATGCGGGGCGAGAATGGATTTTAGCCAAAATCAAAAATTGTCATCACGCACCAAGATCTTATTGGATTAAACTACCAGATGGCTCAGTCTTAAGATGAAATTCGAACGTGTTAAGGTCACAATATATAAAAAAAAAAACCAAGAGCTGCCGCACTGATTCCTTCTAACCTTGAATAAGTTTATGAAAGATAAGTATCAAATGTGAATTGTAACTTATAGAGGGAGGTGTAACATACAATGTAATCAAGCATGAAGTTAGTCAATGTAATGATAGTCATAGTTCGAATAGTACAATACTATGCAATTGTGTACTAGAACTAACCAGTTTTTGAGAACCTGGTCAGTCAGCCACGAACTGTCAAGATATTCTGAATTATTAAAATAAACATAGTGTGTAGTGAGCCTGAAGTTTTTCTTAATTTCAACCGGTAATACAAATATTACACTCATTGGATAAACCACTATATCTGAAATATGTTAAATAAAAGATATAAATAATTCAATTTCTTGTCAGATATCACTATTTTTAGCATAATCTACCTTTTTCTATCTAGACCGGTAGACACTGAAGATGATGGCAGATTACCCTCGAAATATCAGCCAAGAAAGTGAATATTTAGAGAAATAAGACATGGTATTTCGGAAAGGTGAATTTTAGTATAAATGTATGATAATATTTTTTTCATTGAAAGTCATCATCAATCAGAATGCCCTTAAATGTTTTAGACGGGATCGAAGGTCACCAAAAGCATTTTTTTTTGTAAATGTTTCAGATATGGTCACTTTTGCAGAACAATAAGGCGGATTAAAATATGAATTATATGAAATATATTAAACTTAGAAATTAGTGCACAAAAGGTCAACCAATTTTTTTTTGTAAGAATATGCATTTTCGAGATATTTCTATCAAAAGAATTTTCGGAAATGTGAAGTTTTTGTCTAGTTCGTCTGGACTAACAGAATTATGAGGTCATTTTGGTGAAAAACCATTAAAAAATTTTTATTATTTTCTGAATTCAAAATTATCTGCATTATTCAAATCTAATCGTATTGACTATAGAGTTAGTGATTTTTCCATGACTGAAAATCTACTTACACGAAACTTCGACTAACTTGGTGAGAAAAACCAACTATGTTGGCTGGCTGGTAAAAAAATCAAATTATGCTACATCGGCAAAAATTAAGGAGGCAAAAATTAATAAGGTTTCACCAAAGATACAATAATTCAGCCGGAAATAAAATATTCAATAAAAATCAATTTCGAATAATGTATGCGTTGGCATATCAGCTAATGCTCGTCCTAATCCTCAGCAAGTCTTCGTGTAGAGAAAATAATATTATTCAGCAGCATATTGAGCATGAAAGGGAATCATTTTTTTTCTGTATAAATAATCGATATATCATTACGCCTATGAGATTTGCTCTTAAGGGGGCAGGTACACTTAGAATTTTCAGAAAATCGATTTTATTTTCTTTGCATTTTCTAAAAGTAGCATATTTCAAAAGCATTCTCTGCAAATTTCAGACGAATCGGACAATAAATAAATTTGAATGAAGTCGTCTCTAATTAAAAGCATTTTTCTCGAAACTATGTTTTCGAAGGCGGTGATCACTGTAACTTGATAACGGTTTTATCGGTCAGCATGAAATTTTCATTACTTATTTTATATGTAATTATCTTCTGGATGAACGAAGGATTTTCGATTGGACGATATTTTTTTTTCAATAGCCGAAAATGTGAGTGAAATGTTGGTCGAAAATACAATTTTATGTTTCAACAACCGCCATTTTTCGAAAAATTCACCCGGAGCACTATGTCATTAACTAATGATCCCCGATTTTTTTTATATTTCGGATGATCCAGTGACAAGCTGCAGTGATCACAGCAAAACAATTTTTTTATATTTGACCCCTCGAAAATTTACTCTATTTCGACTGATTTTCAACCTTTTGCCTGAAAAAAATTACAATAGCTTCTTCAAATATATTTCTTTCAAGTAAGAAAACATTTGTTATTAATTATTTTAATGTGTGTCTAAAAAAAATATACTAAAAAAGAGCTTATTTTTTGGAAGTGCCAAGTGTACTTGACCTCTTAATAATTTTGAAAGAAAGTCAGATTAAGACAGACAATTAAATTATATCAATTTTGGCGTACATTTAAATACCTGAAGTCAATTATTGTAAAACAGAAGCTAGTGATTTTATGCCACTTTCAAACCTTAGCTTTGGACGATTTCAACACGAAAGTATCTGAAGGGACCACATCATATTTTATTATGCCAGGTGGCATGGAATATTATATTTATATCTCCTGTGATTCGATGTGACAAAGGACAAATAGCTTAAAAAATCTTTCGTTATAGTTTTATTTGGTCTGAATAATGTGTTCCTTCAAGACGGTACTATTAAGTCACGCCAGAAAAATTTGACAAATGCTATTTTTTGACAACATTATATGACATAAACATCATATCTGCAGAACATATCCATTGCATGGCGAGAAAACTCAAACAGATTATGGCCCCAAAGCCAGAGCTGTATTCTATTGTAATATTCAGCTCGTTTCTTTTCAAGAGGCTTGTGCCTACGATAATTGACGCAAGAAGTTAGTTAAAGAGCCAACATAGAACAGATAGAGCGTTTATGGCTAGTGACAATTAAAAGAGCTGGATGGATTCGCGTTTTGTATTTTTCAGCTTATAGCACACGATATAACGGAGAGTTATGATTTAATTGTTTTTAATAGACTGTTTTCAACAATCGTATTTTTTCTTGTATTGAAAGTAAGTTATTGGAATTTGTTACTGTACGATAATGTCAAAGATGTACATAAAACTTGCAGATTTTTAAAAAATCATATATTATGTGTTTAATTTTGTAAGCTAAAAACTATGGTGGCATATTTTTGGGTATTTCTAAACTCAAACCTATTATCACTTCATGAATCTTGTTCACCCAACTCGGTATAACACAGCGTTACCAGACGTCCCGATTTTGGCGGGACGCCCCGATTTTTTAATCAAAATTAAATGTCCCGCGCGGGATAGGCTCAGTCCCGCTTTCTGGAGATGACTTGACCGTGCGTGTAGCGTACTGAGGAAGCGCGGGCGGCTGGCACAGACAAGTGTGGACTGGCCGCCCGCCCGGAGCGTAATAAAGATAAGCGCGAGGGAGAGAGAGGATTGCGTCACGCAATCGGTGCGTGTGATCGCGACATCTTCTCTTTCTCTTTCGCTCTTTTCTTATTTCCAGTTGTTTATAAATCTCTATTTCGCAAGAACGTACGATTACGTACGAAGAAATAACGAATACCGTTTTTTTAGTGCTTGGAAAGCAATGAGTAAGTAGTGAGTTGCATTGCGTGTGTAATTTAGTTTAATTACATTAAACAAACATAAGTTTAAGTCTTTTACATGTTTTTGTTCGTAAATTACTGGAGTTTACCTATTAGAATTGTTTAAAGATGAATAAAACTGATAGTGATGTTTCGGATTGCTCGGAACCGGAAAACATTGCACCCAAGAAGAAAGTCAAGCTAGGAAAACATGGCCTCACGAAATACAGTAAAAATTGGCAGAATGATTATAATTGGTTGTGTATTGTGACTTCGGATGAGTATAAAGCTTACTGTAAACTGTGTAAAAAAAGAGTTTACTATTTCTCATGGTAGATTAAACGACATAGTGAAGCATTCAAAAACAAGTAGTCACTCGAAGATCACGAGTTCTTGCGCTGCGAGAAACATACTAGTCACGTATACGGTAATTGGAAACCCTTACACTTCAGTAGAAGATTTACTGCAAACGTTGCATTTACCTAATTCTGGAAAATGCAACGAGTTAATTTCGGAAACGACACATGTCTGATCGCAGACATAGTGTCAGCATAATTTTCACATTTAAACTCTCGCGGACGTGGCGTCGCCCCCAGTTGAATTTATCTACGCGACGTGTAATTAGTTTATCAAATTTAAGAAATAAAGTGTTGTTATTGTTGTAAAAAGGTGTTTCAGTGAAAAATCTCGGGGAGATAAATCTTTTTTTTTGATTCGGCCACAACCCGATACGAAACTGGCGCAGTCGGTAGGATGCGGTTATAAAGAGATCAAGTGATCGAAAGTAATCGAAACTTATAATACAAAGGGTATTGCAAAGCCCTAGGTAGAATCTTAGAAGGATTCACCTCTGGCCTCAATCATAGAATTGTGAGTCAGTTAATACTTATAATATAAAGGGTATTGCAAAGCCCTAGGTAGAATCTTAGAAGGATTCACCTCTGGCCTCAATCATAGAATTGTGAGTCAGTTAATAATTATAATATAAAGGGTATTGCAAAGCCCTAGGTAGAATCTTAGAAGGATTCACCTCTGGCCTCAATCATAGAATTGTGAGTCAGCTAATAATCACAATAACTAACACGAAAAGTGTAAAAGTGCGAAATAATTTAGTTTTGGGGGATCAATCAAAACGATCCGCAAACTTATGGACAAACAAGTGAACACGAACGTTTTGTGAATGAACAATAAGAAAAGACTTCTTGTTTTTTGTGATCGACGAAACATCAAAATAGACGACATGGCAGAGCAATTAGAGCATCTACAACTTGAGATCCAAAAGCGAGATAGCCAAATTGGACAATTAGCGGATGCTCTGAGGCGGCTACAGTTGGAGAAGGAAGCAGCAGACGGAAGAGTACGCGACAACATAAATAAAGAAATCAGATACATGGCAAATTTTACCGGCACATCAGACGTGACCATCAATAGTTTCATTGCCAGCACCGAATATTACCTTGGAGGAATATCGAACGAGGAAGTAAGGAAGGCAGCGACACGAATAATTTTCTACGAAAAGATCCAGGGCGAAGCGAAGGAAGGAATAATCAACTTAGAAGGAACGGACAACTGGGAGAATATCAAACAAGCCCTTAAGCAGCTATATCGACCAGACACGGAATCTGCAGAGATCTACAGGAGGATTTGTAGCCTCAAAGTAAATAATGTAAGTGATCTTGCTTATAATATTCAAAAAATTAAAATCAAAGCGGACGAACTGAAATTATTTTATAAAGATTCTTTACATGTAGACTTAAGTAGCGTTAATTCCTTGCTAGTAAATACAGTAAAGGAAATGACGCAAGGAATACTGTATGAAAAAATATATGAGCAACAAAATATTAATAAGATTTTAGAGATTATGAAGGAAAGAAGATTTGAAGATTCCTGCATTAGGCCAGAATTTCAATTCAGACACTATAAAAATAACAAAAAATTTTTTAAAAATGATTCAAATTTGCCTCGAAATATGAATGATCGCAAGTATGAAAAACAGGACTTTAATACGCAAACTAACAGTAAAACACTACCTGAAAATACAGATAATTCTTATAGACAAACACAGACAAATAACCGTTTTCAAGATCAACCCAATAATTACAATCGAAATCTTGAAAATTCCAGCGGTCAATATGGGCGAACGAATAATCATTATAATAATTATCAAAATTCTGGTAGGCGAAATTTTAAACACCAATCTAGTGGCTCCAATAATTATAGGCAACAAAATAATTCTTATGGCAGTGGACGAAATTCTCGCCCACAAAAGCAATCCTATGTTGAACCGATGGAGGTCGACAACATTCAAAGCTCCCAAAAACTCACTGTTAATGAAAATTATAACAAAAATAATTTAGACGAAATTTCCAACATAAGACCAGAAATAAATTGCATGGGTAAAAACGAAGCATTTTTTCTCAACTAGCCTCGGACAATCTCCCACTGATAAAAATTAGCATTAAAAATCAACAATTTACAGCCTTAATTGATACAGGATCCTCTTTCAGTCTTATCGACGAATCCATAAAAATATTCCCCAAAATCAAAATTAATCCTATTCCTTTTTCCACAATCACGGGAAAAGATGCATTCGAATTTGAAGTTCACACTCCGGCACCAGCAGAGTTTAAAACCCCTGATAAAACTATGGTTAGATGGAAAGTGAAAACGTTAAATAAAAGAAAATATGAATTTATCATCGGAATTGATCTTCTAAATAACTTAGGTACTCTCATCGATCTTGAAGAAAAAACCATTACACTTAATGGTCAATCGATTAAATTTATCAATAATCCCTATTCCGTTCACGAAATTTCTTATTTAGAAACAACAGATCCAAATTTTTTCAATCGTTTAAAGTTAGACCACTTAAATTCGGAAGAAAAAAATGAATTATCCAAGGTTCTTAAAAGATTCGAAGACATATTCTTCAAAGAGGGGGATAAATTAACGAGCACCCCAACAATCAAGCACCAAATTAAAACAACCACGGACCAGCAGATCAATGCAAAACTGTACCGATACCCGCCTAAACATGAGGAGGAGGTTCGGAAACAAATTGCGGAAATGGAAGAACAAGGAATCATCCAAAAAAGCAATTCTAGATACTCCAGTCCATTGATTGTGGTTCCTAAAAAGGTGGATAATTCTGGTGTGAAAAAGTACCGGCTAGTAATAGACTACCGTAGATTAAATGAAATAACTGTTGACGACAAATTTCCCTTGCCGAACATTGAATCCACTTTAGACAAATTAGGCAGGGCTCAGTATTTCTCAACCATAGACCTAGCCAAAGGTTATCACCAAATTTTGGTGAGTAAAGAAGACCGCCATAAAACTGCATTCGTAACACCCCATGGCTTGTATGAATTTGTTAGAATGCCATTTGGGCTGAAAAATGCCCCGGCTACTTTTCAGCGGTTGATGAATGACATCCTCCGCGATTTCATCAACAAATGTTGCGTGGTGTATCTTGATGATGTCCTCATATTCAGCACATCCCTTCAAGAACACATTAGGTCATTAACTCAAATATTTCAAACTTTAGAAAAACATCAATTAAAAATTCAAGTCGACAAATGCTCTTTTATGCAAAGAGAAACCTCGTTCTTAGGTCATATTGTCACGCCTGACGGCATTAAACCAAACCCAGAAAAAATCCTTGCAATTCAAAAATTACATCTCCCAAAGTCAGAAAAAGAACTAAAAAGCTTCTTAGGAGCAACCGGGTATTATCGAAAGTTTATTCGGGACTATGCAAAAGTTGCACAGCCTCTTACAAAATACCTCAAGAAGGAAACCAAAATTAACACAAAAGACCCTAACGGCTTTTGAAAAACTGAAGACTTTAATCAGTTCGAGCCCTGTGCTCCGTTTTCCTGAGTTCGACAAACAATTTCAGCTAACAACAGATGCGTCCAAATATGCAATAGGTGCGGTCCTATCGCAAAACGGGCACCCTGTTTGTTTCGCATCACGAACCTTGAATTGCCATGAGCAAAACTACTCAGCAATTGATAAGGAATTCTTGGCTATTATGTGGTCAGTTAACTACTTCAGGCCTTACCTGTACGGGAACAAATTCGTCATTTATACAGACCATCAGCCAATAAAATATTTGCAAGCCAAATATAAGGGCAAGGATCTATCACCACGCCATCAGCGTTGGTTATTAAAACTGGGTGAATACCAATTCGACATTGAATACCTGAAGGGAAAGGAAAACAGAGTAGCCGATTTCCTTAGTAGAATCAAACACCAGGAAATCAATGAAACCGATTCACAAAATAACAGTAATGAAGTCAATTCATATTCCGATCTAGGAATTTGGAATATGGAAAACGGTGAAAGTTCAGATCTGGCTACGATTCATTCTGCTGAAGAAGAACTGCTAGATCATATTCCCATTAAAGAGGAAATTGTGAATAAATATAAAACGCAATTTATCTTAACAAATAATAAAACTATTGAGCTAGAAATTATTCACGGTAAACGGATAATATACATATCTGAACATGATTTTGAAAACTTGAATCATATCCTTAAGACGTACGTGAAGAAAGGTAAAATCGGCATTTATACAGAATTAGATGATAACAAATACAATATTGTTCAACAAAAAATTCGGGAACTTTTCTCTAATGACAGCCAAGTAAAGTTCTTCAGATGTTCATTGCGAGCAAAAGACATTTCTACAGAAACTGAGGCTATAAAACAAATATCATTTTACCATGTAAGAGAAAGTATTCACTCCGGAATACAGGAATCTTACGCTGCACTTAAAAATAAAATATATTTCCCAAAACTCTTAGAGATAATAACTATCGTAATAAGCCAGTGTGAAGTATGCCAACGAGTGAAATACGACAGACGGCCTATTAAACCCAAATACAAGTTCACCGAGACTCCATCGAAAACTAATGAAATAATACATGTAGACATATTTATTATAATGAAGAATAGCTTTTTGACAATTATTGATAAGTTTTCTAAATTTGCAGCCGCCTATTACCTTTCTGATAGAAATCATGTTACAATTATAGAACAGTTAGAAGACCATTTTACAAAAATAGGGAAACCAAAGAAAATAATAGCGGGAAACGAGTTCAGTGGAGTATTAGTAAAAGATTTCTTGCAATCTGAAGACATCATTTTGCATTTAACGAAACCCCACAGCCACACGGGAATAGCCGACGTTGAAAGGCTACATAATACTATTTTAGAAAAATTTAGAACTTTAACAATTGATAAAACAAAATTATCCGTGAGGAATACCATTCAAAGAGCAATAAGAAATTACAATGAAAGATACCACTCTACCATTAAATGCACCCCAAAGGAAGTACAATATGGTCAGGTTAATGTAGAGAAAATAAAAGCAAACATCGAGGAAACAAAAAATAGGTATCTGAACAAATTAAATCAAACAAGAGAAAACTATGAGGATTCATAAAAAATTATAAGGCTGCAAGACTTAAGCATCTCCCTAAATACAGAAAATCAAAATTAGATAACATCCACCCTACAAATATTAAAAAAGAGCTTAAATTTGCAGATAAAAGTAAAGAAATGGATTTCGACCACAAACCCGTAGCAATAAAAAAGTCAAACTATAATCAAGAGAGTAAAAGTTTCAATGAAGGCCAAAAGCTAATCCTATTAAACGCAACTCAAACAGGACCGAAAGACGAAGTCCTAGTTTCAAAATTTAATTTAAATATAACACGAGACGACATCCAATCCTTGAAAGACTTAAACTGGCTAAACGATAACATTATTAATTTCTACCTCAGGTTGATAGCCGAACGTAGTGAATTGCAAAATTCTGTAGACATTCCAAAAATCTATGCCATGAATACGTTTTTCCTACCACGTTTATTACAAGCCGGATATAGGGCAGTTCATAAATGGACAAGGCGAGTTAATCTATTTTCTTTCGATATAATATTAGTTCCAGTGCACTTTCAGAAAAATCATTGGTGCTTAGCTGTAATAAATTTCAAAAATAAGTCTATAAAATACTACGATTCACTGGGTAACCAGAATCCCATTGTTTTAACTGCCCTAGAGAATTATCTAGCCGAAGAATCACTCGACAAATTAAATCAAGTTTTAGACACTAGTGAATTTATAAAAGAACATGCAAAGAATATTCCGCAACAAACAAACGGGAGTGATTGTGGAGTGTTCAGTTGCATGTTTGCAGAATATATTAGTAGAAACCAAGAATTTAAATTTTCACAAGAAAAAATGCCTTATTTTCGACAGAAAATGATTATAGAAATAGTACAAGGAAAACTTCTTTAAATAAGTTACAGGTCCCAATTGCAATAGTTATCAGCATCCTCGCACTCATTCAGTTGAGCGCTGGAACACTTTTACTGAGCCCAATAGAGACGAAAAACGGATACACAACGATAAACTTAGGACAAACGGAACTAATAATGACGACCAGGACTATTTTACATATCATTAATGTGAACGAAATTAAATCAGCAATAGATATGGTTGAAGAAAACTTGAAAAAATTAGAATTCGTTAATGACTCTTTCATTAAAAATGAATTAGAAGATCTCCACGCAAAATTATCAGCTATAAATCCCAGGGATAGACAACGAAGAGGACTAATTAACTTAGTAGGCACAGCACAAAAATTTCTTTTTGGCACGATGAATGATGAAGATCGCCAAATCATATTTGATCATTTAGAAACAATTAATAAAAATCAGGACGAAGAAAGTGCTAATTTGAACAAACAAATTGAAATAAATTCCTTTCTAAACGATTCCATTACAACTTTGAAGCATATTATTGAGTCTGACAGAAATAAAATAGTTAAAATTTATCAGGAAACAACTGAAAATGAAAAGAACATTATTAAACATCAACTGAAGTTGGATCAAATATTCAAAATTGAAATGTTAAAGGATAAATTGAATCAACTTATAGACAATATAGGACTTATCAAACACAACATTATCCATCCTAGCTTATTGACTGCAACCGAAATTAAGGAAACAAAACTCGACTTTTACAAACTAAAGAACATACGAACTGGACTCTTGAAACGTGACGATGACACGATCATTCTTGCGATAAAAATTCCGAACTCTTATAAATTAGTAGATTATAAAGTAATAACAGCAATGCCTAATTCAGACAATCTTGAAATCGACCTTCAAGACCAGTTTGTTATTGAAATAAATTCAACTAAATACCATTATGAAGAAAAAACTTTGTATCTAAGTGAACTCAAACGTCTAAACAACTGTATTACAAACAACAATTGTAAACTTATAAAGAGTAAAGAAAGTGAAATAAGAAAAATAGACGAAAATACAATAATATGTAAGAATTTGAAAAACCAAAAAGTAATAAACTTTTGCGACGATAGAAAAATAACATTAAACGGAAACTATTTGTTGGTTATAAATAACTGTACTATAAAAATTTTAAATAATACATTTAGTAACAAAAATGAAAAATTTCTGGATAGATACTTTTACATTGATAACGGAGTCTATAATTTTTCGAAAAAGTTAAGTTTTGAAGACATAGTTTTGAAAAACATAGAAAACTTAAAACACATAAACCATTTGAAAATACATAAAAATATAAATTATATTACTATTGCAATCATTTCAATCATTTTAGTAAGTTTGATTCTGTGGATATTTGTAATTTTAAAAAGAAACAAAAATATGTTACAATTATTAAAGCATGTAAAAGAAAGAATTGAAAATGTTCATAGAATTCAGGAGAATTCCCATTCAAAGGGGGGAGAAGTCACGTATACGGTAATTGGAAACCCTTACACTTCAGTAGAAGATTTACTGCAAACGTTGCATTTACCTAATTCTGGAAAATGCAACGAGTTAATTTCGGAAACGACACATGTCTGATCGCAGACATAGTGTCAGCATAATTTTCACATTTAAACTCTCGCGGACGTGGCGTCGCCCCCAGTTGAATTTATCTACGCGACGTGTAATTAGTTTATCAAATTTAAGAAATAAAGTGTTGTTATTGTTGTAAAAAGGTGTTTCAGTGAAAAATCTCGGGGAGATAAATCTTTTTTTTTGATTCGGCCACAACCCGATACGAAACTTACTAGCTATTTTCAGGCACCAGGTACTTCCACATCTGATCGTGATCGCGATGACATTATGTACAAAACGTCAGCCGAAGAAATTACTTCTATATACTTCGTCAGCCAAAGAAATTACTTCTATATTATATTACTTCTATATACCGTTAAACATTCGTTAAGCTACAATAGTATGGATTGTTTTCAAAAGTTATTACCGCTCATGTACGCCGATTCTAAGATAGCTAAGAATGTTAAATGTGGTAGGACAAAGAGTGAAGCAATAGTTTGTGAAGTATTGGCAAAAGAAGCTTTGACGAACGTAATTCAAAATTTAAAAGAAGATTTATTTTTTTTCGATTTCTACGGATGCCAGCAATAAAGAAACCGGAAAATGTTTCCAATATGTGTACGATATTTCAGTTTGGACAAAGGAACACAAAACAAATTAATAAATTTTGTGGAGAGTTATGACGAAACTGCCGACCAAATAACGAAGGTACTTTGTGAAACATTGGATAAACATAACTTAAAATTACCGCAAGTAACATCATAGGGTGCTGACAATGCATATGTAAACTTTGGTTCAAATCATTCTGTTTTCATGAATTTCGTTGCCCAAAATGATGAAATATTAAAAGCTAACTGTTCAGTTCACACCTTGCATAACATGAGCAAATTTGCATGTGATAAATTAGACATCGATGCAGAAGCTATCATCTTAAAAATATACGGCCATTTTTCACATTCAGCTGAACGTCGTGCGGAATTGATGGAGATATATGAAACTACGGAAATGGAGTGGGTCAAATTATTACGCCACATAAATACAAGATTTCTGTCGCTCTGTCCTGCTGTTGAGAGAGTAATCAAGGTTTGGCTTGCTTTGAAAAGCTACTTTGATAAGTGAGAATCATGTGCGAAAGCCATTGAAAAATTTTTTTACTCTGAAGCAGAGGAAACAAAAACTTTAGCCTACTTGCATTTTGTTCATAATGTGATGAGTGCTTTTGGTACATCAATGAAAGAGTCTCAGGGAAATGATATTGCCATAACAGAAATGCATGAGTCATTATGCCTCTTCCGCTCAAGGCTGACTCAAAGGCTAAAGGATGAGTTTTTCGGCTACCAGACGAAACAGATTTTAAATAAATTGGTTGAATCTGAACGGATCAAAGCAATCGAAGACTTCAAAATTTTTTACACAAATTGCCAACAATATATAGACAAATGTTATAATATTTCAGATGAAAATATTTTTTCTAGACTTAAATTCATGAACCTGGAAAGTGAAGTTAGTTTTGACATGAATGAAAATGCTGTATCTTTAATAAAATTGACAGGCGATATTTCGCTAGATAGCTTATATGAAGAATTTAACTTGTTGAAATCATCCTTGGACGTATTAGTGGGAAATTGCCAAGACACCACTGCCACCATCGCACAGAAATGGCGCCAGTTCTTTCAATAGTTTCCAAAAAAATTTACCAAGAATATGTTTAAACTAGTGTCTTTCACATTAAGTATACCAACATCAAACTGCTTTCCTGAACGCGTTTTTCCCAGATGAATTTAAAATGGTCGGATGCTAGAAAAAAATGCTCCATAAATTTAATGAAAGCAGAAAGCAGAATCCAGTTTAATCTACAGCTATCCTGTGAAGAGTTCTTCATATTTATTAAGGAGAAAAAAGAAACTTTAAAAGAAGTTAAATCTTCACAGAAATATCATGAATAATTAATTCTTACAAATAATTATTCTCTTATTGTAAGTTGCAATTTGTAACACTCAATCCTCAGACTATTGTTTGAAACGCCATAGTTTTCTAATGAATAAAACTTTTTGATTTTGATTTCTGTTTTTTTTTTATTTTATTCATAAGACGAATAAGACTTTACTATTTAACGATAGGGTAAATCTGATTTAAAATATCATCTTTTTATTAAAATACATTTTCTGTGGCTATTTTTGCTATCTTATTGTCACGTTAACGCAATTTGAACTCAAATAAAAAGATAAATATTTCAAAACTTCTGATTATATACGTTTTTTTACTATGTCCCGCCTTCGACGAAAGAATCCCGCTTTTTTCACTCAAAAAGTTCCAAAATCCCGACTTGGCAAAAAAAAATCTGGCAACGCTGGTATGACATAATTATTTGAAGGTTCGGTAACATGGCCAAACGTCATAAAATGCAATTGTTTCATTAGTTCCAAATTACATTTCCTTTGGCCATAACGTATAACCTCGTGTTATTTTAAACTAAAACACAAATACATTACCCAGTCATTTTTTCTAACAAATGATCTAAGTGAAAAATAGTTTTGAATGTAAACTCATCGTGTATTTTCATGCATATCCTACGAAGCAATTTATCAAAATTGCTTAAAACGCTCGTTTTCTTTACGTACATAATGCATCAATGGCATGATGCACTAATGCCGGTCTTCCGTATTTCATGAAGTACCAAACATAACTGAGCTCACTCAAATGTAGGACGGAATATTAAGTTCGCTATTATAAACCTTATGCATTCATCGTTTTAAGGATGCATGCAATATGATTTTATATCCTCGATATCGCAAGCATTCGGCATACCAGTTCATCGCAACGACACGTCTAAGTGAGTTCGGCAAGCTCATTAAAGACCGGTTTGCATGCTGATTTCATAGCATGAACTTACTCTCAGTCGTCGGAGCCACTCATACAAAATTGCATTCTTTTTTTCGTTGTGAATAAACTATTTGAATGGATTTATGCACTAGAACGGCATACAAATAAGCTCTAATACTTCATGTTAATGACTCAGTGAACATGAAATGTAGCAATTCACACGGTTAACACATTTTCAGAAAATGTGTTAACTCAGAATGTGAGTTATTTACTGTTTTCAAGCGCTCAATATTGCATCCTTTGCTTCATAACATAGATGATAAGCTAATTAGGATGTATTACAAATTGTTGTTTTAATTCATGTGGTGATATAGAAAAACAGTTGAATCGAACCGTAAAACTTGTAGCCTTACAGTTATGTCCATTGACTTCACAAAAAAAGACCTATATAATTCTCGCCATATTTTAGCCCACATTGGGCGTAAAAAATTTCCATAATTTTGGCAAGCTTGTTGTAGTAATAGTACTTCAATCACTATTATAATTGAATCTCACAAAAGTGCGGTAGAAAAAATTAATGAGTGATTCAATTTTCTACACATAACACATTGTATTACTTGAATGCGATTCGCTGTAGTAGAAAATGGAAAATTCTAAATCTACACTAAGGATGAGAAAAAGTGTATTGAAAGGGCGTTATTTGGAAAAAAATGTGTACTGTTAGATTTCATTGTTTTTGGAATATAAGATGAAGTTCAGCTTAAAATGCTGGAAACGAATAACAGAAAAATTGAAAAGAAATTTCAGCAACGATGAATAATTATAAAATTGGAAAGACGACTAAATTTCATTAGATCTTATTTCATTTTTGGTATTATTTAGACATAAATGAAGACAAAATATTAAAAACACAGGAATATCTGGGAAAAAATTATTCATTGCAATAACAATTGTTGACAATTTAAACATAGAACTAGAGAATAAAATTTTTCAATCTATGTTTAAAGCAAAATTCACACTAAAATACATTGTCTTCATAGCCTGCTAGCTCTGTTGCAAGAAATCGTAGAAAATTGTAGCTGAGCTGAACCTCAGCACTTTGCTGTAGATTATTAGATCTATAAAGATGGGCTTGGTGCAGGCTCTTAATTTGTGCGTATATTCAAATAAGTGTACGAAAGAAATGTTTTTTGAGCAATATTGGTATGCGACCGGAATATATTTAATCAACAAGGTCTTCTCACTGACTGCTGAAGTTTAATATTCAATAGTGGACAGCTGAAGCATGGTGTGTGGTTATTCTTTGAATGAAAAAAGCTGTGAGACGGCATTTTAAGTAGTTTATGTACTTGTATTTTTAAAAGTAAGTAATTTAAAGATACAAGTAAATAAACTACTATATAATTTATTATTTCGTATGTTGTTCAACGCGTTTTCTCTTTGAAATTATGTTTGAAACTCATTATTCCTACCTCCTGTAAAAATAGCATTTAAGTGATCGACGAAAAAATATTTTAGATACCTGTTATTCTTTTTACAATGTCACGCAGAATCATATTCGAGACATCTAATTACTACTTCCTATATTGTAAACTGTCAGTGAGCCGTTTAATAATAAAAGGTATGTTCGCGTACTACGATTAATTGCAATTAATTGCAATAAAGCCGTTTTTGCACTCCGTTTTACTGAAAACGGAAAATTTCCCGTTTTTCAGTAGGGTCTGAGCTACTTAAAAATACTGAAAACTGTGTTTCTTTCGAATCTTAAAATTTCACCTTAGGAAAATTCCCGGTTAAATTAAAAACACCAGAGCAAGTTCAATTCACCAATTTATTTAATTTTTAATATTTCCAGCACACTTTCTAATTTCAAATTCTAATACTTTCTATTTCTCGATTAAATATTTGATTTAAACGACACGATTTCAAATTTTAACTACTTTCTAATTTCGACAAAAAAACGATTTACAATCCGAATGGTTTCAAAGGTTGACGATGTACTAACTTTTACTTCAAATTTCTATTCTAACTTTTACTTTTTGAAAAATAACTGGATAGTGAAAATTTCGGTATATTCCAGCTTTGACCAATTACTGGTTTTTGAATTTCCACTATCCAATTTTACAATTTAAAACACAGCATTAAATTTCCCGATCAGCTGTCTGTTTATCTGCCCATCTGTCTCCGTTGTCAAAGTGACAACGTCAATTCATTGTTGAACATCCTCCCCCCGCTGGTCCGACAGGATCAGGATTACCACCTATAAATATATGCTTAATAATGTTTTACATCGATATTTGAATTACCGATCATAAACTCCTTGTTGATACATTGGTCCGTTAAATATATGCGTTATAGTCCAGAAAAATTATGGATTACTGGAGTCGAAAACCATACGTTAAAGATGTTAGTGTTGCCTGTGGCATTTACTCCGAACAGACAAATAACATCCAGCAACCAAGGGTTATATTAACGTGGCGCCCTGACTCGCCACCTCGAACAAAAGATTGGAAGGAAATTAGGAAAAAGGGTTTGGTATGGTATAAAGACGTTGAACAGAGATTGAGATAACTATGCATACTTTAAATTAAGGTTAATTCATTTGATTCAATTATTATTATTAATTCGATGTCAATTGTTTTGTTTTTTTTTTTTTTTGTTATTCCAAGTGTTGTCTCTTCATTTATCTCGAACAGGTTAATCGATTCATCAATTCATTAGTTTATCGTTAATACTTGATATTACAGTCCGAATTTCATAAGTATATTTGATACGTTATTAATTCAATAATGAAGTTCAAGTTCTTGTTGTGATCGGTAGTAACGCGATTTTTGATATAGGTCGTTTATAAATTTTGCCATTTGAGAACACGGAAACCACTCGCACTAATGAATCTTTTCCAGGATGAAGTTCAATTATTTTTGCTAACGGCCATTTATAGGATACCACTCTTTCGTCCTTTAATATACAAATATCACCAACACGCGGGTTTATTTCTTTGTTAAGCCATTTCGGACGTGATTGCAAGCGATTCAAATATTCAATTTTCCATCTGTTCCAGAAGTCCTGTGTCAAACGTTGAACATACTGCCATCTATCCAAATAATTCACCTTTATGGCTGTGAAATCTTGTTCAGGTGGTGTAAGTATTGCTCTTCCGATTAGAAAATGAGCTGGAGTGAGCACTTCGATGTCTGTGGGGTCATCTGATAAAGGGTATAAAGGCCGGGAGTTGAGGCAAGCTTCAATTTTTACTAACACGGTTGACATTTCCTCAAAAGTTAATGCTGCTCCTCCAACAATTCGACGTAAGTGCTGTTTAATCGACTTCACTCCGGCCTCCCACAGTCCACCGAAATGTGGAGAAGCCGGAGGGTTGAAATGCCAAATGATATTTTCATTGGCGAGTACTTCTGCAGCATAATGAGTGTTTCCTTTCACGATGCGTCGCAATTCCGCGCAAGCTCCGATGAAATTAGTACCGCAGTCGCTGTATATGTGGTTACAAAGTCCTCGACGTCCCATAAATCGACGCAGTGCTGCGAGAAACGCTGCTGTAGACAAATCGCTGACGAATTCGATGTGAATAGCCTTGACTGCTAGACATATGAATATTGCGATGTATCCCTTGTGCATTTTGTATCCACGTCCTCGTCTGTCGCGATACTCAATTGGACCGCAGTAATCAACACCCGTATGCGTGAATGGACTGGACATATTTACTCTAGGTGCTGGTAAGCTTCCCATCAATTGGGTTAATATTTGCGGCTTTGCCCGGAAACATTTTACACATTTGCGTATTTCCCGCTTAATAGTATTACGAGCGTCTAAAATCCAATACCGTCTTCTAATCATATTCAACATCAGTTGCGTTTGTCCATGTAAAGTGTTTTGATGCGTTTGATGTATTAATAACTCCACTAATTTTCCTCTTTTAGGTAAAATGATTTGATGCTTAGCGTCGTATGGCAAAGTTGCGTTCTTTAACCGTCCTCCAATTCTCAATATTCCAGTGCCATCTATGAACGGGTTCAAATTCCTGAGAAGGCTGTGATTTCCAATGACCTTTCCATTTCGTAACGTCGAGATTTCTTTTCCAAATTCCTTTGATTGAGTGTATCTTAACCAGAAATTAAACGATTGCTGTAATTCGATTGTTGTTAAATGTCCGCTATAATTAGATTGTTTCGATATGTGAGCGAAGAAACGGAAGCAATAGGCTGTTACTCGTATCAAACGAGACAAAGTTGAAAATTTATCTAACAAAGTGTCGAGGTCTGGGTTACATTCATTAACAACATGAACTAACAGAGTATTTTTACATTCCAGTTTAGTATTCCAGGAATTGGTACTGCGGGGCCAATTACTAGAATCCTGAGTCAACCAACTGGGTCCATGCCACCACAAATTATTGTCGAAGATTTCAGAAGCATGGATTCCGCGGGATGCTAAATCAGCGGGATTTTGATTGGATGGAACATGAAGCCAAGGAGTATTCCCAACGTGGTTCAAAATTTCCGTGGTTCGATTGGCGACGAAAACTGTCCATCGAGTTGGATGATCTCTCAGCCATGCAAGCACGATTTCGGAATCAGTCCATAACGAAGTACTGATACTCATCAAATTCAATGCAAGTTTTACCTTCGCAATTAATTTTGCCAACAATACTGCTCCACATAATTCCAGTCGTGGTATTGAAACCGTTCGTAAGGGAGCCACCTTAGATTTGGATATTAGAAGATGCGCATGAGCTTCGTCATCACGTCGAATAACAAGATATACTACTGCTGCGTAAGCTTTTGATGAGGCGTCGCTAAATCCATGTAACTCCAAATTCGATTGCTTTGTGTAGTTTACCCACCTAGGTATTCTTAGATTTCCAAGAGTTAGTAATTTAGTTCTAAAATCGATCCAGGTTCTATGTAATTCATCTTCTAAAGGCTCGTCCCATGTCAAACCATGTAACCAAAGTGACTGCAACAAAATTTTAGCGGTTATCATAATGGGAGATAGCCAGCCTAAAGGATCGTAGAGCCTGGCAATATCTGACAATACTTGCCGCTTTGAATATGCATTGCTTTCTTCACTTAGTTTAACGCGATAACTAAGTTGGTCAGTTAGTGGATGCCACATAATTCCTAACGATTTATAACTTTGGTCTAAATTCAAATCCAAAGACATTTGCATTTCCAAATCTTCGACAGGCACACCATCTAAAATTCGCATATCATTACTAATCCATTTGCGAAGATGAAAGCCTCCCGATTGCAAAAGTTCAAATATTTCTTTCCGCTTGCTGATTGTTTTTTCCAAATCTTCTTCTCCTGATAACAGATCGTCTACGTAAAATTCATTCATCACCGAGTCGTATGCATTGGGATATCTAAAACGTTCATCTTCTGCCAGTTTTCTCAAAGTTCTAATGGCCAAAAACGGTGCACAACTTGTACCAAATGTTACCGTGGTCAATGCGTAATCTTTTATTTCTTCGGATGGATTGGACCTCCACAAAATTCTTTGAAATTGTGCATCTTTCGAGTGCATGTTTATCTGACGATACATTTTTGCTATATCAGCAACAAAAGCAAAGCGGTGCCATCTCCATTTCATCAACACGGTCATGAGGTCGTTTTGAATAGCTGGACCAGCAAACAAAGTCTCGTTCAATGATATACCAGAGGTTGTTTTTCTGGAGGCATCGAAAACGACTCGACATCTTGTTGTGCTGCTTTCCTTTTGGATTGCATGGTGTGGTAAGTAATGCGCAACACATTGACGTTGATCTCCTTTGAATATATGCTCATTAATATCGCTTACTAGCTTCATGTGGCCTAGATCCAAATATTCGTGAATGCAATTAGTGTATTCTTTTTTTAAGTTTTCATCCTTTTGAAAACGCTTTTCTAACGATGAAAAACTAGACAAAGCTGTGGCTCTTGAGGATCCCAAGGAATTTCGGCATTCGATGCTTTTGAACGGCAATTTCACAGAGTAACGACCCGATTTGTCCCGAGATGTAGTTTCCACAAAGAATGATTCGCAAAATTCTTCCTCTTTAGTTGGAATTCGGTTTGGTTGCACTTCCTCTAATTCCCAGAACTTCTTCAATTGCTCATTGACTTCCACATCAGCGTTTGTTTCTACTTTGAAACTTTGAACCGTCGACACGACTGCATTTTCTATTTGTCCAGATATCACCCAGCCTAATGTTGTGTTCTGTGCTATTGGTCCCGCGACTAGTTTCATCATTTCCCCTAGCATCACATTGCCTACAATGTCGGCTCCTAATAAAACGTCAATGCGACAAGGACGGTCGAAGAACGGATCGGCGAGCTGCAAGTGTTTTATTTGGTCCCAATCTGATGTCAACACTGCTTTGTTAGGAATTGAATTGGTCAATTTATCTAGTATGTATGCGTCGAAATCCAATACGCCTCCTGTTCGAGTGTGCATGCTGATTTGTACTATTCCCTTTACTTTAGTTGGATCAGAGGTTCCGATTCCAGACACATTTACTTTGGCTGACTTTCTGGTTAAACCCAATTGTTGCACGGCAGATTCTGTAATTAAAGAAACCTGTGATCCCTGATCCAGCAGCGCTCTTAATGTGACAAGACCAATGGGAGAGTGCAAAGTAACGACAGCTGTGGCTAGAAGAACTTCTCGTCGGTTCAATGTGTTAATGCTATGTACATGCAAGTGTTCCGCTTGTGATGTTGATGACAATAGATTGGTTGCACTGTTGGCCGATGGATCATCTCGATGCAGAAGTGTATTATGTGACCTTTGACACTTCAAACATTTGAATCTGCTAGGACAATTTATCAATAAGTGTCCTCTATCCAAGCAATTCAGACATAGCCCATTTCGTTTAACGATATCGAATTTGTTAGGATGGGGCAGTTGTTTAAATTGTGCACAATGAACTAAACGGTGAGGACCTCGACAATGAACACATAAAGGTGACGAATGTGTTTGTACTGAATGCACATTGCGAGTATGGGATTGAGTTCGAAATTGTTTAGATCGATCGATCCCGGAAGCTTCTAAAGCACGAAATCTTTGATTTAAAAAGGTTTTCAACTCATCAAACGAAGGCAATTTGGTGGTTAATGCTTGATTTTGCTCCCACAGCTGACGGGTTTTTTGAGGTAATCGTTGGGTTGTCAGATACACCGCTACGTATTGCCATAAATCCCCTAACTTTAAATTTTCAATTGACTGAACACATTCAACAGTACGATCAACAAGACCTTTCAATGCAGTAGCGGATTCGGATGCATTACCAATGCTGAACAATTTCTTAAATTGAGCATTTAACAACACTCTTTGGTTGTCATATCGCTCATTTAACAAGTTCCACGCGGACTCATAATTTGCTCCAGTTATGGCAAAATGTCGGAGTAAATTTTCCGCTTCACCACCTAGACTGCATTTTAAATAATGCAGCTTTTCCACTTGTGATAACGAAGCCCGACCATGGATAATTGACACAAAAAGATCCTTAAATGGCACCCAATCTTCATAATTTCCCGTAAATTTAGGTAAGTTTATCCGAGGAAGTTTCAAATCTAATTCATCAGTTTTTGTTTGCACTTGCGTCTTCGTGGTCTGCTTGCCTTCAACCCCCTGCGCCCCTTGCAATAATTCTTCCAATTCCGATTGGAAATTTAGATGAAGATTTTCAAATTTATCGAAGTCTTCAGTAAAATACGGCAATTCCACAATCTTCTCATTCACTTGTTCCAAAATCTGCTCATGGGTCTCCAAGAAGCGCTCGTAAAGAGCTTGTATTTTGCTAAGCAAAGATTGGTAATAACCCGTTGTTTTCCGTGCTTTGGAATCTTTACGATAATTTACTTGCCATCTTGCAAGTTGATCACATGCGATCTTTTGTCGTACAATAAGATTCTGCACGTCAGCCATTTACGTGTGATTGAAAAGTGCACAATAAGGATTACAAAGAATGTACAGTTGTATACGAACAAAGGTTACTAACCGTGGCAGAGATTCAACCGTTATGGCGGAAGGGAAATACCGTGAATTCAGCACGTTCTTACAAATTCCCGTTAACACGGAGTACGAATCAAAAGTTGCCGATACTTTTCACAATTTTATTGCACTTTTCGAATTCACCGCCAAATTGCAAATTTACATGCCCAATATAAATGCACAAATACCGAATGTATATAACCATTAACAAATACCGAATGTATATAACCATATAACCATTAACTGGTTGAATTCCGAATCTAATTGATTTAGCTAAATGCCACTAAATTTCCAGATTCCAGTATATTGGTTTGAATTATGTACCAAATTTATTCACTTCACTTGTTTGTGTGAGCAATTCAAATGATCTTTCAATTTATTCAAATTTCAATTATATGAATAGTATAATATCAATTTCAAGTAATGCACAACGATGTGTTACAGTTATGCGTTCAAATAATTTAATTTGTATTAACCTGTATGCATAGTTACATAAAAAGGAAAAAGGAAAGGACTTACTCATTGCTCAAATAAGGAAAAAGCTTGCCAATTGTCTCACAAACCACTTTTACCGAAATTGACTCGCGACACTATCCGGTTCGAAGGACCAAAATGTTTCTGGACCAAAATGTTTCTTTCGAATCTTAAAATTTCACCTTAGGAAAATTCCCGGTTAAATTAAAAACACCAGAGCAAGTTCAATTCACCAATTTATTTAATTTTTAATATTTCCAGCACACTTTCTAATTTCAAATTCTAATACTTTCTATTTCTCGATTAAATATTTGATTTAAACGACACGATTTCAAATTTTAACTACTTTCTAATTTCGACAAAAAAACGATTTACAATCCGAATGGTTTCAAAGGTTGACGATGTACTAACTTTTACTTCAAATTTCTATTCTAACTTTTACTTTTTGAAAAATAACTGGATAGTGAAAATTTCGGTATATTCCAGCTTTGACCAATTACTGGTTTTTGAATTTCCACTATCCAATTTTACAATTTAAAACACAGCATTAAATTTCCCGATCAGCTGTCTGTTTATCTGCCCATCTGTCTCCGTTGTCAAAGTGACAACGTCAATTCATTGTTGAACAACTGTCAAACGGTTTTTGGCCTAATGTTATAATATTATGAAGGACGAATATTTTTGTGACGATAATTTATCACCGCTTAGGATGACTTTATTATCATTATTGTTCTCCTGAAAACCGACAACTGACACTTTTGTTTGTCAATTTTCAGGAAATGCAATGTGAGCGTTTTTGTACTTTTCATGAATGTCCCCCACCACATGATTCAGGAAAATTCAGTAAAATTCAGTGACTGAAAGTACGCGAACAGACCTAAAATATTCAAATATTTCACATACCTATTATTGCGTCTACAATACCGCATACGAACGATCATTACTTCTACCTCCTGCAAAAATACCAAACGATCCACGAAAACATATTCAAATATTTTACGTGCCTTCTATTGGTTGTAGTCGATACGCAAACCTCTTGTCAAATTTACTTAATTGATGTACGGTCCCAGTCGTACGCCACTTAAGTGGCCCGAATTGAACGAAACTTAACGAAACGGCAGATAAGTACATTATGGGTATGCCGCTTGATTTCTATGCAACCGTACTGTCACTTAAGCTACTTAAAGCTCACTTAATTGCATTATAGTTCTACCTTAACACTATACCTAAAAGTAGACGAATATATTTTTGTCAAATTTCAAATTTCAATTTCAAATTTCAACCATGAAGTTACAGCTGGCATGTGAATAAAATCCTGCAAATCATCGACCTTCCTGAAAATTTTTTGCTTTTTCAGAAAAAGATGAAACGATTTATAAATGCCATGTTTTGTTTACTTTTCCAAATAGAATTTTTCAAAATTCCGCATCCTACAAGAACGGTAGCCCTTCACTAAATGAGCGACGAATCAAAACAATTTGAAATTCACAGAATGTTTTGGTTTTGAGTACGAAACGGTCTGATAGGAGTTATTTGAAAATGTTAATTAAAAAAAATTATTTCGGTTTCGCAAAATTCACGCAATACATGTTTTATTTTAAACAATTTCTTTGATGAATTTGGGCGAAAAATTATAATAGGGTAGGCAACTCTGCAAATTTTAATCATGTTTTATTTAGAGGTACTATCAATAAACTTTCAAATGATAATGACTTTGTAATGCCGATAAACGACAAATATTTTTTGCGGGTGGTAGTCCATAAATGTTTTTTATCCCTGTAACTTTCAACGCAGTCATCGGATTGCTCTTAGTGCGAAGGCACTAAGTAAAAAAAACTTAAGAACTCGCGAAGGGAAGAGTTAACGTTAATTGAGATCTATCTGATCGATTGACATTACGTAAGCACAGCATATAACCACGATCGGAGAGCATAAGACAATGGAGTAGCTTGAAAAGCAAGCACTCGTCAAGGAACGTTCGTCGGGGATTTTATGAAGGAATTTGGAATAAGGAAAGACTATCACTATACTCACAGTAAGAGATGCTGAATTTGAATAACAATGAGGAAGTAAACCTACGCTGAACGTATTCCACTGCCTCATTGAGATATTTAAGTAAAAAAACAGATGGAAAGAGGTAGAGATGCTGGTTAAAGGAGCAGATCATCTAAGGAGGAAACCGGACAGGCGAGAGGCATTGGCGGTTGAATAGGCAATGTGCTGGTCGAATTTGAGCTTTGAGTCAAAGTACACACCAAGGTCTTTACAACTATCAACAGCCGCAATAGAAGATCCGTACAGAGTATAGGAAAATATTAAGGGTGGCATTTAATACTTATATGACATTTGATGACATTTGGATATGAGTTTGACAAGCACTACATGTTTTTACGTACATTGATATGTAGTTTTGCATCCTTTTGAATCATACCGTTTGTTTTTCGGTAAAATGGCATGCAGTTAGGGTGTCATGAAAGTTTTTTTCGTTATCACTGTCAAGTGTGTGTCGAGAGGGAGCACCATTACTTCTTCAGTTTCCTTCTGAGGTTTATCGCACAAAGTTGTGACGTGACCTGGGACGTTCAAGACGCCTGATGATTTTAAGTACGCCGTCATTCTAGAACTACTCCGTCCTGCTGTCGGCTGCTGGCTTTCATGTTTTGATAGTGGTAGTCAATGGAGCGTGTCTGTCCCTGCATTAGGTTTTATTGTTGTATAGGTTATTTTGTTGTTGTGTGGCTGTAGTATTAAGATCCATCATGTGAATTCGGCGCAGATGATTTAAACGACATGAGCGATGAGACTGGTTGTTGGGCAGTGGCGAGTATTACATTGCTCGCTTTGATATAACTACGGAATTGAATGGCACTTCAGACAGCTGCCAGTGCTTTTCTTTCCGTTGTGCTATAGTTTCTTTCAGTAGTAGTTAAGAGAGTCAGCCTCTTCAGGTTCCTTTTCTTGAAGTAATACCCATTCGCGGCCGTAATAACTTGCATCTGCTCGCTGTAAAAATGGTTTTGTTCCATCGGCTTGACGCTGATGTAAGAAACCTGGTATGTTAATCGTATGTGGCATGTTTCTCTTTTGTCTGCTTCCATTGGATACCCTTCTTGGTCAGGTTGGTAAGTGGCCTTGTTTTATCGGCAAACCTAACAATGAATCATAAGCAGGTTTGCAAAAAGATGATTAGCTACTTAAAGGTTTTTGTTTCTCCTCTATGCCTTAAATCATTGACATTTCCTGGTTCTATGGGCTACACAAGATATGGTTTAAAACTTTTATGCTTAGAAGACAGAAACTTAATTTTATAGTTAAAAATATTGTATCACTCTAAAGATCTGGTCAATGTTCCTAATGTGCCTATGAAGTCTTTTGATAAAATCAATAAGTTGTGTGCTCGCGCGCTTGATCTTTATCTGTACTTGCTACATTATCTTTTAGAAGGATGTAGTTTCATCTTTGCTGCTGAAGTTGGCAATAAAGCTCGTGGCTGGCAATGCTGACCCTTGCTGTAGTGTCTTAGTAATCACTTTCATTGATACCGTTGACAAGACATTGAAAGACGTGTTGGCAACGCAGGTGTACGATTTCGTCAGAGCCAACTGAACCTAAATTGACTTCCGTTAGCTCCGTTGTGTTTTTGCGCCCAAAGAGGCAGTTAGTACGTATGAATCATGGTTGTTCGCATCCGTAGCAGGACATGTTGTACGGCCGAATCACGTTAATTGCTTGCTTTTCTCTCACTGACTGGCTGCTTCTCGTTTTTGGCATGTATCCATTGTTTGTTCTAAATTTTTACAGAGCGTGCACAATTTTTAGGTTGTGCGAGGTTAAGTTTTTGGGCTGACACGTCGCTATTCGATAGATTTTGACGCGCTTTGGGTTTTTTCGAGGACTCTAACGTGTTATAGCAAGTCTGCGAAAGCTTTTGCGTAATATGGTTATATGCTGCCTGACCAAATCCACATTTATTTACCAGCTTTCATTGCTTGTATCCCTTGGAAGTTCAGAGAGTAGGGATTGCTTCTCACAAACGGAGAGGCCTGTGAAGCTATTCTCATCTTTGTTCTCATTAAATTGCTCCATGCACGCTTGGTATGCTGGGCTGGTTGGTACAAACGTGTATTTTAGGAGAACAATGGCTTCTTTTTTAGTCGTGGTGCGTAACCTGCGGATTGGTCGTAAAATAAGGAGCACGTTTGATAGAACCTGCATTCCAAATCTACATATTTCCTTCCCTTTTTTGAATAGCATTATTTCTAGCGGTTCCTATGCGCTAGAGTTTTGTTGGTGAGAAAATTACCAAAATAAATCGCTAAAAGCGTTACAAGTGGTGATATTTTACCTTACAGTCTGCTACTGGACCTATTCTGAGTTCAAGTGATGTGTCAGCAGCATAGTCCCAATCCACCACTACATTCAATCTTACGTCACATGAACGTTCAGAAGACGGTGATCATGGTGAAGCTGGTGACTTTCGTTGGGCTTTAGAACGCAAACTGCTCAATCAAAATGTTCTAGATTACTTGATCAGGGGAAAAAATGGATCAAATTCTAGTTTTCCCATTGAAAGAATGAAATCTTTTAACATAAGATACCAGGATCTTGGTTTATCCATGAACGAAAATTCATTTACTTTTTTTTCTTTTCTGAAGAAACGTTATATTTTGCAACAAAATTTTCGGTTTTTTATTTACAGGTTCATCAAAACAAAGTACTAAATGTGTGGCACACTTGACTACCCTTCGTTATAGCGAAAATCAAGCATATATGGAACAAAACAACTCAAGCGTGAGACGTATTCATCTGTATTTTTCCAACCATTTTATGAATCGCATCGCCTACTCGAACCAACTTAGTACTCGGCCAGAGCTCCAAAGTTGTGCACGTGTGCTATAGGTAAGTGTTGTATGTACCTAGTTATAGTAACATCGTGAGTCAAAATGATTCCACGCTATGTGATTTGTAACATTTTGAACTTAAGAAACCGAATTATTTTTCGATTTTTTTCGTTTATTTTGAACACGTAAGCTAAATCTTTACTACAGGAGCGTTATAAATTAACTATAGTTGGAACAATTCGCTCAAATCAAAGGGAAATACCGGAAGAGCTAAAAAATAGTAGGTTCCTGTTGAAACCTCAATGTTTTGCTATGATGGCCCGCTAACATTATTGTCATACAAGCCCAAACCTGCAAAGATGGTATATCTACTATCATCCTGTCACGAGGAGGGTGTCCTAAATTATATCTCCGGAATACCAGATATGATTGAATTCTACAATTAAATAAAGAGGAAGGAATTGATTCGTTTGACCAGATATGTTCCCAGATGTAATGCAGCAGAAAAACAAATAGATGGCCTATGGCATTATTCTACGGAATGCTGAATATGGCTCTTGCCAACAACTACGCCATTTATTGCCACAAAATGCTTTCCAAAAAAGGAAAACCCTTAATAGACGGGCATTTATGAAGCAGCTGAGTACTAACTTAGCAAAATTATGCATGGAAAAAAGGCTTGAAACTCTTTCTCTGAGTCGGAAATTGCGCGGAAAAATGCAAAGCATATTACCGAATCCTCCTGCTGCGTACTCGCTACAAGATAAAAATGAACCTGCCGCAAAAAAAGGAAATACTGTACCTTTTGCCCGTGGAAACTCAGAAAAAAGACGCAGGGAAAGTGCAAAAAATGTAAAAATAAAACCGGTCTGTAAGGAGCATAAAGTGTTGGCATGTTCAGGCTGTATATAGTTCCTGTTTGGAGACTGATGTGTTAATATTTTGGTTCTCATGCCTTATTTTTATGATTATTAAAAACTTGAATTCGTTGCTAGTCTTTGTTTGGGTTTTATCCAAGGAAAAAGAAATAATTTTTTTTAGTGTCATAATTAAAATGAATTTTGGTTTTTGTTTTAATTTAAGTAATCTAAAAATAATACCAACTGAAAGCTAGTTTTTTTTTTGTTAGATTAATGTTAAGGTATAGTATAATTATATTTACTTAATAAAAATATCAAATCATTGTGGTGCAATCAGGTAGAAATGATGCGTGAGTCATATTGAGTCAATTGGGACCGTTTTCTTAAAATTCTGAGTAATTTTAGTGAAGAGCAAGGTAACATTTTCACCAGGGAAGCGCGATCTCAAAGTTACTTGAATGCAATTATGGCAGCTGACTATTGTTGGAGTATTCAATCACTACTCTTTAGTTGGCTCATGCAAGAATATCTTATGAAAGAAAATTAAATACAAATTGAATTTGTTTGACAAGAGAATTCAGCTTAAAATCTGGTATATTTTTTAAAATTCTTTCTTCTTCAAACCTTAATAGCTAAAACTCTTATTAAGAAGACAGACTTTAATTTTTAAATCAGCGAGGCAAATACACTAAATATCAGTAATACAACTTCATGCAGCAAAAACACTGTTTACCAGAATAATATTCTATTCTTTTTGCTATGAGCAACGCTAGAACTAAACTCAGCTTACGATCTGTATTTTATTTTACTACGAACGAACGAACGTTCACAAGCAGCCACCTATGTCAACGAAAATGTGTTTTCCACCCTTTCAAAAGCTGAGCATATTTACATAGTTTGCCTGGGAAATAGCTATTTCTATTCAATATTATACACGCCATGTCAACGAGCTTGTCCTAAGCACTTTACCGTTCACCTGCTAAATTATTTTAACAAACAAATTCGATTTAATAGATTTTTGTTATCAAGTTCAAAGCGCCCAAATCACACTTAAAACGATGCATTGTGCACATGACAAACTGCCAGTTGACATACCATATTTTAAATGAAATCCAATCAAGGTGTTAAACGGTATGCAATAAGCTCGGAGCGTTTTCGTTAGGGACCAGGATGGTGCTTTTATGAAGGTTTTGTTGTGTTATATTTTCATCTTCGAAGTGAGAGTGCAATACCATGAATGGAAGTAAAGTCTTTAGAATACATTTAAAATATTGAAAATTTCTTTATTCAACACTGATGGAGTGAGCTCAGGATGAAAACATCATTTATATTTTTAAAAGAAAGCTAAAGCTACCAAAAATAAAAAAAAATTGAACAATCCATCAAGTAAATCGCATGGACGAGAAGGTGGAATGTGTGTCAATACAATTGCGTTTGGCGGAAAAGTTTCCCACGGACAAAATGTGAGCTATTCACCACAGTTTTATATTTATTTATCAATATCGCGAAAATACCAATAATTTTAAGAAAAAAAACAACAGTTTCATATATTTTATACACAAATATATATATTTGATTTATTGCAGCGAAGAAAAAAAACATACATTCATTTGGTGAAAAAATCATTTCATTATAACGCAATATAAAATGCATTCATTTTTAAACTTATCAAATAGATTTTGTACATTGTACAAATTGAAATGTTTATCAAAAGGCTCGAAATCAATGCAGGTAACAGTTCTAGACTGAAAATTTGAGCGAATGCAACGAACTGCGTTCAGTGAATCTTCACTTATTCTGTTTCGCTTTCAAGTTTTGACGTCGGTTACAATGGAGAATATTGTTTTAGTCTCAGTTACAATAGATTCTTCACAGGCAACTTTTTTTTGCCAAATTTTTGAACTGCAGCAAATTCGTGCGCTTTGAAATATCAAGAGTTATTTGGAGGCTCAAAAATTCAATTTCTTTGAAGACAACATCATTAAATGGTAATCTCTCTTTAAGCTCTTTATGTGTCGTAACGTAAAACTCTTTTCAAATTTTTTTATCTCTAATTTTACAGCTTCTTCAATTAGCGCCAGGTATTCTTGACTTAATGGTCCCAAATAAATATCCATATCTGGAACTAAATGCTCTTCATACAATTCGATATTTTCCAGTAAGCCAATGAAACCAGGTTTCGGAAAATTTAAGCAAATTCTTCTTAAAATACTACTGCACTCAGCATACAATTTGTGAATCAGTAGTTGCGCTGAGTGAAACAGTACGTTAAATGTATTGAAATAGCTTAAACTATGTTCTACAAAGCCGAAAAATGCCTTCACATGATTATTCTGCATTATTTCGTAGCAAAATTTTGCTTTTGGCCGTTTTGACTTCAATTTTTTGTTGAAAATCGCTAATCCGATGTCTTGAGAAGCGATTCTAATTCACAACATCACAGGTTTTAACTGAAATGTAAGAATACACGAAGAAATGTAAATTTTGCCCGTATTGTTTAAATTCTTTCTCAAATATATTTGGTGGAAATTTTACGAAAGAGTTTTATTTCATTTAAAGCATTTCTCCCACGATTTTGGTCTACGAGCAGCACTTTTTCCCTTTTCTCTTTTTCAAGTTTTAGAAGTCAAAAATTCCCATAAAATGGGAAAACTCCCACGATCTCACAACACTGGACTTTAGTTTGTCAAGACTATTTGGATGTAACAAAATGGCTTATCATTGATAATTTTATATATGAATGCTTATGTTTATTTTCAACTGCCTTGTTTTTAATGTAATTACGTAATTTTTCAAGTCTAAATTTCAAGACTTTTTAAGCTTTCTTGTGAAGATAGCCAAGCTTGAAGCGTTAGTTTTATGGCTACATTGCGTCTCATCATTTTATAATTCTCTTATCCGTTTATGATTTTGATAGCTTTCAACCAAAGGTCAGTCTATTTAGGATTCGATTTGATTAAAACGAAGAAGCCGAGAGCACAGCTACATTATCTGCACACTGGAAAATGTTGAAAACGCTGATACTAACATTCTCAGGCTAAAAGATTAGCGATTAATTAAGAAAAACTATAGCGCATCAGAACCGCTAGAACACTGTTTGTGGGAAATGTGGGAAGACGTAAAACATTTTTTTGTAGTATTATGACAATCAGTTTTTACCCCAAGCAATCAAAGCAATTTCTCGGCAGCATCTCCAATAACATAAATGATGAAAATGTTCAGTGTTATCAAATCTGCCTGACGTTAAGTTAAGCTTACCCTGTGAATTCCGTTCCGATTGAATGACTGCGCTGGAAGTAATAGGGGTAAAAATTTTAGTGCTACCACCCCCAAAACTTTTCAAATTTTCGAAAGCACGATATTTTTTGTAAATTTTCATTGCAGGATCATTCCCATTTGAACATTTAAAGACAACATCGCTTATTTAAGAAATGCCAAAAAATTACGAAAATGGTCATAGCTGGCAGCATTTTCATAATTTTTTTACGAAATTCCTCTGACATTTGGTGAATTATAAGGTCCGTTTAATGTAAGCATTTCGTTTTGATTTCATGACTGGATCGGGAATTTTAGAGAGCATTATTTTGCTGCCCAAACTTACAAGATTTAAGTGACAAAAATTAATATACCTGGCAACTTTATCTTAATTTTTCAACCAACTTTGCACTAAATGTGGCTTAGAGTAAGGTCCAGATATTGCGCAACATTTTTTAAAATTTGTTGGCTAAATAGGCCAAAAAGCAGTTTTTTTTTGCGATTGAATTTTCAAGATGGCACCAGGGGTTGCCTGAATTTTAAAATCACTTTTATCATACCTGGTCCCAGTTGATGCCAACATGTCCTGTAAATTTCAAAATGATAGGATTATCTGGTTGTCTTTTCTCGTGAATAGAAATTTCGAGTCCTGAAAATAGAGGTAATTTGGTGATAGGCTGCCATTTTTGTGCGACTCGGAATTTTGAAAGTTTCGTTGTGGCATTATGGACAAAGGTTAATATTTATCAATAATTTCAAACAGCAAAATTTTTTCAGGGGAGTCGATGATTTGAAGGAATTATACGCTCTGAAGATTTCATAATGAATTAATGTTTTTCTCAGAAGTTATTACAAGTCAAAATTCCAGAACTTTATCATAAACAAGCATAGCACATACTATGTTTTCATTATCAAGACTTATTCTTAACAGAAATGTACTCAGCATAGAAATATAGGGGTACCTGAAAGTTCACTAAAATCCGTGCTGCACGGACCTACTCTCTATGTTCATCTATGTCCTTCCAAAAATTTCAGCTCAAATGGATCGGCCACTCCACAGATTATCTCCCTTAATCTTTTTGCTGATATGCATATGTATATATACAAATATATAAACATATATATATATATATATATATATATATATATATATATATATATATATATATATATATATATATATATATATATATATATATATATACAGTGGCTCATAGCTTATTTCAACCAGCACGTAAAAAAAACTTTAACTTCCTATAAAAACTAACCGAAATAAGTTATCAACATTATTTAAACGCAGATTATTAGACTAGAGTTCACAATTATTATTTATTCAGTTTATTTTTATTTTTATTTTATTTCAATAGGTCATAACAATTAATGACGAAAAAAGTAACTAAAAACAATGTCACAGCTTATTTCAACCAAGTAACAGAATCAATGTTTAAATTAAGTTGCAAGGCAGAAAAAAAACATTTTAATATTTAGTATGACCACCTTTTTGGTCAACAACCATTTTTAGTCTCTTAGGCATTGAATCGACCAGCTTTTGGGCCACTTGTGGGGTAATTTTGGCCCATTCCTCAATCAATGCAGTTTTGAGATCGCTTTTGTTGGATATCTTCCGTTTTCGGATGTTTGTATCCAAAACGGCCCACAAATTTTCGATGACGTTAATATCGGGCGACTGTGCCGGTGGTTGCATAGCATGCAGACAATTCTAAACCAGCCATGTCTGTACAATACCCGACTTATGCTTCGGGTCATTGTCTTGATAAAATCTGAAGCCACCGCGAATGCCCAGTTTCTCCGAACTTTCAATCAAATTGAACTTCAAAATTTCGAGATAATGAGACTTATCCGTTGTAGTCTCAATAATTTACAAGTTTCCAACTCCCGCTGCGGACATACAGGCCCAAACCATAACGCTGCCACCTTCGTGTTTGACTGTACCTTTCAAATTTTTGTTTTGCAATTCTGTATTTGGCTAACGCCAAACATATGAGGCTCCATCAGGGCCAAAAATATTAAATTTCGACTCATCAGCGAATATAACGGAATTCAAAAATCCAGAATCCTTATGCAAATATTCCTTGGCAAATTTTAAACGGCACTTCTGATTTTTGGCACTTATAAATGGTTTCTTACGCGCGTTTCTACCATTGAATTCATGCTCACGCAGCACACGACGAATAGTTTCTGGGTGGCAGGACTTGCCCAACTCAGTTTCCACTTCACTTACAATTTTCAGCCGATAGCCTTGGGTTTTCCTGGATTTTCCGAACAATAAAGCGCTCGTCCGTTTGATTGAAAATTTTGTTGGGGGCATTTCTCCCCTTATCGAGCGTTCTCTTTTCGTAGGCAAATTGGTATATGATGCTCTGCACTTTAAAATCACTTAGTCCAACCATCTCACCAATTTTCCTGCGCGAATTTCCTTTTTTAAAATTACTGAGAACAAGTTCTCGCTGATCAATATTCGTACGTGGTCCCATTTCAAAAAATTAATTTTTCTGCACGATCTTTTCAAAGAATTCAGCAAAACTGAACTTGAACACATTACAAATATAATGACTAAAGTAAAGACAAAGAAATAATGGCTGCATTGTAAGATAACGGATCATTGCACACCTACAAAGTATTTGTTTGAAATAAGCTGTGGCATTGTTTTTGGTTGCGTTTTTCGTTTTCCGTTGTTTTAGAATACTAAACAAATAAAAAAAATATAAAAAGTCATATTTGATTAGTTTAAACAATCGACTAATAGCCTGCTTTTAAATAATGTTGATATCTTCTTTAGTTTAGTTTTTATAGGAAGTGAAATTTTTTTTACGTGCTGGTTAAATAAGCTGTGAGCCACTGTATATAAACCTGCATTTTTAGCGAAACGAATCTTATATTAATTTTCATCGAAAATCGGCAAAAACTCGAGCGCATAGAAACCGCTAGAACGACTGGTTTTCGAAGAAAAGAAAAGGAATCGTGCAGATTTTGATTGCATAATCTACAATAGATGCGTTTTTTTTGCACACCCGAACAGATAAAATTATGTTAAGTATACTTAATTTCAAAAGAAAGTTTGTTTAGTATATTGAATATAACAACAATATCCTCCACATGTGCACAATTTTGTTGTTGAATTCACTATACTTAACAAAATTTGATCTGCTCGGGCTGCAAAGTCGCACCTAATGTGTGCTCTCTATTGCAACTAACCACGTTGATCAGAAGACTGCATCGAACCTCATAGGCTTACCATTCGCATGAGTTTCGAAATCTAAGAAATCAAAACACTTGTCACTTTTATTTATTATCGGATGCTTATCTCATAGAACTTTACAATTACAACACAAACATGAAAATGATCGGTGCTTGCAACAATTCACCAGCACTGCAACCAAAAGTCTACAACAGTCACGTCAAAATCAGCTTCGTCTGTGAATGTTGTTTTCATCCGATGACTTCATCGAAGGTTACAGGAATAAAAAATGTTTGGGGCGGCAAAACACAAACTTGGAAAACTCAAACATTGGTGTCTCATTGTGGATGTTTGCCACATAAACATTTACTAGTAGTATTTGTGGGTACAAAATTAACAAAATGCTTGGTGCTGGCAACCCTTTCTGCTTACTTTAAGCCCAACTCACCCTGTGTTTTTTGTTTCGATCCAATGGCTGAATTGGAAGTTATAGGGCTGAAAAAATTTAAGGTTACCACCAGCAAAACTTTCAAAGTTTCCATTTTTAAATGTATGCTTTTTATTGTGAGCACAATATTGCTTAGTTTTTAAATATTGTACGAAATTTATCTACCATATCTGGCAACCCTATCCTAACTTTTCATCCACATTTCTTAGAGCTAGGTCCAATGAATTTGCTGTTAATTTCGTATAATTTTGGTGGCTGGGTCAGAATGTATAGTGCAAAAAGCTGTTTTATTTTCTTAGTTATTTTTCAACATGATGCTACAGCCACAGTGTTGCCCACATTTCAAAACAACTTCTATCAGACCTAGTGTACTATTTATGACCAGTACATTTTGGGAATCTCATATTGATGTGATTATCGGGTCTTGTGTTCTGGCGAACACAAATTTCAGGTGCTAAGCATAGAGATAATTTTGTGACGGGCTACTTTACGAAAATTTTAATTGGGTTCTCCAGACAAAATATGAAAGTTGTTATATATCTATATATATATATATATATATATATATATATATATATATATATATATATATATATATATATGTATATATATATATATATATATATATATATATATATATATATATATATATATATATATATATATATATATATATATATATATATATATATATATATATATATATATATATATATATATATATATATATATATATATATATATATATATATATATATATATACAGTACAGACTCGATAATTCGAATCGCGCTAGTCCGAATTATGCAGTAGTCCGGACTAATATTCACCTATCATTATGTACTTTATAGTCCGAATGGTGTGATTTTGTTAATTCGAATGCTACTACGCGCTTATTAAATGCGAAAAATAAACTTCTAGTCGATACTAGGGAAGCCAACGGTTACATCGCTTGACATTATTTTACTGTAACATTTGTTTCTTTTGCCTATGGTTTATTTATCTGTGGCTATTGGTTTAATTTATTTATGCGTGAGTTTTGTTTAAAATAAAACGAACAAACGTAAACGTATTACTTTACGCATAGAGCAAAAAAGCCGCTATACTAGATAAACGAAAGCGCAATATAAGTGGGAAGCAATTAGCTCGCGAATACGGCGTGGGAGCATCTACGATCTCGGATATCAAGCGAAATAGAGCCTAAATTGAAGGGTTAGGAAAACATTTATAACATGACTTTTAAAAATTAATTTGAGGTTCATTAAAAAATGTTACGTAGGACCAGGAATACGGAAAACATTGAAAAAAGCAGAGTATCCCGAAATGGAAACTGAGTTATATTCTTGGTTTATCCAGCAAAGGAAAAGACACGTGCCAATATCGTTTGAAATTTTGGCAGAGAAAGGCCGACAGTTATTTCAAAAGCATTATAATAAAGACATTTTTGTAGCAAGTAGGGGTTGGCTTCTTAACTTCAAAAAAAGGCATGGATTACGACATTAGAAAACAGTGGCGAGAAGCTAACAAATGATGCATCCGCTGTCATCCCTTTCATTAGAAAATTATCTGAAATATTTCGAAGAAAAGGTCTACTTCTTATTCAGATTTATAATGCTGATGAGTCAGGACTGTTTTGGAAGATTTCGCCAGATAAAACGTTAGTTCACTCTAAGGAAACTTTGGCACCCGGAAGAAAAACAAGCAAAGAGAGATTAACGTTTTTGGCTTGCACTAATGGGAATGACACGCACAAGCTTCCACTCTTAGTAATCGGAAAAGCCAAGAACCCCAGAGCATTCAAAAATGCTACTTTGCTTGTGAAATACACTTACAGCTTCAATGACTAAATGACGTCTGTAATTTTCAAAACATGGTTCCAACACTCTTTTGTGAAGCACGTAAGGTCATTTTTAACAAGTGAAAATCTTCCGAAAAAGGAGTTGTTGTTAATCGACAACGCTCCATGCCATTGCAGGGAAGAAGATCTAGTTGACGAAAATGGTGATATTTTCACACTGGTTCTTCCACAAAATTGCACTACCTTACTGCAGCCGATGGACTTAAACGCCATTAGGCTGACCAAATTACAATACAGAAAGAGTCTTCTAGCTCACATTTTATCCTTAATGGATGGTCAAATGGACGATGTTCATAAATGCCTGAAAAGCATCAACCACAAAGATGCAGTGCGCCTGCTGCACAACTCTTGGAGCAAGGTTCCAAGGATTTCCTTAGAAAAGTGTTGGAACAAAATCTTCTCAGAAGATTTGGATACCCTAGCATACGAATCGGAAGATCTGGTTCCACTTAGTGTATTGCGTCAACAGTGACAGCAAACTCAAGAATGTTATGGTGACATTTCAGCAATGTTAACTGTTATAGACAAAGAACAACCAACGAAACACGAAATATTTCAGTGGGCCGTAGAAACTGAAAATACACTCATTGAAGAAAATTTGATTGCAGAAGTTACAAGTGGCAGCGAAAGTGACGACGCGGAATCTTCACCAGTATCAAAAATTAAACATGACAATGCAATCAAATGTTTCTCTGTGGGATTGCAATGGGCTGAAGAATACGATATTCAACTAGAGCATATTCTTACACTGAAGCATCTTAAAGAAGAAGCCGTTATTAGGCAAACGAAAAGTGTTTTTAACAAACTAAAATAACTGAGTTCTTCAGAAAATAAGAATTGCGAATTTCAGTATCCGAATTTTCGATATCAGTAATCCGAATTTCGCGATATTCCGATTGGGCCTTGTTTTAATTAGTCCGAATTAACGAGTCTCTACTGTATATATATATATATATATATATATATATATATATATATATATATATATATATATATATATATATATATATATATATTTATATATATCCCGTCAACGTTTTAATTTCCCCCATTTTTTCCTTTTCAATCTGATTTTGCGCCTATACGTAAATCAAAATAATGATCGGGAGCACCGATACTACATAGAACTAAACTATGACCCAGTCACATTAAAGCGTTTCATAGCTATACGAAAAGGATGGTATCATGATATAGGTGAACGGTCATAGGATTTATTGATGACGGAACAATATCTACGAGCAGGCCTCGAATCGATACGAGCCGATAAAAGATTCGATGTGAGGTATTGGGTCGAAATTTAATAGCGACAAAGTATCGGTTTCACGTTCAGAATGAACGGGATATGCTTTTAAGTGATTGATAAGAAAACTCTGATTTTTATTGGTCCTTGAGAAATTCAAAATTTTGTTCTCGTCGATAAATAAAATGTTTTTTTTCTGTTTTTGAATGAGTTTGACTTGCATTTTTGTGAAGTGCTATCATTGAAATATAGTTGCTTATTTATTATCATAGAACTTAATTTATATTATATTAAAATCTATCGATATTAATATATATTTAAACAGGCTGCAAGGGCTGGTTAAAATATTTTATTTTATGAATTTTTCTGGCTTTACTACTTTGAATATAGAATTTCCTATAATCGGCGCTAATGTCAAAATAACAATTCTATACTATCAGTTTACGTCAAGCCAATTTTTATGCATTTGTAGCAGTTTAACATTATTGATCAAGATGAATTTGCAATTATTTGCTTGATGTTAAATTTAGTTGAGAAATTTGTCGCTTGCAATTAAAATTTAATTCCTAAACGTTCACGCTAATGAAGCAAAAAGTAGTTCATTCTCATTCTAAATGTTTCTACTCGTTTCATTTCACCATTATTACATTGTTAATATATACGAAGTGTGAGCTAGTTTTCCTATAATCCTCTGAATTTCCTCTACTTCGTGCTAATCTCTTTTGTCTGTGCATGAGCGAATCCTGCCAGACACCGAAACAGGATCAATTTTGAGCTGCTCTCTCGCCAATGCACTAGACGTGCTACGCTATGATAGTACAGATGGCTGTTTCCTGAAGGGATTTTCAGCGTTGTTTTACTACAAAATGGACATCGTGCGACTAGATGCATATTTTTGTGTTGAGAGCTATTTCGTTGAGACCGGGTGTTGCACGGTCGAGAGCAGAATATTGATGAAATAATCGTGACTTGGTATCTATTCGCCGGATGAATCAGCAAGCTTTGTAGTCCTTGTGCAGCGACAGTTAGATCATAGCTGATACAGATTGAGGGTAAATTTTGCAGTTATTCTTTTAATATACACAGGACCATTGTTAAGTTTGTTTTGTCATATTTCTTGAAAAGTTTCAAATGTTTATGAATAGAATATGACTAGCGTTTTTAACTTTCCAGACAAAAGTCAACACAAACTCAAAACAATCCATACAAATATTTTTGTAAGCATAAAGTTACGTGCCTATTTTTATGTATTTTTGTTTGTCAGGGTTTTCAATTTCTGAGACTTCTACGGTTTCAAGGTGTTCTTGCAAAATAAATTGTTAAATGCTATGTTTGTAAATAAATTCATATAAAAACTGATACGAATGATAATAGGGAATATACCAAGGTTTTTGTTTCGAAGTCGTTGTAAATGGCCTCCAGAATTTGAAGGTTACAGTCAAAGCTATCACGCAGTAACCGAAAAGATTATCAATATGTGATCACGGTTCTCTTCTTGTCCATAAATGAGCATAGACAACGTATATCGGCTCTAACGCTTATCAAAGCAGAGAAAAATTGGTATGGAAAACTGGATCGTTTTGCGGAATAAGCCTCCAAAAGCAGAATCAATTAACAGAATCATTGTTTTTGTGGGATGATTAAAATTTAAATTTTTTTTACTAAGTGCTTTCGAAAGTATGCACTGATTCTCATCAGACATTGGCTTAAAGCGCATACCTGACTGATGTGACCACTTGCAGTGGGATATAATTAATTTTTATTTACGTTAGCTGTGATAAATTTGAGCATCCTCGACTTATATCCAACGATCCAAAATTAATAACCTTTATGAGTAAATGATCGAGAGTGTCAAAATTAATCAAAACTAACGTAAATAAAAATTAAAGGTCTTCCACTTTTAGCTAAAAGTTGGAGCGATCTGCTGCAAATCAACGCTGTAATATTACCTCAGAAAATTTACATCGACAAAGTTAAGGATAATAACTGAATGAAGTTGTTGTTATTTTCAACAGCCGTTAACTTTAAATTTGGGTGATCAAAATCTCCTTATATGATAAACTTATCACTATTTTTAAGAGATAATACCAAATAAGAAATTGTTTTATTTCAGTTACATGGCGTCATCTAGATTAAGTGGGGTGTAGAAAGCTTCAATATAAAAACCTTTGGATTCAGATATTTTAAATTATTCATTGGATGGAGTTAACTTTGAATGCCAGGTTCACTTCTGGAGCAAGGTGTTTTGGCCGAGGAATTCTAAGAAGGACTTGTAAGTGTTGTTCGCTTTGCCAATTTACGTTTTAGCTTATGTCGAAATTTAGTAAAGAGTTGTAAATATCTACTTTGTTGGTAACCTGGTAGGGTTTGGAAGAAATTTTGCCGTCAGTGATGTGGAAGTTTTCCAGCTCCTCTTCAAGTTTTCTTAGACCGACATTAGTGTTGACCGGAACAGATTTCACGTGGTTAAATGTAAACTAAACCCCATATTAAACAATGCTGACCTTTTTACCGGCAGTATATAAAACCAATTCATAAAAAACGCAACCAACAGCCGTCTTGATGTTAAGGGCTCGCCATTGTAGATTGGAAGAATAACACGCGGACTGTAAGAAATCTGGAACGCGATTTCAACTTTGATAAGTGTGATGTTGGCCACGTGGTGCATTGTACCCAAAGCGATGTGATAACTTAAATCGGATGAGTTTCGATCAGAGTCCCTCCAACAAGTGACGTTTTACAGCCATTGCGACTCATCTATGGCACTAGTGATGGGCGATTGCGAGATATTTTAACAATCGAGATAATCGCAATCGGCGCCACAAAACAATCGAGATAATCGCAATCGAGAGAATCGCAATCGAGAGAATCGCAATCGATGCGCCAAAACAATCGAGAGAACAATCGAGACAATCAAGATAATCGAGACAATCGGGATAATCGAGACAATCGAGCGATTCGAGATAATCGAGACAATCGAGCGATTCGAGATAATCGAGCGATTCGAGATAATCGAGCGATTCGAGACAATCGGGGCAATCGAGACAATCGAGACAATCGAACATCTCGCAATCGATCATTCAGCCGGTCAAGTCATCGACAATCGGTTGACGCCAATTGAGTGAGCCATAAAGCACGTTTCGTTGGCGCAGCCAATAAAAAAATGTTCAAATATTTCAGCAAAAATATTAAGTATTATTATTTGATCAAACTGCAATTTTTTGGGAAATATTGATGTATAAAAGGATATGTTTATCTTAAGTTAAAATTAAGATATCTTTAACTCTTTGGTGGCGGTGGGCATGTTAGTGTATAAGCACACCAGTATACACAGTACGCTTGTAGAACCGCTTGTGAAGAATAGATTTGAATGGATTGGATATACTATTTAGTAGATTTTTTGACGTGTGCATACATATGGAATGTAATGATCAGATATGCATGGAAATTTGTATGGCTAGCATTTATCATGTATAAATGGCTGGTAGTTTTGCTAAAACTATTAAGTCTGATCAAAGTGTATGATCAAATATTATATGAAGTTGAGTTTTGTCATGCTGTTAAGTATGTTGAAATAAAATCTGCTTTTAGATAGTGCAGTTTGAAAGCATATCATATATCCAGTATTTTCGTACTTGCGAGTATTTTATTCAAATATTCAAAAAGTTTTTAGGGCAAAAGTAGCTGAAATCGGCCAATTTTGGGTTAGAGTGGTTTCGGACATAACGGGCCAAAACCTATTGCTGTGATACAAACATTTCGGTTTTGTAGGGGAATAAGGGGTTTTTTGGCCATAGTTTGTCAAAAACTGCCTTTACCGCGCTTTCAATGATTGAAAGTGGTCGGGGAGTACAATAGTGATATTTTAAGGATGAAAAAAATTTTTATGGCTAAAATTGGGGAAAAACGTCGAATTTTTCGAAATTTTTTTTTTGCGTAGCTTGAATTCGGGGACATTTCTGAGCTGTTTTGGGTGAAATGTCCATACAAATCTGGGAAAAAGTGGCCTAGTTTCGAAGATATGGCAAAATGAAATCCGCCGGAAAACCGACCGGAAAAACTGAAAGTAGCACTAAAAGTGCTAAATAAGAGAAGGTTGAGATCCTTTTTGGTTCGATGATTGGCTTCTTCGGCTGTGCATTATGCCGTATCTTCGAAACTAGGCCACTTTTTCCCAGATTTGTATGGACATTTCGCCCGAAACAGCTCAGAAATGTCCCCGAATTCAAGCTACGCAAAAAAAAAATTTCGAAAAATTCGACGTTTTTGCCCAATTTTCCCCATAAAAATTTTTTTCATCCTTAAAATATCACTCATTAAAGCTAAGTCAAGGGTAACAAACTTATTTTCGATTACAAACACTGTTGCTTCCGCAATCGACAGACTGCGCCAAAGCTTTCGATTTTATGAACCATGCCATTCTTCTGTCAAAGCTAGCTTGGTTTGGTCTCTCCGGTGTTCTTTTTTATTGGTTCTCTCCCTAAGCTTTTGATTACTCTTGTCTTGTAACTATTAAGGGGTGAGTAGGGTTAATTCGTGTAAAAAAGGGCACATTTTTGTGATTTTTTTTAAATGAAACAGTTAAAATCTTTTTATTAAAACCAATGGTTTATTATAGTATGACATTTGAAGAATATTTTGTGAAATTTTCATGAAACAATATTAAAAAATACGGCAATGGCAGCAATTCTTCTGGAGCGTCTCGGAAAAAAGATGAATTGCGGTGCCCATCATAACTCGGTGCCGGGTCATCTGAAATCCTTAAATCGAACGTATTTCGTTAGATAATCGCTTTTTCCAAGTAATGCTGGGGGGGTTTTTTGAAATTTCAATTTTTTACTTTTTGCTAGCACTTTGAAGGAAAAAACGCGATTTTTTGCAAAAAAAAATCGGTTAATTTGTTATTGTAAAATTAAAAATATAAACAAATTCGAAAAAAGCTCTACAGCGTTAGCTTGTAAATTATGTAGAAAAATCGTGTTCAAAATTTCAAAAGGATCGGTGCAGTAGTTTTGGAGTTATGATGGGCACCGACTTTGAAAACGTGAGTTGTGGGAAAAACGCTTTAAAGTTTTGAACACTAAAAAATTTGGGATGAAACGTTCATAACCGAGTTCTATTGGCTTACTTCACACTGAGTCATCGGTGTCAGGTCTATAAAGGATGTTGCTGTCATCCACAATGTCTAGAGCATCTTTTTGCTCCTGTCAACGATGAATGCTGCCTTCTTTTGTTTGCTTCTTTTTTAGTCGGTCTTCTTTTTTAGTCGAATGAACATTTATTTTTCCATCACATTTTCTGCATTTCACTAGCGTTGCAATTGTTGAAAAGACTAATAAAAATTCTTTTATCCCATAGTATTTTTGAAGATCCTCCATAACTTGATCTTCAATGGTCACTTTTATTTTTTTAGCTGACGCGCTACTTGTCGAAATGTCTTAATTTTTACGTTTTTGCGGATGTACAAATTTTTTAGGTCGATATAATCTCGCACTAGTTGTTGCTCTATCAGATCTTGTAACTTTTTTCCGCATTTCAGCAATATTTTAGCACAAAACTAAACGAAAATGGAGCTAAAATGATGCGAAAATCGGAAAGTGCGTGTACGTCTGCTCGATAGAACGTTTACTGCCACACTAAATTATATACTCTACATTGACTAAAGTTATAAATAATATAATATAAAGTTATTATTGACTAAAGTTAACACGTTTGTACTCGTTATTAAATTTCTATAAAGAAAGATAGGGGTAGCTTTTAAGGTATTCTATAGAAATCGAACCAGCTGCCTGGTAACAATAGCGCGCTCGAGTCAAGTAGGTATAAAAATCCGACAGGTATAAAAATAGTCATAGCTTCGTCAATTTTGCTCTGATCGACTTGAAATTTAGACACAACATTCTTGAGATATTAGTCATTCATTTAAAATAAAAAATAAAATCGAAAAATAAATAAATTCAAAAACTGTACTCCCCCTTAACTCTTGCTCTTTCACAATTTTTTCCTACCTCCAGAGTTCCGCAAGAAAATATTCTGGGTCCTATATTATTCCTTTTATTTACTAACGATCTTGCTGCCCTCTTTTACTCGCCGTGACTTTTGTATGCTGATGATTTTAAAAATTTCAGAATGATTGAATCCGCTGATGACAGTTTTATATTGGCGAATGATTTGATTGCTTTGGCTAGCTGGTACGCTGCAAATTCTTTGAGTATATCCTTTTCAAACTTTTTAACGGTTGCATACAGGTTGACCCCAGCATTTCCTTTTACGTTAGAAAATCGGGCTATCCTAATGTAACATTATTATACTTAAGTATACTCTTTCTTTTCAATACTTTTGCGTTTGCCTCGCCAGCACAATAGCATTAATCTTGGTTCTCATCCTCGAATGTTATCTGTGTTCAAAACTGCTTTAAAAATAACGTTCAGTCACATACTCTAAACATATCCTAATGTACTCTATTCTTTATTTTCTTTTTGCGGCCAATTCAGCTATTAATTGTTTTTTGTATTACTATTCCTGCCTGAATTTATTCAGATTCTTAGTTTTATTATTATTATTTTCTACATTTGTTTTGTTCTGTGGATTTGGACAATAAATTAATAAATAAACATAAATACCCAATCAAATGGATTCTTTATATTTTTCAAACATATAAATACTTAATAGTTTTTAATGTGTACCAATTTTTTCCTAGTTTGTAAAAAAATATTTTAATAAAAAAACCGATTTTTCCTTTCGAAGCTATATATATTGAATTTTGTGACAAATATCGATATTTCGAGGGTAATCTGCCCTTTTCTTTAGTGTCTATCGGTCTAATCTTAATCTAACTTAAGTATGTTATTTATAGAGCTTACTTTTAAAGTATTGACTTATACTAATTACCAACTAATTATTTATTAATTACTTTACTTAAATACATTTAACGATCTATGTTAATTCAATTTTCTTCATTGCTATCAAAAGAATGTTCAAATTAGCCTGAACAATGGTGATGCAAAGTTGCCTTGGTCTGTGTTTAGTCTTCTATTCATTGGGGTTTTCCATATGTCCAGGCTTTGTTCCCAACCTCACGTTCTTTGAGGACTGGCTATTAAAGAGGAATAGCTCACCGGAGGGGAGGAAGAGGGCTAAAGACTTTTTGAAACTCGCTCGGTTTGCATGAATGAAAGTTATTTTACTTTCAGGGGGAAATACTTTAAAGCGATGAAATGTGTTGCAATGGGAAATCCTTTATCTCCACCTATGAGTCAGATATTTATGGACAGACTGGAGAAGAAACTTTATGAAGAAGGATCGCTTTCTCGGGTTTGGTTGAGATATGCAGACGACATTCTAGCTATCGTTAAAAAAGATGCTTTGGGAGAAACTTTGGAGAAGTTAAACCAAGCACATAAGGACATCCAATTTTCAATGGAAATAGAAATGAATGAGAAACTACCCTTCTTGAATTTAATGGTCAAAAGGAAAGAAGGTCTTCTTACATTTAATATCTACCGGAAGCCCACACACCCAGAGGACAACACCACCCACGTCTGATCATTGGCATTCCCAAAAAATGGCGCCCTTAAATTCGATAATTCACCGGCTATTAACAGTGCCCATGGATCAGGAAATTTTTAACTCAGAAGTTAAATATATTAAAGATACGGCGAGGAAAAATGGGTTTGACGAAAGAATAATTGGAAATCTTGTCAAAAAAAAAATAAAGAATACAGCGTGATCTTTTAAGGACGCTCTTTACGCAAGAAAAAACCAAAAACAGCCAAAAGAGTTCCAATTATTTTTTCGGCAATATTCAAAGAAGTTCGGGAACTTCTTGAACGCTTTGATATTAAAGCAGTTCCAACTAGTAAAACTAAAAAAATAGGTACTATACTATGTCACGTGAAAGACAAAAAGGATAAAAAGGAAAAATGAGTTTATAAAATTACCTGCCCAGAATGCGACAAAATATACATCGGTCAAACGAAACGGTTAGTTGGTGTTAGACTAACGGACCATAAACGGAAAGCAGCTTCAGCGAGGGAAAGGAATACAACATTAGTACGTTCAGCAGTAGCAAAACACATATTGGAGGAGGATCACAACATAACTTGGGACAACGTGGAGGTGATTAAGGCGGTACAGCAGGTGCGAAAACTGGATGCGTACGAAAGCCTGCACATATGGAAAACCCCTATGCATAGAAGACTAAACACAGACCAAGGAAACTGTGCATCAGCATTGTTCAGGCTAATTTGAACATTATTTTATAAGTTAGATTAAGATTAGACCGATAGACAGTGAAGAAGAGGGCAGATTACCCTCGAAATATCGATATTTGTCACAAAATTCAATATATCTAGCTTCGAAAGGAACAATCGGTTTTTATTAATGTTCGAAGAACATTAGTATTAAAATTATATATATATATATATATATATATATATATATATATACATATATATATATATATATATATATATATATATATATATATATATATATATATATATCAGCAAAATGATTTTCCGAGATAATATCTGGAGTGGCCAATTCGATTGAGCTGAAATTTTCGGAGGACGTAGATGTACATAGCAAGTAGGTCCATGACTTTCTTAAATTCAGATATCCTAAACCTTTTGGCGGTGGCGAGCGTTTTAGTGAATTTTGAGGTACTCCTATATTTCCAATCAGTGTAAATTTTTGTTAAAGAAAAGTATTGGGAATGAAAATTAGTTATGTTCTTAGCTTGTTTATGATAAAGAATTGGAAATTTTGAGCCATATGAGGGTGCAGGGTGCCTAAAAGTAGGCAAGGATTTTTTTCAAATTTTGATTTGTCATTACTTGTAACAAAAACAATGGATCATCGTGAAAATAACAGAGCGTATTGATGTTGACTTAAATTAAGCACATATAGATTTTCAACATAGAGCGGGTAACCCTGTAGCTGTGGCAGGCTTCTGAAAAAAAATCCTTCAAATCATTGACCTTCCTGAAAAATTTTTGATTTTTGACAAAAATTTCAAATCTTTGATAAATTTTATTCTTTGTCTTTCATGTCAAGATAAAATTTTCAAAATTCCGATTTGCACAAGAACGGCAACCCATCAGCAAATTACCTCTATTTTCAGCACTCGAAAGTTTCTTTTCACGAGAACTGACGACCGGATAATCCGCTCATAATGAAATTTATAGGACATGTTGGTATTAGCTAGGACCATGTCTGATAGAAGTGATTTTGAAATGGAGGCAACTCTGTGGCAGTGGTACCATCTTGAAAAATCACTGAGAAAAAAAACAGGTTTTTGGCCTATAACATCCGATTCAGCCATCCGATTTTAAAAAAATTCACACAGTACGTAGATGTTACTCTATGTAACATTTGATGTAACATACTCTATGTAACGTTTGGTTTCAAAATTTGAATAGGGTTGCCAGCTATGGTGATTTTTGTCTCATAAATCTTGCAAATTTGCTCAGCAAAATAAAGCTTTTTTCACCATAACTTCCGGTCCAGTGTACAAATCAAAACGAAGTTCATGCAGTAAATGGACCTTAGTGCAAAGTAAATGTCGTAGGAATTTTGTACAAAAATCATGAAAGGGCTGCCAGGTATTACGTTTTTTGTAATTTTGTGGAATTTCTTTACTGAGCGATTATGTCATTAGATTTGCAATTGAGAATGATCCTGCAATGAAAATTAACAACAAATATTAAAGTTTTAAAAATTTGAGAAGTTTTGAGGGTGGTAACCCTAAAATTCTTTTCACCCGTACCTATACCTTCCAGCGCACTGATTCAATCGAAACAAAATTTACTGGTTGGGTTTAACTTAACGTGAAGCAAATTAGGTATACTTTTTTGTTTTGTTTTGCTGCTGACACAGGGTAACCAGCATTGGCCATTTTCGTAAATATTGCACCAACAGATGCTTCATATGCAAAGCATTTACGTTAAATTAAGAAACCAATTTTTCAATTTTCCGAGTTTTGAACATTTTTCGAATGGCAGCCTCAAACAACGTTTAACCGCTGAAACTTTCGATGAAATCCTCCGATGAGAACGAAATTCAAAGGATAAGTTGATTTAAGTATGAGCCTGTTAAGGTAAACTTATTGCTGCTTCATTGGGAAACTGTTGCCAGCCCTGAACATTTTCATCATTTATGTTATAGTTGAGTTTTGTTGCTTGGAATAAGGAATGGTTGTACAAAAAAGTGTATTACGTCTTCTCACATTTTTTTGTCACTCAAAGCCAATTTCTTCGAAAATTAGTTTTCTAACGGTTCAGGTGCTAAGCGCAAAAGTGGTATCTCAATGAAAGCGAGTTTCGAGATAATTGAAGTTTTGTGAAAGTAGTAATATTGATATTCCTCTAATTCCCTTAGTGATTTATGGTAAAATTGAGATAGGCGACCAGAAACTAAGTTCGTTTGGAGCTGGTGGAGCATTCTTTTTACTCCACTTTTCTCGGTGAGCGGTCTTCCGCTCTTGGATACATCGGGTACTAAGATTTAGAAAATTTTCTTAAGGTGCTTTCCATTTGTTTTAAATAAGATACCATTAAAAGGCTTAGTTCATTAGATGCGTATTGTTTTAAGCTTTCTAATGCTATAAAAATTAATTTTCGATTTTTTTTTAGATACCGCTTTTGCGTTTAGTAGGCCAGAATAATACTGCTGTTATTAATAATACTACAATATTATTTAATTTGAAAGAACAAATGATGCATAGAGATATTCCAACTAAGGATATCAAACATACACTGTAGCTGCGTCGTCATTCTCATTTTAAATAATTTGTATCCATACCTGCCGGCATTTCAGCAGCCTACACATACAAGTATCCGTTTTCAAACATCGAAGAATAATGAGATTAAATTCTTAAAAACGTAATTCATTAAAGCATTGCCGAAAGATAATTGAAAGCAGGACTTCATATAACATTTATGAGCAGGTTATATGCATATTGAACGAAAGGCTCCAGAAACCACCTGTACTTAATGGGAGTTGAAACATAACATTTTCCCACCAATTGCGTGAGAAATTCATAATGAATCATTATTAATCATATGCTTAGTATCACATAGAAAAATCGTGTATTTTCCCAGGTCCGCTAGTAAGCGGTAGTAAGCGGTAGCTAGTACAACGTAGTAACGTTGTATGGTTGAAGCTAGATTCATGAATATTCATTGCATATTACATTAATAGTACAAATAAATTGGAAGCAGTCACGAAGACCAGTTAGTGTTATTGATTTGAATTTCTATTGATTATTTTTGATAGCATTCGGGATATTCATATTACTTTTGCCCTACAAAAAATGGATGATGAGCTCATGCAGCACTATGTTTTCAATATCCATTCGGATTTTGGTTGGTAATGTGAAATGAGTCAACAAACACCCTGCAAACAATCTTAGACTGAAATCACATAATTTTTCAGCATCGTTAATATTTCCCACTGGTATGACAACAGTCAAAAAAATTCACTCACTTTCATTATCACGTTCGCACCTCAATCTGAGCGCACTCATCCGGCGGAAATCGCATTACTCGACAATAAACTTCAATTTTTATGACCTTGCCAGAGTATTGTAATGTAATCCTACGACATCATTAAACAAGCTAATTTAATGACGCAGATGTTAATTAGAAATGCCGCAGACACTTCTTAGTAGTTCTCTGCTTTACCAGCATGATTCGTGTTAAAACCGTAATCTCGTCCACTTTATTGCCGAAATTTTAGCAAGTTTGAAGTTCCACTCGCTTCTGCAGTGTCCTGTCAGAGATCGTGAGCCGACGAATACTCATTTAAAAGAGATAGATAAAACAAATTGAATTTCCAGATAATGGCCAGTTTGCTACGATGACAGGGAAGGAATCCGAGAAGTGGCCTAGTAAAATGCAGACGCTTTATGATAGTCGACTTGAATCTTTCTGGATTAAGTTTTGTCTTTGTTCGTGGCAATTATAATATTATTATGGATTTCTCGACTAATGCAGAAAGCTTATTAATTTTTCACACTCCTCTTGTCCTGGTTCCTGCAAATCTGTCGAATCACTGCAAAGTCGGCTAGTATCACGCCACGAAATTCGAAGGAAACTCAAGCGGATGAAAAACGAATGATTTGGTTTCCCCGGCTGTCGGCTACAAACCATACGTATTCCAGCAACGTGATACAACCCACAGCGTGCCCATGGAATCCGCAATAGGAAAACCCATTCAGATGGTTCTGTAGACGTTGACGGCTAGCTTCGTGCATGTACTGTTGGATTTCAATGGCCTGGAACAATTTTGTTTTTACGCCACCTCGAGGCGCTATCTAGCACACTCGGTCGTTATAGTCCTACAAAAACAAACGCCTACGTCTTCAGCAACTATGCGAACAATTTCCATTCTTCAAGCGGAAATCAATACCCGCATTTAATATGCTTTTGGGTGAATGAATGAAGGCAGCAAGGTATGTACATAAGTGTAACTCCGTCCCAATCATATGATGAAAACAACAATGGAGTGCTTCCGATACCGGGAATTTTATGGTGGTCTAGGCGGCTCGATTAGATGGAGCTAAGGAGTGTTGATATTCGATAAGGGAATCAAATTTACGAGAATTTTCAACCTGACGTAGCTTTAATACGAATAAAGGAAAAATGACGGAAGGAAACGTCTGTACGTGATATGAAAACATATGTTGGAGTAAATTTTAGCATACATATATTTGCGTAAAAAGCTCAGAAGTGATAGCTTAGTGTATGGATTCAATGTAGACAGTGGATCCTTTTTGTTTGAGTAGGCCTGAAAATATTGGATTATTTAAATTATTATATTTACCTTTTATGAAAGTATATTGCTTACGATGTACATTAGCATAATATGAATGAAATGGATAATAAGAAGCGTTTTAGCTAGAAAACGCTGAGTTAAGGCTGTCGTGGAAGTAAAATATAATTTAACTAGATTATGGAAACCAAGCTAAATTAGCATTAATGCTTTAGTTTTATTTTAGAAAAAAACTGGACTGTTTCTCTCTAAATCAGCGGTCGATATTGCCCCCCCCCCATTCTAAAAAGAAAAAAATCAATGTAAATTTTAAATAAACATTATTTATTTAATTAATTTACATTTACATATATATAAAAAAAATTACATGAAAATAGTACGTATGGAATAGACAAACAAAATAAAAGTAAATTGAAACAAACAAAAATCAATTGAAAACGTTTGGCCCAGTCATTTTAGCATAAAAAAGGGGTCAATTTACTGATAAATAACTCAAAACTGAAGGTTTCACGGTTGACCTTGCATTACAGTTCATATGGTTAAGTGCTGCGCGCTTATCGCTCTCTATCGGAAAAACGGTTGAGCGCAGGAAAAAATGCTTCCAATAAAATGTGTCGCAAATTTTATGCTCTACAATTTCGATCCTAAGTGTTTACATCATTGGAGCAATAGAAACCAAGATAATCGCAAAAAACTGTTTTTTCTCACCTTTGACCTTGAATAACTTTCGACGCAGACACGAGATTTTATGAGACTTTTGAGGCAACGTTGAGGACCCCAAAGTAAAGGTATATACAAAAATTCAGCTTATTATCTCTCATTCCGAGGTTTTATGCTAAAATGACTGGGCTATTTCCTCCATTAGGTTTTGGAAAAATGATGTTGCTTCATGTTTGATATAATTACTTCAAAATTGAGATTTTTTGATGTAAGAGCAATTTGAATACAGACTTCGGCGTTTAATCATCGATTTCTGTTTTTTTGTTTTTATGTTCATTTTAGTGGAAAAGCCTTGTTCACAAAGGTAGGTTATTGCAAATGGTAGCAACTTTTTTGTCGCCAAGTAATAAAATCACAGTCTTTCAAAAACAAAGCTAACTTTGAAAAAGAAGCTATCTTGTTCTGTTCTGCTTTATATCTCCAATATTGAAGCTTTAATCCAAACGCTGATAGTATTTCTCTGGCTGAAATGATATTAATATTTTTGTTCAATATATTTATATTCTCAAAAATGTCAGCCAAATATGCGAGATATGCAACCCACCAGGGGTTTTTAAACTTATCTGCGAGAATATTTTTGAAGAGCCCACAGTCCATTTAGAACATTTCCGCGTGAGAGCCGCCTTACTTCTGTATAATAAAGTAGATCCGTATATTCCGCTTCACCGTCCTGACATAATTCACGAAATAGCCGCGTGTTTAGTGCATATCCTTTGATAATATGAACAATTTTGATGACATCATGCATAACGGCTTCCAGTGAAGGTTCCAAATATTTCACAAGAAGTGCCTGGCGATGGATTATACAGTGAGTAACTTCAATATTTGGATTATTTTTTATCACAAACGCTAAAAAATTATTTATATGACTCAATATAGCTGGAGATCCATCAACAGACACAGCAATACAGTTTTTCCACTTTATATTAATGCTTTCAGTATTACAGTATTCACTTACCTTATTATACACATCAACTCCACGAGATCTCAACTCGAGAGGAGAACAAAACAACAATTCCTCTTCAATTGCATGTGCACCTTTGTAGCGAACATGTACCATTAGCTGTGAATTGCTACTAACATCTGTAGTCTCATCAAGCTGAATAGCAAAATATTTAGCCTGTTTTAGTGAGAAAATAATCTGTTCCTTTACATTTTCTGCTAAGATGGAAATCCTTTCTTTTACAATTCTTGCAGACAAGGGCACAGAATTCAGTTTTTTCGCCTCTTTATGACCACACATGATCTCTGTCATTTTCACAGCTGTTGGTTTAATCAAATCTTCACCAATAGTAAATGGTTTTTTGTTTCAGGCAATCAACCAGGCTATTTCAAAGTTAGCCTTTGATGCTGAACGCTGATCAAAAGTACCTAACCAGTTGCTGTTCAATCTTTGTCTTTTAACAGACATTTATAAATTTACAAAAGTATTCTTGTGATTTAGATGACAGATGTGGATGCAAATAATCCAATTGTTTCTTCAATTGAGTTTTTTTTTTGAAAGATTCTGAAGTCAGTATTTTCAAACATACAACACACTGTGGTTTCATCGTAACTTTGTCTTCTATTTGTGTAAAACCATAACTAAGGAATTCTTCTTGGTATGTTCTTTTACACATACACAACGCGCGTTTCTTGCTTATCACGCACACACCAAACGAAAAACTTGACTTCAACCCGAATTAGCGGCCCAGCCAGTATATAGCGCTGAATTGTTTAAGTTTGCAAACATACTAATACGTTTACGAAATAGCAATAGAAATATTAGAAAAATTTCCCTATTACCCAATTTCATTTTTACCCCATTTGGGGTAATTTACCCCGGTTTCCCGACCGCTGCTCTAAATGAAGCTTAATTTAACGGGAAGCTATGACATTTTTAGAAGACAAAAGCAGAAACAAGTGAAAAGAAATCGATTTGTCATTTACAGTTTTCAGTACAATCACATATGCTACGCATATATCACTATTATTATTTAACTTTATAAAAATATCATTGACATTTTAATAGTTAATAATATTTCTATTAGAACTTTGAGCAAAACTTAATTATTTCCGTATATTTCAGTCATTATACTAGTGGACACTGACTGAATGAGAAAATTGATCATAATTCGAGAATTCAATATAATTAGACAAAAACGGCTTGTACTTCAGTGAATGTAAAAAAAGACAACATCTTCCGAGTTACAACAACAAATTTGCGTTCAGTTAAACAAAATAATTTGTTTTTCAATTTTTGGTGGAAACACAAAAGTAGTCGTTGTTAGAATATACGCTTGTTAAGAATATACGCGTGTTAAGAATATACGCTTGTTACCTTTTTGGACATCGAGGGGGCCTTCAGCAACATAAAGTCTAACGCAATTGTTGACACACTCTCGGTGCTGCACGCTGATTGCTTTTATCGTGCAGCTTCTCAAAAGCAGAGTGGTCATCTCTTTCCTGGGGATTGTCAGCGTAAGACGAGGAGTCAGTACGGGCACACCTCAGGGTGGGCTCCTCTCTCTCTAGCAGTGGAACATCACGGTGAATACTCTCCTAAAGAAGCTGGGTCCTACCGGCTGCAAAGTGGTTGCTTATGCGGACGACATAGCTGTGGCAGTGTGGGGAAAGCATTTATCTACGCTACCAGAGAGGCTAAATCACTCCCTTGACATACTTTCACGTTGGAGTCGTGAGTGCAGCTTGAATGTGAATCCTAGCAAAACGAAGCTAGTACTGTTTACAAGCAAGTACAAAGTTTCCTATTTTGAGTTACGCAAATTAAATGGGGTCTCCATTGAACTGAGCCAGAGTGTCAAGTACTTAGGACTTATCCATGACCCGAAGCTTCTGTGGAGCTACAATGTAGCAGAAAGAGCTCGGAAGGCTTTCAACGCATTTTACTGCTGTAAAAGAGGCATAAGAGCAAATTAGGGATTGATTACAGCGTCCTACTGTTGCTTGGCTTTATACTATTGTGGTTGAGCCTGCGGAGGATGGCTGCACTGCTGGTAACTGGAACGTTCCGCTAAACCCTTACTAAGGCACATTTTGCGCTGCTTCATTGGCTGCCAACCAATCAACTTATCTCGCAGCAAGCCAGTCTTGCTTCTGTGAGACTGAATTGCATCTCAGCATGGACTAAAACAGAAGTTGGCCATGCGAGGGTTTTGGCCGAGAGAGTTCCCGCTCCAGCGGGTATTGACTACATCGCTCCGCAATGTCTAAAAGATTTGGAGCTCACAGCTTGCATTCCTGGTAGTGATGAATGGTGAGATGGATAAACCCTTCGAAAGTGGACTTATCCATGTGTACACCGATGGGTCAAAGCTAAACAATAGAGTCGGGAGTGGTGCATACACAGATAAGCTGATTCTCAAGCTGACCCTCCGTCTACCAGACCACTGTAGTGTCTTTCAGGCGGAGGTTGCGACTATTTTTAAGGTAAACGACTGGCTTCTGTGTAATTGAATATTCGGGGTCAATATTGGTACTTTCACAGATAGCCAAGCGGCTATTAAGTTCCTTGCTGGTCCTTGTACAGTGTCCATGATTGTTGCTGAATACCGTGCATCTCTTAGGAAGATATCGAAACATTCGGTTGTTCAATTGATTTGGGTACCTGGACATAAGGGTTTTCAGGGCAACTGTGAGGCCGATGAGCTAGCGAAGCTTGGAACCTTATTATCGGACGTTTTTTGCTCCTTCTCAATAGGGATATCGATAGCATTGGTCAAATTGGCCATCAGGCTAAAATATCTTGAGGACGCTAGGAAGTTCTGGGCAGATAAATCATCCTGCGCATTGCACCAGGCAGCTTTTAGGCTTAACTTGAAGCGCTCTGCGTTGCACTGTGGGCGTCTTTACGGGCCACTGCCTCTTAGGGCGGTATGATTTCTGTCAGAGTTGTGATTCTGAGAACGAAGAGGAATCCGTCCTCCATCTCATGTGCCAGTGTCCGGCTTTGGCAAGGAGAAGGTTGGCGGCATTTGGTGCACCCTTTCTCTCAAACATGACAGAATTGCTCCTAATCAATTTAAAGGGGATAGTCCGGTTCGTTAATGGAAGCAGATGGTTTCCTGATTTCAGTGAATAGGAGAGAGTCACTAATTTATTGTGGTATCACAACGAGCCTCTCTTGTGCCTATGTGTGTCGGTCATCAGGCTTCTGTAGATTGGCAGCCACTTCAGCCTACCTACTTACCTACTGATCACACCTCATATACTATGGGAATAACTTCAATAAGTTTCCATTAACCTCATAACAAAATATAAACAACGATTTCAACAACTGAAGTAAGAAGAAACACCAATTTTAAAACGAAAACAATTCTAGAGTATTCTAAACGCTAAAATACCAAAACAAGCATGCCAAAGCAGTCAAAGATTTTTACCAATGCCTGGAAAAAAACCATACATAACCATTCAATATCAATAAATTGAAAACATTGCTATTTCGAATGCGACTTCTGAAAACATTTTCATGCATACACTTTATTTTCCAACAAAAAAATCCTCTACAACATTTTCAATTTGCTTCTATTGAACATGCATTTATTCAACGAGCAAAAGAAAAATATTTTCTGCTTTGACTTTTCACTGTTCTGAATAAATAATTTTGGGAAAATTGAATCACAATCAAATAACATTATGCTGCTTGAAATCGAATTGATTTTGAATAGACGAATTGAAAGGAAACATGTCGAATGGTGGTAATGAAAGACTTTGTGTGACCGAATGGAAAGTTTAACCATGCGGTAAGAATATTCAGTGTTGGTACATCGTTTTCCTTAGATATAAACTGTAGTAAAATTACTGAAGATGTATATATTAATGAAACGAAAATTATGAATGGATTCATAAACAGTATCCGTGAAGTAAGTAAAATGCATGAAAAGGTTTTTTTTATTTATTTACTAAACAAGACATCATATACAATAGGAAACCATTAACAATTCATCTACAAAATGCAAATGGCCCCAAATTTATACATGAAAAAAAAAACAAAATATATTACAAATTTTATTGTAGCTATTTTACTTCACTATATTTTAATTTAAGCTAGTTCTGATGGAATAAAGTGGAGCTAGTATTTCAATAGGTCCTTCGATTTGTAAGTTTTAAAAGTGCATTTATAGATCTCCGAAGAGTAGTGGTTCCTTATAGAATTGAATATCCTGGAATACCTATTTATGTGCTCATTATATTCATTGATATTGTGGTGATTGAACTCCTTGAGCAGAGTTGCATGCTAAGTGCGTTTTGAAAGTAATTTTGTTGGAGAGATTTTCAACATTGACTGCGCAATTTTTTTTATTAGGCGAGCGCTTAGCAGTGTTTTTCTAGAAGACAGAAACATTAAATTTAGAACGGTCAGTCTGTATTTGTAAGATGGAAGATGTTGAAAGTCTTTTGGGACATAGAGGTTTCTCAAAGCGAAAAGTAAAAACTGTTTCTTAACAGATTCTACTCTATCGCTAGGTAGCTCAAAAGCTGGGTTCCGTATTATATATATATAGCATATTCTCATAATCAATCCGAAATGTTTATTAGCCCTGGCAAGGATTTTATCGTAGTGGAGGTTGAAGCGCATCTTGTTGTCCAATATTACGTCGAGATATGTAACATGATCAACTCTATTCAATTCGATGACATTAAGGCAGTTAGAATACATGTTGATTGTCTTCTTACGGGAACAACTTATTACATGGCACTTGTTAATCGGTCAGACTATTCTCGTTGAACAACTGTACGAGAGATTGAAGTTTGGATTGTAGAAAGGTTGCGTCAGATTCTAGATCTTCTGCATAAAAGAAATGGGGTATACCAAGCAGTATCTCAGGCAGATCAGAAATGAAGATGTAAATAAGCAAGGGACCCAGATGGCTGCCTTGTGGTACTCGAGAAGATACGAAAACTCTTTTAGTTAAATGGTTTGTGAATTTTACAAGATGGTTTCGATCGCGAATATAACACTGGAGCCAACTAAGAAGGACTCGGTTGTACAAAAGTTGCAAAATTTCTATACCAGAGTTTGATGGCCAACCTGGTCGAAAGCCTTACTGAAGTCGATATAGACTACGTCAATTTGACTTCCTTTTTAAAAAGCACATCAAAAACTACGATCATCAGATTGGTGGAAGTCGCTCTACTTCTACGAAATCCATGTTGCTGCTCATTTAAACTCTTCGATAATGGGAGTAAGTTTTTCACAAATTAACTTCTCAAAGAGTTTGGATATAACAGACAGAATAGCGATACCCCGATGGTTCTCAACTCATAGTTTATCACCACCTTGAAAATACATGTAAGATATAAGGTTTTTCACAAAGATGGGAAAACACCTAAGAATAGGGTTTTATTGAAAATCATGTGCAACGGGGTAATCAAATGGTCTACAAATTGTACCACAAATTGTACAGCCTCTTGTGTAGGGACAAACCCATCAATAGGAGGTAGAAATGGAGTCTTTGGCGAGCAAAAAGTATTGAATTGAGTTAAATTAAAGCTCATACGCTTCGCGAGATTTGATAGAAATTTTTTTGGACAGATCTCCATTGAGCAAAATCACTCATAAGATCCTCACTGAGCACACTTTTATTTTCAATTGCTTTGTATAATGTATTTCTGTGGTTTCTGAGACGCCTTAAATTATTGTCCAGCCAAGGTTTTGAGATATCAATGTAGAGGTTATGCTTGTCGAATGAGACTCTGGCGAATTTGTGCTCAAAAAAATTTGAAAGACCGGTCACGACGAGTCCACTTGAAAGCATATTGTGAATTTCAATAAAAACACCGCGTTCTCTAAAGACCCCAGTGTAAAGGTAGTCATGATCAGTTTTATAGATGGTCCAATCACTGTCAAACATTTTTTCGTTTATATCCGAGTCGTTCAATCACGTCTCAGCGATCGTTAGTACATAAAAATGGCAAGATTTAGCGTAAAGAAAAAAATTATTTTAAGTGCTTCTCATGCCACCGCAATTTTGGTAGAGAAATCTGAGCGAATGGAACCAACATTGTTGCAAGGAGTTATAATTTTTGGGTCGTAACAAAAAAATAAGTTTGGAATTGACATATGGAGCAATAGGTCGGAAGGTCGTGTTTGACCTGATCCAGAGGCATTTTAAGTCTTCATGGTAGCTATTAAAAATAAGTCTTAACGATTCAAGGTCATTGGGAGAACCCTCTTGCTGTTGAATCATAGCTTTGAGTTTAGTTTTCGTTTTCCCATGAAAACACATAGCTTTATATGCATCATACATGGGTTGGGTACAAAATCTCGTATTACAAAATCCTGTATTACAAAATTCCGCATTAAGAAATCCCGTATTAAAAAATCTCGTATTATAAAATCCCGTAATATAAAATCCCGATTTAAAAATCCCGTAGTTTTGCATAATATAGAATCGGATGCGGCGAAAAAACTACGGGATTTTTCCTTCAGCTCATTTTTTATTGTAGCTAAAACGATTATAGCTAAAATTAGTGGAGGAGAATCAGAGAAGAAAAATTGGGCAAGGTATCAAAATTAAAAAAAATTATTAGAAAAAGGTCTGAAACTGAAACAATCGATTATTTGAGAAGAATCGTGTACAATATGTCTTTATGTTGAAATTTATTCTTAAATAAAAACTTAAATCACTATGTTTTTGTTATTTCATTATATGAATAGATTTTGACTTTCGGGATTTTGTTTTTCGGGATTTTGAATTTCAGATACTTTGAGTTTCGGGATTTTTAAGCACAGGATTTTGTATTTCGGGCTTTTGGAATACGAGAATTTCGAAACGAATGGGATTTTGTTAATTCGGGATTTTGTGATTCGGGATTTTGATACGATCTCATCATACATGTATGAAAAGAAAAAACAGACATTATCATGAATCTTATGATCTCTGAAACGAGACAAGAGGTATCTGTTCTCTAAATCAACTTTAGAGTTTGTAGTAAACTTTACGTTAGGCGGTACAAGTAGGTCAAAAATCTAAAAATATCTAGACCAAGGGCAGTTGTGTTAAATAATACGAAGTGATAACTTTCGTAATCAAAGCCTAGTTACCGATTTGCATTGTTACCGAAATGATGCTTTCGCTCGAGCTTCCGTAATTATTTTTCATCAAATTACATATTTTTCATTATTTTTCATCAATTACATCAAATTACATGACAGCTGTCAAGAGAAGTGGCTAGAGCGTTCTTGTCGGAGTGCAGAATATCAATATTAATTAAGTTAAAAGTGCTATATAAATATCCTCGAAAGTGCTTAACCCTGATTTCATAACCCTCGGCTGTGTTTGGCAAGCCTTTTTAATCGTTTCGTCACACAAATTCCGCATTTTACGGCTTTTCAAACAAAAGTTTGAACACCTCGGGAATCCCCCAAATGAATAACTGATTGCAACCGTGAAACGCGGTGTTTTTTTTTTTTGACGTCAACGGCTTAGCATCAAGAATTCAACTCGGTCATTTGTCTGCGAACATTTTGTCTTGTGTTGCGGGCTGTGTGTGTCGCAAATTCAAGTTTTTCATCTTTTCGGGCTACGTAAGTGCACATTCAAAGAAATTTTCATAGAACAGTTACATTTTTCATAATTAAACCCAGTGCGTCACATACCGGGCATTTATATCCCGTCTAACTTTTGCACCTATTATCGATCAACATAGTCCGGTGGTTACAGTGTCGGCTCTTAGATATTCAAATTGCGAGTTCAATTTTGAATCAGTGTGAAATATTTTTGACTGGTGTTAAATATTTTTGTGACTGGTGTGAAATATTTTTTGACTGGTTTTAGACAATTTTTTTTTAAACTTAAAAAAAAAACAACAACAACAGAAACAAAAAGCTGAATAATTTCAATTTAACTTAATATCCACACATCCGGACATTTATATCTACTTTTCTTTACGACTCATACGTTAATCAAATTGGATCGGTGGGTACGGTATCGGCTCTCAAATACAGAAATCGCGGGTTCGTATCTCATCAGGGTAGTACATTTTTGACCTGTATTCTTTGGTTTTTATATAAAACAAACCCAGTTCTTAATAAATAAAATACATCGACTACCGAAAAGCTGTGCTTTTGTGGGATCAAGCTTACTATATACGACTGTTACCACACATAATCGGTTCGTGTCCGTGATAAAATTTACGTCGTAAATTGCATACTTCTTGGCAGTTCAATGATGAGTTTCAAGTGCAGCCTAGAGAACTGTTTCGCATTCGACAACACCATGAAGTTTGTGCATTGCAAAGCATTCTGCAATAGAAAATTACATGGCGCATGTATGGGGGCTCCACGGGATTGGTACCATCCATACTTAGAACGCCATTTCATATGCACTGATTGCCAAAATGTGGACCGGCTGATGAAAAGCATGTACGACAGCATAATCAGTTATATTGGTACATTGAATGCTGAAAAAGACCATCTTATATTGAAACATCAAGCTCAGGCTAGAGCAAACGAAGATATCCTGGCGGACATTTCGCAACATTTCGATGTACTTTCATCTACTCTTTCGAAGACTAACAACAACAACAACAATAGCGTTGAAAAGTCTCTTGCCGCACTAGAAGAGAGAATAGATTCTTTGAATGGCAAATTAGATACAATATCTTCAAGTATACCAACCAATTCTGTCCCAAGCAGCTCTCGCCAAGTAACTTTTATAAATATGCTCGAGAATGCTGAGCAAAAATTTTCTTCAATGTTTGATAAGCTAAATTCCTTGCTAAAAAATGCGTTCGTTGAACAAGCACTAAAGTTAAGTAATATAAATAATAAGCTTGAACACTTTGAGCACCAGCGTGAGAATCAATTGGAAGTCTTAAATAATCGGCCATCTATTCACGAACATTGGCTTCTCCATGAACTCTCAATGGCCGATATTAACAGCAACATGCCAAAAGTGACAACAAAAGACATGGCTTCGTCTCCTATCAAAGAACTAACTTCTACTACTGGTTCATCAAGTAACCAACGCGAATCTTTTATTCCTTCTTGTACGAAGCCAATATATAAATTTGGTACTTATTGGTCGAAAAATGAATGGGACAGTCGCATTGAAAAAATAAAAAAAAATAATGAAAGTTGTCAAGACGAAGGATCACGCTTCCAATTACAAGTTGACACCGACAAAGTAGCGTTCTTCGTCAAAGGAATACCCCCCGCTGCTGATCAAGGTTGGCTGGATAGATTTCTCGAAGCCGGTTTCCACATCACAGATTATTGTATAACAAAACTACCACAACGGAAACACAACTCGCAGAAACGATATAAAGTGTTGATTCCTTCAAAATATGCCTGGATTTTTACGAGTTTAGACGGAGGTAGCAGCAACTTCGACTGGAATGGCGTTACATTTTCTCCCTGGAAAAATCGAGTCACTAACAATAGGCGTAAGAAAGAAACTAAAACTAATTCTGTAAGAAAAAATTGTATTTGGCATAATGTTCCTATTACCCGCAAATCTCCATCCTTTCAAAATCCTCAAATTCTATCCAACTTGTTGACTATTCCTTCTAAAAACCCCACCCAGTCTACGGTAGTAACAAACAATTTATCGTTGGACGGTACTTTTAATATTGCTTCTACTCGTAAGAACTCATTAATTCCACGTCCTACTGATGCTTCCGTTTCTTCTCAACAAAATGCAAACAATGTTAGCTCCTCTTTATCCTCTAGCCACCTAACTTCTTATGTCGCCTCTACCGAGGCAACTACGAACACTGCCACTATTGACAATTTAATGACAACTGCTTCTCGTCGAAAAGCAGTCAACTCTGTTAGGCATTTGTCCTAACATAACCCCTTCTTTCAATGGACTCAGACTCTTTTACCACAATTGTAGTGGTATGAGAGGCAAATTGAATAAATTATATCTTGACGCAAAATCCTGCCACTTTAATTTACTCGCCTTCACTGAAACTTGGCTAAATGACTCCCATAAGAATGAAGAGATCCTTGATAGCAATTGGACAATTTACAGAAATGATCGCGACTATTCTTCCACAGGTCAATCGCGAGGCGGTGGGGTTTTACTGGCGGTTAGCAACACTATTTCAAGTGAGATTATTGACATCACCCCCAATGTATTGTTCCAACACCTTGTTATTCGTGTTTCTTTGAATAACAATTTCCTTTACATTAGTTTGGCCTATATCCCACCCAGATCGGACGAATCAGTTTACAACCATTTCTGTGAATTAATATCTTCCATTACAACATCTCTGAATGAAAAAGACAAAATAATATTCCTAGGGGATTTCAATCGTCCCAACTCACGTTTTATCCCCGATGAAAACGACGCATTTCTTCTCCCTGTTAACCTCTCAGATTCCAATGACTTCAACCTTGCGAGTACTTTTCATGGCAACGATTTGCAGCAAGTCTCTCCAACTCCCAACCAAAACGGTCATTGGTTGGATCTTGTATTTACAAACGCCTATGACGAGGTAGTGGTAAGTCCAACTGATGATGCAGAACATCTTTTTTCAAATAGTTTACACCACACTGCACTATCAGTTGAACTTCCCACTTCTGATTCTATTTATTTTAGAGCGTACAATAATTCAATTGTATATGACTTTCTTAATGCTAATTATGAAAGCATTCACCATCACCTTGACTCTATAGATTGGCCGAATACTCTTTCAACGTTAGATCTTGAGGAAGCCATTTCCATTTTTTATGACAATATATTTGACGCCGTTGAAAGATATGTACCTAAGATAAAAAAAAAGAAGAAGAAGAAACTGTCTGAGCCATGGCTTGATAGGGACCTTAGGCATTTGCGAAATCGAAGGAACAAACTTTATAAGCGGATTAAAAACAATATCGACGTTAGTTCTGCTATTCAGGATGAATATAATGAAACTGCTAAGCAATTTCTGGCAAAGTCTCACGAGGCTTATGACAATTACATTAAGGCAACAGGTGAAAATATAATCCGCGACCCGAAAAAATTTTATGATTTTGTAAATGTGAAGCGAAAAACTACTGGTTATCCATCGTCGATGTTCTTTAATGATATCACTTCTTCCTCTCCTAATGAGATTTGTGATTTATTCGCAGATAATTTCCAGAATATTTTTATTGCTCCTGACTCATCAAACTCACATCTCCCTTCCTCTCATTCCACTGCTACAGCTTTTATCAGCCACTTAGAAATTACACGTGACGAAATACGTAAAGCTATTTCGGAACTCGATCGCAACAAAGGTCCAGGGCCAGATCTTCTTCCTCCAACTTTCTTGCGCAAATGTGTAGAGCAGCTTATAACACCCTTTCATATCTTTTTCAACAGATCACTTTCGTCTGGAGTTTTCCCATCCCGTTGGAAACTTTCATATGTCACACCCATATTCAAAAATGGTGATAGACGCTGTATCGGAAATTATAGAGGTATTGCCATCTTATCTTCTATTCCGAAACTTTTTGAAAAGATTGTCTACGATAAACTTTCTCCACTTGTTGACTCCCGTCTGAACGAGCAACAACATGGTTTTAGAAAAGGTCGCTCAACTACCACAAATTTGACAGTCCTAATCTCAGAAGTCCTATGTAAAATGGAGAAAGGATACCAAATTGACGCAGTCTATACAGACTTTAGTAAAGCTTTTGACACAGTTGACCACCCTACCTTAATTCTAAAGCTACTGAAATTCGGACTTGGTGGATCTTTGCTTAGCTGGCTGACTTCTTACCTTGGAAATCGAACTCAGCTGGTAAAATTTCAAGGACTTTTATCGAAAAATATCTCTGCTACCTCTGGTGTACCACAAGGTAGCCATCTTGGCCCACTTCTCTTTAATATATTCATTTCTGACCTATCTGACGCCCTAGCAAATATACCTCATCTACTTTATGCCGACGATCTCAAAGTCTATCATATCATTAAATCTAAATCCGATGCACTCTTTCTCCAATCAAAACTTGATTCACTTGACCATTGGTGCAATGAAAACAAGCTCTCTCTCAACATTGCTAAGTGCCAAGTTATAAGTTTCTCCCGAAAATGCACCGTCTCACATAACACATACTTCCTCGGGAATAATTTGTTAGCTCGAGTTGACAACGTTGTCGACCTTGGTGTTGTCTTGGATGAGCGACTCCGCTTCACCTTGCATTATGATAAAATACTTTCCCGTGCGAACAAACAGCTAGGCTTCATCAAAAGACGTGCCAAAGAATTTCGTAACCTGTGGGTCACAAGATCCTTATATACCTCTCTTGCACGCCCCATTCTCGAATATGCTTCCATTTGCTGGAATCCGGCTTTTGAAACCCACAGTAGCAGGCTCGAGTCCATACAAAAGCAATTCTTACTTTTCGCATTGAGAGAACTATACAGCCCTTACGATTTTAATACCCTTCCTCCTTATGAGTTTCGACTGGGTCATCTAAACTTATTAACACTTGCATCTAGAAGAAAGATGATTTCGGCCTGCTTCACATTTGACGTCATTAGAGGCGTCATCAAAGTTGAATTCCTGAATAGCAAAATGGTGTTGAATAACCCTGTAAGAAATACCAGGTCCTCCCGTTTACTTAAGGAATATCCACACTCCACTACTTACGCAGCTAATGAGCCGATAAATAGATGCTGCAGGATATTCAATAGCATAAGTAATCTGTATTCTCCAACAGTCTCAAAATTATCCTTCAAATCCTCCCTTTTCCAAGCCATCCGCAACCCTTAATCCTAAGCTATATGACAATGTTTTATTTATTTGTTATTTATTAATTTATTATTGATTTATTTTGTTAATTATTTTATTTAATTTTTCGTTTTGTTTCTATGTACTCGTAAATTACAACTTTGGTTTTTTTACTGTTTATGTTACTTGTACCTTGCTTGGTTGATAAATAAAATAAAATAAAATAAAATATTTGGGTGAAGATGGCCGACTGACAGGGGGTTTTGGTATGATGATTGCGTCAGACTGAGGTGGTATCAGATCCTCATTGCAAATAGAATTAGAATTGTTAGACTTCGGCATGGCTTTGGTAGTTTTTAATTGCATTATAGAAGTGTTGGGGTGGAATCGATTGTATAAATTTGGTGAATTGGTAAAAGACGACATCTAAGCCTTACTGTCTGTAGTCCGTTACGTAGAAAGGTCAATAGCAATAGATTAAGGTGGTGTTGCTATAAAAGATAAAATATTGTTTGCAATTAGATGGAAGTCAGTAAATGGTTAAGTTTGAATTAGTAAAGAATAAATGGAGGAATACCTTAAATACGTACTCCTACTTTTGATTAATTTGTTTAGCTGAATTAATTTTGATGATTAATTTGTTTAGCTGTTTTTTGACGTCTGATGGAGACTCGTTTGATGCTTTTTTCTCCTCCATTGGCTGAACTTCATTCCTGCGGCTATTATAGGATTATTGACAATTTCAATCCTCTTGATTATGTATGAAAGGTATGCGCACCTTAAATCATAGCCATACGTTGAGCTTTAACATTCACTTGGGAAATCGATCGAAAAACATACTGTGATTATAAAATGATGTTTCTACAAACAGTAACTGCCGAGACCCGGGGAAAAAAGCGAATTGACGACTTTTAACCAATGATTCTGTTAGATAAAATAGATTTCACGACAACCAGTTTTTATGTATTTAAAAAATTGCTGCTAAATAAATCGCTATGTAGCGCAGATTTTGCACCACCCACGTTGGGCGCCAGCTTATTAATCATATTGGGAGAACTTTTTGAAAAGACATGATACTTTTTTTACTGCAAATGTTTCGATACCTAATAATTTTATTCCCGGCCAGTGGAAAAATCAATTAAACTTGAAGTTTATCCCTGGAATTTGGCAAATCTAAACTACAATGAAACTATCGTTTTATTATTTCACAAAACTTTGCAGCAGCACATACCAATAGCAACGAACTTTCATGACTTAACTATCATATCAATTTCAATCAAATTACCAAACATTCACAAAATCGAATGATATTCAAACATGTTTAATCCTCTTATGTTACTGGATTCCATTGACTATCATATTGTCTTTTGCCGTTACGAACACTTTCATTGGTCCGATAGAATTCATCCGATAGATTTACTGCACCATTGCTATCTCTTTTTGCGTACACCCTGACTTACGTTGAATCATGAATTTAATGCTTATCGGCAAATGGACAGGTAAATGCTTCACATTTTGAAGCTAATTTAAGCCCTTCGTGAACTAACTACTGAACGCGGGAGATTACTCCGCAGCATTGCGTACAAATCGATTTTCGCTGAAATACCATTTATCTGAAAACACATTATCGCAAATTAGATGAGCTCATGTCATATGTGCAGAGCTAAGTTACACACTATTTTCATTATCGAATATTTCCAATGAAATTGATGGATTATGCATATGTATGTACCTAAATTAAAATTGATTAAATCGGACCATGTAAAATCTGTGTATTAATATTTTTTTTTAAATTGTACTATTTCCCTTGACACAAAAATGTAGTACATGATCACCCAAAATCTTTAGCAGAGTAAAGCTACGAAACTTTAAAAAAATTAAGGATTTTATTGGAGGTGAAAAGTCGTAGCATTTATTATGAGTTTTAGTACTGAATCGATATATTACGACAGTGTGGAAAGAAAGTGAATATTATCTAAAAAATGACGAGTGGTAAATGAACAAATTGGAAAATGTTGGCAAACATTGAGATTGATAGAATTTATAAATATTGTTTGCACAAAAATACTTATTTATAAATTCTGCGAATTACAAACACAAAATATGCCAAAATCACTACATGAGCAACTATAATTCATCTTTCGAGATTCAAAATTGTACTGACTAGTGCATAACAGCGTTTCAAGATCCATTTGTGAAATAGATGTCTTCGATCAGGCTAATCCGATTCAACGTTAAAGCGGTCACAAATAATCTAGGTCTGCATGTGGTAAATCAACGGAGGAAACTTAAATTTTATTGCGGCTATTATGGATAATTTAATACAAAGAACAAAAAAAACACCAAATCCAATCCAAATCCAGCTCAGCTATCGCTAGCGGGTAAAATTTGGAAAAAGTAAAATAACAAGCATAACTAGCTTTTAAGAGTATAATTGCGAATAACGAGTGTATAATTTTAAATAAAATATTGTCTGCATGATGCGCATATTTTAATGCATAATCAAAAGTGGAAGCTCATATTTGTCTTAATGGCTTTCCATGATTTATAGAATATAAAATCTCAATTAAATATTAGACTGTTTTATTTGGAGCTTTGTTAAGTTTAATGCAAGATCAAATTTAATTTTCGTTTTAAACTTGACTACGAATTGCTATCCTCTGAAAAACTGAACTGAGTTTCTTTGTCATTTTAGATAATAATAGAACAACTATATGTATAGACACATCAAAGCAAAAACTTTAGTTCGAATATAATTGCAAAAGTTCTAGTATTGCAACTGGTCACAGGTTGCATAAATTCTGCATCGCATTGCATTAATGCAGTCTGACCGGTTGATCGATCATCTTTAGATAATAAGTAGGCTGTATCCTTGCTTTGTAGAGAAGAAGATCCGATCGTCTGTTGATCGGGTTATTTGTACTACAAGATAACGGGACTGCTTCTTTATGATCATTAGCATGTAAAAGAGAAAATAAGTTTAGGAGACAGGGTAGATCATTTATAAAAATTAGTAAACAACAAGGGGCTAAAGATCGATCCTTGCGGAACGCCTAAGGTGGGATAGAAAGGGGCAGAAAAACCGGAGTTCACAGTAACAACACAAGAACGTTCTTTAATGTTGGCCGAAAAGCAGGAGAGCAGTGGTCGATAGAAACCATATTTGTCTAATTTCAATAGAAGAAGCTCATGGTTGACAGAGTCGAACTTCTTAGACAAATCAATATAAAGAACAGCCGCATTGTCTTCGCTCATCGGTAGCAAAATCAATAGTGTTGATGATTGTCAGTAAGCCAGTAACAGTAAATTTGCCTTTAGCAAATCCAAGTTGGTCGTAGGTGAGAAAAGGCTCGAATAAAGGATAGATTTTGTTATAGACAACTCTTCTGAATATTTCGTCGAAGCAAGGTAAAAGCAAGATTGGGCGGTAATTGGAGATGCAAGCAGGATTACCGGCTTGAAGTAGAGGGAAAATATTGACAGACTTTCATATAGAAGGAAAAACGCCAGTTGAGATTGTTATGAACCAAAACGAAGGTTCGCAGCCGCAGCCATATAACTTAGCCACATGAGGGCGGTAGACATGTAAAAAATTTATGAGAACCCGACTAGGTCACCGGAGGGAAACTACGAAAAAAACATCGGACCCTAATCTACCCACAATCATACATCTGTCTCATCTATCACACACAAAACCAATAATATTTTTAATGATACATTTTCCGTTTTGTTGTTAAAATATTTATTATTTCTAAATCACTTATTTTCATATACGTCTTGAAGGAAATATTCTTGTTTTGTTTTCACTTATTGACATATTCGTTTTCTAAAAATATTTTCATTTTTGTCTTTGTCTACCTTCGTATTGCTTTGTCCTTTTTTGTGTTTATTTTTCCTACTGTTTAGCGCTGGTTTCAGAAGCAGTCGAAGCGTATTTTAAAATGAGATAGGTGACTTCTAGTGCCGTTTGAGCTTGCTGATGAATGCAATTTAAACCTTTTTTCAAAACATGTCGCTCTGAGCATTTTGTTCATTAATTTGAGTTTTTATGACATCTGCGTCCAAGGCTTAATGCTTCATAATTTTCAGCAGAGAAAAATTGAATGATTCTTCCATGGAAACTTGAAGTTCGTATTTTATAATTCACGTAAATGATTCCAGTTGTTGTCATAAAAATTCTTGATTTAATTTTCAAACAATTTGATGGTTGAATCTGTGAATCAGTAGACACTAGACTGAATCTGCGATAGATTCACAACCAAATCTCCTGAACATCAAAATCATAACCATACGTCCGCTTTGGTCGACGGCTATCCACTCTCTGCCTAAACTCACCCCACTATATGAAAGAATATGGATACGAAATGGCTATCCGTGTACCCATACCTGAGTGTGCCTTTTTTAATACACGCACAACATTGCTCTCTCACAAAAATTCCGCTCAGTGCGCCCCTTTCTACCGCACTCACAACCGAAAAGCCTTAATGTTGTATCTTAATGCTGTGAATACCAGATCGGTGTAAAAGCGTGCAACGGGCAACACGGAAAGAAACTTCAATGTCAGTTTGATTTGTGTGGGGGACTGAGAGCATTGACTTTCAGTCAAAATTTTTCAAATAAAATTTGGAAATTTTTCGGCGAATTCGATGGAAACGTACGTCTACGTTTGTGCGCAACCATTTGTGTCGGTTTTGCGAGTAAATTAGCGGTAAAAAATTATAAAATAGTGCGATAATGAAGTGCCGCGTTCCAGGCTGCAAAAGTAGCTACCGAAGTGCTTCGCAGGGGATATTGTATTTCGGGTAAGTAAAATTAACCTTTGGCAACAATTTTGTATAGTTTTTGAGTGAAATAATGAATTTCATCAAAAAGCGCATTTTAATCTCCACTCGCCAGTTCGGGGAAAGAAATGTCAAACGACGTTCAAAATGGCGATCTCTCGTGGGTTTTTACATGAGAGTTACCATATGAACATACCAGTACCTCATTCTCACACCAGTAAGCAAAAAGTCAAAAATTGGCACATTTCTCTCGATCGATTTCTAAACCATTTTCTCTTATATCTGTGACTTAACCGTAGCTTAAGAACTAAATATAGCTCGGAAAGTACGTGAATTGCGATACAATTTGCAATATTTCTTCACTGATTGCGAGAAGTTGATAGCAATATCCAAGTCCAAGTTGAAAAAAGACAGAAAGTACCCCGCCAAGCAACGACGCCACGATCAGATACGTTTCTCATTCCCACTAGGCAATATGCATGTGCTTTGCCAAAGATAATATTTCTGATTTTCTTAAAACCTATTCTGTGCACAAAAATGTGATAAGATAACGCCGAATACTACTTTCTATACAATTTGGCGAGTAAAAGGAATATCTCCGACGCCTTTATGCAATCCACTACAGAGAATTTCGTTTGTTGCCAGCGAATGTTCACTGCGCTTACTGTTTCTTGATGGGATTATACCCACGCCAACACACTTTCAAGCTATCAGCTAATATGGATATATACATTCTCAGCTGTCGTTTAAGAGTATGCTGCTCTCACTTTTTCACATGTAAAGTGAACTTATTTTGGTTTTGGTACTTCTTAAGTGCCAACTGGTGGTAAATCCTTCACTCCCCCCAGCCAATCTCTTCCACCAATCAATCACGTACTTTCAGTGCTATTTATTATTTCTTATGCTATGACTCAACTGCCTGCTGATTACAATTTCACCTCCTTCTAGCAAAAAAAAACATCAGCCAATCAGCATCGCGATATCTATTTTTAAATGCATTGATGATAGGCACTGCACACGATGCCTAATATGGTCATGGCATTTTCATATGAGCAAAAATAAAATGAAATGAAATTGCAGTGGCAATAAAAGAATCGGTATAGATAGGAAACTTGCAACTTGCGAATAAACATGTTCGAAAGAAGGTTGCCGTAATAGACGAATAAATGCATAATAAAGTGAAGACTTGAGCTGCGTATACTAAGCATGCATGGCATTGATAGAAAATAGGTAATCTGGACAAAATATTATTAGGTGCGCTTTTTTTTGCGTCTCGATCAAATGAAAACTACAACAAATCACATGAAAGCAACAACAGCTGAAGCAGGATTGTTATTGTTTTCAATGCTGCCTACCATAATCTGCTATTGATCGAGACACAACAGGGAGTTCATTTTGAAATTTGAAAAGGCGATTTATTTAAACAAACATTCGTGCCACAATGTATACATATGTGTGATCGGGGCTTGAATAAACATTCAAGCGAATGATATTTTTTTGTGGTCAGGAGCAGACAAACAAAAAAAAGTCTAGCGCGTCAGTACCGCTAGAAAACTGATTTTCGAAGAAATTATCTTTGAGTGACTTAAAAACCCCTAGACCCGTACAAGGGTTGTCGTGGGATTGCTTTGACTTAAAAATGTGTGATGACGTAATAAACTTCTTTGTAGTATCATCTCAACCATTTCTTACGCAAAGGAACAAATATCATTTTTCGACAGCATCTCCTATAACAAAACTGATGGAAATATTCAGTGCTGGCAACATTTGTCCAACACAGCAGCAATAAATCAACCATAAGATGCTCGTGCTTAATGAAACTATCTTTTAAATTTCGTTTTCATCCAAGAATATCATCGAAAGTTTCAGCGATTAAACTATGTCTGGGGTTGCAATCCAAAATATTCCCAAAACTCAGAAAATCTTAGCATCGGTTGCTTATTTTAATGTAAATGCTTTGCATACGCACACAAAATGGAAGCATCTGTTGGTGCAATATTTAAAATCATGTGTTAAACCCACCCTGTGAATTTCGTTTCGATTGAATGACTGCGCTGGAAGTTATAGGACTCCCCTCAAAACTTTTTAAATTTTCGAAACCTAAATATTTGTTGTTAATTGCCAATGCAGGACCATTCCCATTTGGAAATTTAATGACAGCATCGCTCGATAAAGATATTTCAATAAATTACGAAATTCATCATAACTGGCAGCTCTTTCATGATTTTTTAACAGAATTCCTTCAGGATTAGAAATACAGCAAGGTCCACTTATCACATGAGTTTCGTTTTGATTTCGTTACTGCATCGGAAGTTATAGGGAAAAAAAACCTTTATTTTCCTGAGCAAATTTACAATATTAAGCAAACAAAAATTGTCATAGCTGGCCATAATTTTTCAACCAAATTTGTATTTTATGTGTCTTAGAGTAAGGTTCACCTACAACGTGAATTTTGTTAAAATCTGGTGGCTAAATTGGAGGCTTTAGGCCAAATACCAGTTTTTTTTCGGTGATTTTTCAAAATAGCGCCACTGCCACAGTATTGCCTGAATTTCAAAATCACTTCTATCATATCCGGTCCTAGCTAATCCCAACATGTTCTGTAAATTTAATGTTGATCGCATTATCCGGTCGCCAGTTCTCGTGAACAGAAGTTTCAAGTGCTGAAAATAGAGGTAATTTGGTAAAGATTTGCCGTTCTTGTGCACCGCGGAGTTTTGAAAATTTAGCTTGAGTTTATTTTCAAAAATCAAAAATTTTTCAGGAAGGCCCATTATTTGAAGGATGTTTCTGCAGGAACCTGCTGTAGCTACAGGGTTGCCCGCACAGTTTTGAAAGTCCATACGTGTTAAGTCTTAGCTCACATCAAAACACTCTGAAAATTTCACGATGATTCATTGTTTTCGTTAGAAGTTATGACAAATCAAAATTTGAAAAAAAAGTCCTTGCCTACTTTTAGGCACTCAACGCCCACAAAAGGATCTAAATTTCCATTTTTTTTTGCCATAAACAAACATAAAACATAATAAGTTTTCATTTCCAATATTTACTTTTAGCGAAAATGTATTCTGCATAGAAATACAAGGGTACCTGAAAATTCACTATAATTCCCGCCGCCGGCAAAGGGTTAAATATATCTTAATTTTTATAAGTCATGAACCTACCTGTTATATACATCTATATTCTCCGAAAGTTTCATTTCAATCGGATCAGCTACTACAGAGATTATCTCCCTTAATCATATTGCTCATATATATATATATATATATATACACATTTCAATTTCATTTTCGGCGAAACGTGTTTCATACTGATTTCCCAGTTAAAATGCGAATCCTAAATCCTAAAAGTCCGCGCACCAAGCTTTGAGTTCACCTAGCTCTGATTAGGTACCTGATTTAAATCAGGGGTAAAGTGAGTCGTGGAACTAATCACTCCACACTCGTATCCACAATGATTAAAATAAGTGGAATGAAGCTCTCTACCAGCTTCAACCCCTAGACCCGTACGAGGGCTGTCGTGGGATTGCTTTACTTTACTTTTTTAAATCCTAAAAGTACAGGGGGCTGACCAGGATCGGGAGGAACATAAAATGAAGCCGCGGAATCCAAATGAACTAAACAGTGAAAAGTTCGGCTGCGGAAGGTTGAATAAAATAATATCAAGTATTTTGCCATTAGTATTGGGTACACAGTTAAGTTGAGAAAGAGAACTTAGATAAATGAAGGAATATAAGGTTATGGAAAGACTATTACTAAAAGTAATGGTGAAAAAGAAGGTGAAAATTCTACTTGATCTATATCTCTACGTCTTATTTGACTGAAATTTTCCCGGTGAATTTTGTCACGATAATGTAAATAGCTTGCCAATAGTTTGAATCTTATATTATATTTAATTACCTTAAACTTAATTTCTCAAAATAATAAGTTAGATAGCTGAGGAGTTCTTGCAACATAAGCAGGTTTAAATGCTGTACTGACTATACATTTTGTAATGTTTTATTTTTTCACAAGCCAATTTCTTGCTCATATTTAGTTTTTCATCAAAACAGAATCGACCTTTATACTACATCATCAAACTTGTTATTCATCAAAGGAATCAAAGAAAACGTTGCCTGACTGACGCAATTTGCAATCAATCTGGAAAGATGGGCACACGCGCTACTCTGTCATAAAGTAAAGCTTAACGATGACAGTCATAGGCCTGACATTCATCGCCTTTTCTGTTTTGTATCTGCATCGAATAATGAGAATAATTTAGATTGCTTTCGATTTGTTTGAAAACTTCAGTTTATTGTGCTTGCGTCGTCGATAACTTGAAAATGTTCAATGTTTGATGAGCTGTGTAATTTCTAAATTGATTCCATTGACAAACTAATATCCCTGAAATCTTTCAGTTTAAGAAAAATATTTTCGCTATAATAGGCTTTTCATGGGAAAAGCTTTCCTTTTTTCAATTTCGCCTGCATATATCTCTTTGAAAAACATAGTTTATGCCCCATGGATCTAAGACTATTTAAATTGCTTCTTTAGCTTCGAATTATTTCCTGGCGAAAGTTTTGAAAAATCACGTGTGCTGGAAAATGTTTCTACCATTCTTCAATAATAATAGTTTGTACGTACTTATTTTCCAGTTTAAGAAGTTTACATCAAGTTGAACGCCAACAGGTTTTCAATTAAATTACAAAGACGCTGTGCAAAAGACACGAGTGTATTAGATTTTCGTTTCACCCTTAACGATGTCGCGTCCTTTTCGTTCTTGCAGTGGAAAATTTTAAGCATGGAATCGAACGTCTGAAGTGTAATAGAAGATGTTTCAAACAAAGCATAGCTATCTACGATAATGAGATTGTGCTAAAGAAATACCTGGAACCTTATCAATGAAACTTTCCAGAATTCGAATTAAAGCATTTCAAAGTAAACATAGACATAGTAAGTATTTATGGCTTGAAACTTTGAATTTCTGAATACATGTTGATTTGTTGCTTGAATTTATTTATGTCTCAAGATTAGATTTATCAATTTTTAGATTTGATTTATGAGCCCTAAATAAAAAGAATCAAAGCCAGCGTTGCGATTACTCCCTACTGTAGGGAGTTCATTGTCTAAAATTAGCGTAGGGAATATTTTAGTCATTTTGGTCATACGTACGGAAAAATGTTTAGGTGAAAACAGAATAAATCAACGGCACCAAAGCATTTCTACTATGACTAACTCAATGCCTATTTTCCAACTTATAACCCAGTGTAGCATAAAAAAAAATTTGGCCACGCTGATGCTCTACTTCGTTTTTACCATTACTTTAGATTTGCCTTTTGTGAAAACGTCAAAAAGTTTATGTATTATAAACTTGTATTGATATGACATGTCTAAAAGGTCTAATAGCTACCTGAAATTTTGCTTGTGCGTTGTATAAATTTGAACAGCTTGCAAATTATTGGTAAATTTTCAAATGTCTTTTTTAAAATTTGTTACAAAGTAGTTAAAATAAAGAGTTTAGGTAAATATGTCGTCTTCGAGTAAAGAGAAAAATCAAATGTACGAGACCCCAGGAATAATACAGTGGAGGAAACAGGCGTTTAGAGATGAGTGGACGAAAAAATGTCACCATATAAACATTGGGTTGCTCGTGTACCAACCAATAAATATCAAACCAAATCCAGACTTTACAATAAAATATTGAAGGCAGGAAAAGTGAATTGGAAAAGCATCGTTCAGCTAAAATCCATAAAAAGGTAATGCGATCTATTACAACTTCATCAAATTTGGGGAAATTTCTTGAGCCAAACGTAGAAGAAACGGAAAAGGATGCCGAAGTTAGAATAAGTTTGATTGTCTTAGAGCATGATTTAAGTATCAAAAGTCTTCAAAATATTGTAGAAACATATGAAGTAGTGTTTGAAGACAGCAAATTGTCAAATATAATAAAAATGTGCGAATGTGCGAATATTATAAACAACGTGATTTTATCTCCACTTATTGAGGTTATTGATAAAGAAATCAAAAGTATCAATTATTCAATATAAATAGGCGAAAGCACCTATATAAGTAATAATAAAAACTTATGCATATTAGTAAAGTATAAGCATAACTATAAATTAGAAGCAAATCTTTTAGATTTAATACAACTGGCAGATAGTGCTTATGCAGCTTTTGTGAATTTTTGAATTGTTAAAATCTTTAAATTAACATCATCTTTCTGTTTCTAACATTATTGGCTACTGCAGAGATAATGCCAATCTAATGATGGGCAAGCGTGAGTTTTTTGTAAGTTATTTACTTAAAGACAATCCAAATATTTTTGTTCTTGGATGAATTTATCATTCTGCACATTTAATAGCGACCCATGCTGCAGACGAGTTGCCAAACAATATAGAGAATCTTTTATATTATATCTATTCATTTCATTCTCGTAGTATTAAACGGCAGGCGGTATTATAATAGAATAAAGAAAAACATAAAATGATAAATCCCAGTGGTAAATGGTCACTTGCTTTATTGAAATCTGTAAACAGAGTGTTGGAGCAATCGGAAATACTTCAACAAAATTTTTTATTGACATACGTTGAAGATAACAGTGCTTTAGGAAAAAACATTTTAGATAAGCTCAGTAGCCCGTTTACTAAAGCTTGAACATATTCAATTTACTGTTTCAGTCTGAAACAAATTTGGTTAGTTCTTTGTACGATGAATGTATGTGCTTTCTAAGATTGCCAGGTTGGAATTTTATCAAGGCTGCTTACCTTTCAACAATAGAAATCAGTATGATATTCCATGAAGATTACTTGCTAATAATAGAAAAAATTAATATTGAAAAACTGGCAGAAAATACTTTAAGTAACCTCAATAATTAAGACAAGTACATAAATTTAAAAAATGGATGCTTGAAATTTTATCAGGTTGTCATGGAACAGTGTTTACTTCGTTTACCACTCTCTCATAAAGTTAAATTTGAATGTCAGATTCTCAACCCTAAAACAGCTTTAAGAAAAACCAACCAAATTTCTATTGATTCTTTATTAGCTAAATTTAATCACCTTGTTAATGCAAAAGAAGTAATTTCAGAGTATCAAAAACTACCGTTCTATTTTTTTGAAGAAGAAATACAGAATTTACAAGAACTTCAAGTTGAGGAGTTTTGGAATAAGCTAGCAGATATAAAAAAAACTTCGGATATAACTGTGTTTCAAAATACAAGTAGCTTTGCAAATATACATGATTCTAGTTCTCGCGCATTCACATCAGAAAAATCCCCGTTGACACGCGAGGAACTCTATTATTTAAGTCGACACAGCTAGTAGCTTACGCTGATGACATCAACAATATGTCACGTTCGTTCAACGACGCCAAGGAAGTATTTGTAGCTCAAGACGAAACCGCCAAGGAAGTAGGTCTTCAAATTAACGAACAAAAAACAAAAGTTATGACTCAATCAAGGAAAAGGGCGCCAATAAGACAAAAATAACGATAGGGGACTATAACCTTGAAAACGTAGACAACTTTGTGTACCTAGGGACGAACCTCTCGAAGTATGGGAATGAGCTTGACGAAATCAAACGACGGATTCAATTAGCCAATAAGACATTTTTTTCGGTGCTTCCCACTTTGAAATCTCGATGCGTGCACAGGAATACGAAGCTTCGCATCTATAATCTGAACAATGACCCAGTCGTCTGAAAAAGCCTTGAATACGTTCGAGAGAAGGGTATTGCGAAGGGTCCTCGGCCCAATACGGGAAGAAAATGGATGGCGAATCCGATACAACAACGAGTTGTATACCATATATGACAAGACGAAAGTCTCTACCGTCATACAACTACAAAAATTACAATGGGCTCGCCACGTCGAACAAATGAGCGACAATCGAATCCCCAAACGGTCTGACGATTAAAATTTTTTATATTATAAGTGATCGGTTTTTTCCAACACAATATTCCAGTTTCCAGCAAGTTCTGGTCTACAATACAAAACACAAAACTATAAATAGATATTTATTTTTTCAAATATTAATATGTAAACTAATATACTTGAGAGACGAATGATGTTTTGTTAATTTTTGAAAAAAAATGCGTTATTTTTATTTCCTGTTATTTGCCGTGTTCCATTTTTACTAATTAGTACTTCCAAGTACTTCCAAGTAGATCATCAATGGAACGCCATCTTCATTCATACGAGCAGATTCTAACCTGTCAAATTGTAAGCAGTTTTCAAATGTAAAACAGTTGAAAATAAAGGGAGAAAAAACGAGCATAAACTATCACAATCGATGGAAAATATAAAAGCAACTAACAGAAAATTACCTCTTTTAACTTTCTACACATTATGAGGGCTATATCTAATTTCCTAACTACGAAAAGATTCAACATAACCATGAAAAAATCAAAGCCACCTATTGACAATTAAATATCCACCTCGCGATAAAAAAAAGCGTAACTATTCATGAACTACTCGGGAACGAGAGCGCGAGTAGTTGGAAGTAGCCAGAAGTACTTGCGAGTACTAAATAGTCATAATGGAACACGGGCATTGTTATACATTATGTTTATTGAATGTTGTTTATTTGACCATACATAAATATAGACGAGCATATTTTTTTTTTCTTTTGTCTGGTGTTTTATATGTGTGAAAACAATAGAAAATGTTTTCGGTTAGCTATGCAATTCAAGAAAAGGATGAAAACAATAACATCATTTTGATTTTGAACGTAGGGGAAAATCATTCTAAGTGTAGCGAAAATATGCATCTCGTGTAGGGAATCTCACAGCCAAACTTCTGGCAGCACTGATTAAAGGTAAAATCATTTGATTTCGATGAAATTCGAACAGCTCGCTCGTAACATGTTGTCTCAATTAAATTAAAGCTCCTTTTCAAATGAAATTTCAATTTTGAATATCGGGCCAATCAAGTTTGCGAGTGGATTTAATTTCTTTCAAATCGCTAATTTTTGAAGACACATTTTCATTCCGTTATTATTTATGTGATCTAATATATAAAATAATAAAAATAATAACTAAGCTATTGAATTTAGAACTTCAAAAGTTATCCTGATAAAACTATCTCTCTTCTTAGTTTATTCATGCATAGTTTAGAAACCATGGTAATTATAAATACCATGCTAAAATGATCTGTCTCGACAACAATTTAGGCACTAAAGCTGAATGAAAACAGTTGCATGAAGAATTACATCAAGAAGATGAAGGAAGACATAATAATGAAACTCTAGATTTGTCTACAACAATGCCGTAATGGTCAAAATTCCAATTGGTAGAAATTATTTAATTTCGCAGATGCAAAAGATGCCAAAGATGCACTTGTGCATTTTTGGTCAAACAAACGACCAAAATTTTTTCAAATATTCGTAGTTAAGTAAATTTAAAAAATATGAATCAAACAAGCGACGGCTGCAAGTAGATTGGTTAGTAATGGAAGTGACTCGGGTTAGTTCTTTGCAAAAGAAAATGTAGTTCTCATTTCGTATGAAGTGGACACAGTTATTTGGCGATTTTGAAGATTTTGATCTGCGAAAATATGTTGACGATGCAGTGCTACTAGATCTAACAAGGTGGAAATATTTGGTTTTGTTTCTGAAACTCAATTTATGAAGAAGACCGCCCTGAAATGTGGGGAAAGAAGTTGGTTTGGTTCAGTTTGTCTTCGACAGCTATAATGCTTGACTTGAAATGTTTAGGATTGGATTTTTAAGATTAGAGTTTTGTAAGCCACCATAGATTTGCAGGGGCTGTACAAGAGTTCAATTATGAAAATATTATTAGTTATTTTCTTCCAAACCATATGAGCGCTGACGAGATTTTTTGGATTTATGCCGGTTCTTACTACTTAGCCTTTCAGTGCTAATAGTTCCGAACATAAAAGGCAAAATGAATTACCATCTCACATAAAATAATGTTCATCACAAATGAGCTAAATAATTAATTGTAATAAATTTTTCGACCTTTCACAATTGAAACTAGTAGCTAATTCATGTGCAAATCTTGATAATTGTTTTGGTCAAGCTTTCCTTCTTAGAATACTAGTGTACTAATGGCACAACTTACTACGATTATCAAAAGCTCTACGTTAGCTCATAGAAATTTAGAAATTTACATTGTCTTGAAATTTACATCGTGTTCTGGTGAGGCGGGTTCTCTGAGTACACCGATCATGCAGTTTTTATTTTTTTCAAAAGTTTAATTTGATCAATCGTTGAGAACTGGCTCCACTACAGGAGATACAGCATACTGATAGCAACCATTACAACAAAGCTATCGCCATTCTACGATGCATGACATACATCATCATGAAGGACGATTTTGTCACATTAAATAACAAAAAAGAAATATTTGATCTTAGTAACATTACTTATTATCACTCTGATACTTAAACCATATTTTACCGAAGACGCACTGACGCACGGAAAATTGAGCTAAGTTCCACTGCTATGAGTGCTATGAGCTAAGATCAGAAAATAAAAAAGAGTTAAGTGGCGAAATGAAAATTCCACCTACTCAAATGAGTAGCGTTGTATATTATTGCTTTTCATTTTTTTAGACGGTAGATCTAGTACGGTGAAAGTCGTGTCAAGGCTATTTTGAATATGGCACATGTGCTTACTTTCATGATTTGATCTTTATAACGAAGAATATTGAAGTTTTGGCATTACACCTGCGTATGTTCACAATATGCCCAACGTAAAGCCATTATCGAGCCAAATGCTCTATTCAGTGTAATGCTAGCTCATGTTTCTTTATGCTAGCTCATGTTTCTTTACAAAAATCTAAGGTGGGGGAGCAGACCAGGATGAAGTAATTGTTCTAGTCTCGATGATAAGTGTTAAAAGACTTACTCTTGCTGTTTGAGCTACATGAGTTCCTCTAATGGAAAAAAATAGCACTGTGGAGAGCATTTTCGGGGATCAATCAGCTAGCACCAAGCTCTAGCAGTATCGCACTTATCCGGAAGAAAACGATTTACTATTTGCCTATTCACGTCAATCAAGACCAAGATAGATTGCAGCGCTGACCAGCATTCAACCAGGCCCTGACATGAAAGGAAATCAATCTGCTTTCTACCAAATAAAAAAGCCAGGAGATGGGGGTAATGATTGACAATGCTACTGAGAGACAATGTTATTGAGGGACATCAGGAGTACCACAAGCTTATATCGTTGGACCAATTCTTTAAACCATATTTAAACCAGTATGGCGACGGCACGCTCTTATTCGTATCGAGCAAAGCCCAACTCAAAGCAGCGAAGAGCCTGGAACACTACTAGATAGAACTGTCTTTGCTTTAACAAATGGGGTATCAAATCAAATAGCAGTAGGCATCAAATTACATAGCAGTTTCATAACCCATCTAAGTATCGAAAATCCCAAACAATTCGCAACAAGATAAAAAAAACTCGCTGTCTTGTAAGGTTAGTGAGTATACAGCAAAGTAATCCATTGAAAACTCTTGTTGAGTCAAAGAATTGATTCAACTCAAGTACTTGTTCAAAATTCGGCCTGCGGTCTCTTATCTGAACTTTGATTCGAACCCGGGACCCCACACACCAGGAGCCAGGTATACCCACTAGACTACAAGAGTTTATTTACTGTAAAAAGCCCCATATCTAATACCATTTAATCTGAAACCTTGATGGTCTGAAATGGTTGATTTTGGTGTCTTTATGAAAAATAGTATGCATTAAAACTGCTGTAATTTGTCAAAAATCATAAATTGAGTTTATTTGTATTTCTCTACAAGATCTTACCTCAATTAGTTTTCCACATCATGGAGATTGGACGAGCAAACGTTAAATCTGAAAAAGATCATACAAAATCATTTAACAGCTAATTTTAAATATTATTATGAACATTTTTCGAAATAGCTTTTTATTCATTTGACTTGGATGCAAAGGAATGAGATCGGTTCGAATAAAAATATTTGAAAATGGATCCATTTTATTTGGAGTCATATAATATTTGTCTATTTTGCTTATAGTTAATTGACTAGAATAGCCAGCATTTAGTTTTTTAACAATTGTGCTTTGCACGGTTCCAAAATAGAGTTTTAAAAGCTGTTTTTTCTCTCTCGAATTTATACATTTTTTGACTTCAAGGACATAATTAAATCATTGATTAGAGATGGACAAAAGAACTTACAGCACTCTTCGTATAATGATACAAGCTGCAAACAGTGTGCTCAGAGTTTGACGCAGAACGGTAAAAGTGTACGATGTTTTGTTCCCTTCTGCCCATCTCTAGTTAATACCAAGAAATTAATTATTAAATTGTACAAATTATCAGTAGTTTTAAGTACATTAAAAGACACAATTAATTTTTAAATCAATCGATTGTATATTTTCCTTCATTATCTACAATCTCAGCTAACTTTTGTGTTAATTATTAAATTCCATTGGAAAAAAGATTTTGTCTTTTGATTTAAAAATGTAGTTAGGCTGATTTGGAAATCATCTTTATTTTGAAACAATTTTCCATCTAAAATCAACTGTAGGCTTCTAAACAAATAAAATTCGCTCGGAACAATGTCTGGAGAATATGCTGGATGAAGAATAATTTCCCACTCAAATTTCTTCATTTTTTCTAGGGTGACTTTTGCAGCGTACGGTCGGGCGTTATCCTGATGAAAAAACTTTAATCCGGCTCACTAAAGAAGGGTGTTTATGAATCAATTCTGCATTCAAATTTGCGATAGTTTCATTAAGATCCAGCAATTTAAAATAGAGAGCTACTGACATATCCCATCAAACCTTTTTCTCTGTCTGATTTGCATCCACCGATTACCTTTTTCGGACGACGTTGCTATGAACTATCCATTTGTTGTCCCATGTTGCAATACGATTGAGAAAAGGTTCCATTTCGTTGTGACGTAGCAGGTGGGAACAAATGTTCACTCTTTGCTGGAGATTTGAAGTTGATAGCTGATTATCATCGTGGCACTACAGCCTAAATCGAGCCTTAGCCTCCTTAATGGTCCGCCTCCAGTCGTCTCGGTTCAGTGAACACGTCCTCCAGTTTGGTGCTTTTTTGGTGCCAAATATTGAATGCTCCCAACGCTTGCGTGGCTTACCGACTGGCCTGGATCCACTCAGTCGCCTTTTGAGAGACTGCTTGGCGATTTGATTGTCACTCATTCGTTCGACGTGGCCAGCCCATTGCAGTTTTTTGCAGAGACTTCTGGCTCGTCGTATATAGTATACAACTCGTTGTTGTATCGGATTCGCCATCCATCTTCTTCCCGTATTGGACCGAAGATTCTTCGCAATACCCTCCTTTCGAAGCTTCTTCAGATGCCTGGTTCAGTTTCCAGGTTTCGCCTCCGTGTACGCCTCGTTTTCCTGTGTACGCAACGAAATTTCAAAGCGGGAGGTACCGCAAGGAATGTTTTATTGGCTAATTGAATCCGTCGTTTGATTTGTCAATTACCTTATAGGTAAGACGCGGGTGACGACACACACCTTCTCTTGCATAGATCACATTTTTTGTAAACACTCTAACGACTGTGATTTTTCCCCAGCGATCTTCGAGACGTATATAACTGATCATTATACTACTGTAGCAAATCTCCAATTCTCTTGTGATAGAGACCAAACCAATGATAAGAAAGAATCTCACTTTCAAAAGCCTAGCATAGAACAACTAAAAAGTATTCTTTCTGAAGAGGATTGGAAGGATACGTTTCTTTCAACAAACGTTGAAGATTGTATAACCAAATTTCAAAAAACCCTTAACACTGCTATTAATAGGGCTACTACAAATTCTATTTCAAGATGCAAGCGAATTTTTAATCCAATTAAGGAATGGGCCACAGTGGGAATTGTTACTTCCATAAGACGCAGAAATAAAATTGCAAAGAAAGCATTAGCACAACCGTCCAATCAGTATCTCATTACATACTATAAAAATTATAGAAACAGTCTAAGTCAGATTATAAAACAAGCAAAAATAGCGTATTATAAGAATCAGATTAGAATCTCCAAAAATAACCCTAGAAAACTGTGGAAAGTAATTAATGAAGTTACTTCTAAAAGTAAACCATCAAACATAATGCAGAGTTTACGTGATCCGACTGGTCATATAATTAATCATCAGCTGGAAATATGTGAAATAATGAACCGACATTTTGCAACTATTGGGGAACAAATTTCTAGTTCAATCCTTCCGGCTGAAGTATATTCGGACAATGTAGAAATCTCAAATAACAATACACAAGTACTAACGGAAATGAGACCAATAGAGTTAGGCGAAATACTCCTTCATATAAATAATTTGCGTATTGGTAAGGCACCAGGCCACGATATGTATACACCTTTTATGTTCAAAGAAATAAGAAACTATATAGCTGAACCCCTTGCCTACATCTTTAATTTATCGCTCTCAACTGGAATTTTTCCAGAAACCCTTAAAAAAGCTATCGTCGTACCAATACACAAGGGTAACGACGTTTTAGACCCAAATAACTATCGCCCTATTTCAACCTTGTCAATAATATCCAAAATCTTCGAGAAGTGTATAAAAACTAGACTAGTAGAATACTTTACTGTCTGCAATAGTCTAGCTTATAACCAATATGGTTTTAAAACAAATTGTAGTACATCTGATGCGCTTTATGATGTAACATCCTACATAAATGCAGCCCTTAATTGTAACGAAAAAGCAGTGGCCATTTTCCTTGATGCGAAAAAAGCTTTCGATACCGTAGACCACACTTTACTATTGAAGAAATTACACGAAGCGGGTATTCGCCACAGAGTGCTAGAGCTGTTACGATCATATATATCAGGTAGATCTCAGTGTGTCAAAATAGGTACGACCTTTAGTACTTCTCTATGTCTGAACTACGGCGTGCCTCAAGGAACAGTTTTGGGGCCTTTGCTCTTCTTAATATACATAAATGAACTATGTCACCTAGAAAATCATATGAAAGGGCGCATTGTAGCATATGCAGATGATACTGTATTAATGTTTAAAGGAAAGGACTGGCACTCGGTGACTGTTTCAGCAAATCGTGGAATAAAACTAATAAACGGCTGGCTCTGTGAAAACAAAATTGCACTTAACTTAGAAAAAACAAAATATATAACCTTTGGCGATAGCCCTAACATACAATTAAGTCTAGTTCTAAATTCAGCCGAAATAAAACGTACTCACGAAATAAAGTACCTGGGTGTCATAATTGAGGGTAATTTGAAATGGGAAAATCACATTCTTAACTTATGTCAAAGAATTCGGAAAGCCTATTATAAGTTTCTCATTCTGCGAGATATACTTGATCTTGATTTACTCAGATCAGTATACTTTTCTTTCATTCAGTCGACCATCCAATATGGAATCATAGTCTGGGGTGCAGCCTTTACATCCAAACTAAAACCTTTATGTAATGCACAGAGTAGACTGATAAAGCTATGTCTGAAGAAGTCGAAGTTCTACTCAACGTCGCAGGCTTTCGCAGATTTCAGTGTACTTACAGTGCGTCAACTGTATGTAGTTAGTGCTTTGAAATACGTATTTGCAAATATTGCTAAATTTCCACTATATTGCTCACCCTATACAACACGCTTGCAAATTAATTCCCCTTTAGATATCCCACGAACGAAGAAAACATTAACTGGAAGGCACATAAGTATCTTGGGACCTAGATTATTTAACAAAGTTCCTTCACAGTTGCGCTCAAATCTAGATTTGACTAACTACAAACTAAAGCTTAAACTTTTTGTCACACAACATTTTGATGTGTTTAATGATGTAATACAATAATTGTTCTCACATGAATTACACTAATGTTATTATTTAAATGAATTAAATGAATTAAATTATGAATCAAATTCAGACATGAATTCCAGATATCAATAGTTTTAAAATTTGCAATCTATAATTTACAGTTTTGGCATTGATACGACTGCTCAATTTCCCACACACAAGCCTTATGCTCAAGTGGGAAACACTTTATTTTAAATGTCTGTATGTAATTGAATTGTACACACATATGCATCAATAAAGTGTATTTTCTAAAAAAAAAAAAAAAAAAATTTCGTCATGCTCATTCTCGTCTTTCGAGAGGTTCTTCCCTAAGTACACGAAGTTGCCTATGTTTTCAAGGTTAGAGTCCCCTATCATTGTGTTTTGTCTTACTGGCGTCCTTTTCCTTGATTGGGTCAACATTTTTGTTTTTTGCTCGTTAATTTGAAGGCTAACTTCTTAGGCGGTTATGTCTAGTGCTTCAAATACTTCCTTGACGACATTGAACGAACATGACATAATATTGATGTTGTCAGCGGAAGCTATTAGCTGTGTTGACTTAAATTAAAAAGTTCCAGTCGTGTCGACGGAGATTTTTCCAATGATAAACTCAAGTGCTAAGCTAGAGAGTACAGGAGCTAATCCATCCCCTCTTTTTAGCCCTGTATTCGTTGAAAACGAGTTGGTCATGTCGTTCTGAATCAGTACTTGTTATGTAGAGTCAGTCATGGTCATTTTCTTCAATCGTAACAACTTTGATATACACCAAGAATTTTTGCAGCGTGATGGGAAATCCCAAACTCTAAAATCTTTGTCAAAAGCTTGTACTCCGTGCAAAGTAGTGATATTTTTCTGTAGTTTGCGCACAGTAGTTTGTTTTCTTTTCTTGTGAAGAGAACATATAGCACTTTTTCGCCATTCATTCGACATCGTTTCTTTTTGCCAGATGCCTTTAACCAATCCATGGATTGCCCTTAAAACGCAAATCCCGCCTGTCTCCAGGAACTCTGCGGGGATCCCATCGATGCCCGGTGCTTTTTTGGATTTCAAGCGGTCCATGGCCTGTCGGAATTCATCTTATAGAGGGGGATAAGATGAGGCACTGTCAAGGAATGTGTCAATTATTGACGGCGATTCTTCGGGTGCGAGAACATTTCCTTTCAATGCAGCCACTTATGATGCTTCCATCGGCAGCCCTACATAGGCTAGTGCGTGGTTTAAAGCCTTGTTTTAAGTGCTTAGCTGCTTTATACGCTTGTCTAGTGTTGCTAGTCCTCAAGCTGTCATTCATGTTATTCAGCATGTTGTCAAAATGCTTTCGTTTCTTACATCTAATTATTCTATCAGCTACTCTCCGAAGGTTGTCATATTTTTCTTGCTTGGCCCTTGTCGGTCGTTCAATGTAGATTTTGTAGATGTAGATTTTGTTGGTAGTCTAGACTTCGTTGATAGCCGTGGTATTGGGCGTGAAAGCTAGTTAAATTTCCAGAGTAGATGTATACTCGGCTTCTAATGACTTGTCTCGAAGCTTGTCGAATTTGCATCTTGAAATTGCTCTGGGTTCATACGAAAGTGATATTCGACACCGATATCGAGTCTTGACTGGTTGGAGTCACAGTTAGCCCCATGGAAGGTTCGCATATCTTGATCGATAGCCTATTCATCGGCTTTTTGTCGCCGATGATTACCGACCGATCGCCTATTAATCGGCTTTTAATCGCCAAAACCTACCGACTGATAGCTTATTAATCGGCTGAAACAATTACCATTGGTTATATCATCTGTACTTTATTATTAGTATTGATATTGATTGAAAAACAGACGCCACCAGGGAAATTCTGCGGCTGGTCGGACGTGCGTATACTCGCGGTCAGTAAAGTGTTAAATACTGAAAGCCCACCTTTTTTGAATCAGAATATAATCAATCTGAATAAAGGTGGGGCCGCCTGGCGATGTCCATGTAAATTTCGCGATGCAGGAAGCACGTGGAACTTACGATGAGGTTTCTACTGCTCGCAAAGTCGCCAAGTCGTTGTCCATTGTCAGTGCAGAGATCATCAAGGCTAAATTGGCCGGTAGTTCTGCGATGTGTTTCCTCCTTTCTAACTTTTACGTTGAAGTCGCCCAGCAGCATTTTCACATCACTTGATGGCAGAAAATCATAGTACCTTTCTAGAAGGTTATAGAAATTATCTTTCACTGCTTCACTCAGAAAAATTTCATCACTTAACACTTTTTAGAATCACTTTAAATCAAAAGTTGAAACACTTTTAAATCAAAAGGAAATCTTATTTGAATTCCACTTTATTATAAAAATTTTATTTTCAAATCAAAATGTTTCATCATTGAATGAAAAATAAAACATTAAAACAAACAAGACTCACTTTGATACAGCGTTGACTCACTTTGATACAGCGTTATTGAAATGAAGTGAGATAATTTGAATTAAAAAGAAACGTATATGGCGCCAAATCATATTTGAAACTTTTTGAATCAAAAATGTTTGACAACAACAAACAGTTTCGTTTCCTGAATAGCGAGAATGTTTATTTTGCAGTGAGTGAGCTGTTCCAGGAGGGCTTTAATGGCCCCCGGTCTGTACAGGTTCCAAAAGAGTAGTCCATATATCGTTTGCGTGGTCGTCTCGGTTGATCCGATCCAAGTACCCGAAGTAAAGGATCAGGTTCCTAAATGAATAAAATTTTACGGGAAAGAGTTATTGGCCCATTACCCAATCCACAGCCTGGAGGGCCAGTCTGGTTTATGTTACCAGTTTAAGGCGCGGAAAAATCGCCCTCATTCTCCTTCGTTAGCAGCATTCATGATCTGGAATGTCAGAAAGGCTCTCTTGATAACTGATGTGGGACCCATTTTCCAAGCTTGGATAATTTTTGTATCTGCACTAAGGATTGGCTCCATGCGAAGACTTTAGCATCTCTGCAATTATATCCATAGTTTAAGCTGATTCTGACTCCACAAGGCTTTTCAACGCCCGCCGTATCGCCAAAATCCATGGGACATCCTGAGCGAGGCGCATCTTCTGCTGTAGTGCACCAATCTCGAAATTTTGTAAACCAGTCCTGTGCAGTTCTTACACTAAAAGTGTTTTCAGCATGAACCGTATTTATCTCTGCTGCAGCTGCTGTAGCAATAGCAATATATCTGCCTTTTGTGTTCGTTAGAATTTTCCATATTTTTCACTATCACTTTACATCTGATCTTCTCAAAAACTGATAATAAAATGACTAACTCTATATAAATATATATGAAGGTAGATAACTTACCTCTTTTCGAACAAATAAGACTCATACAAATGACTAAGGTAAAATACGCGGGAACTTATGATTTGGCTTGATACAAAATAATAGAAATATTTTTACGGAGTATTTTTTTCTGGTATCAACCTAGTGTCCCAAATAATCTTATTAGCACCACATATCGATCAGAGGTTGACGAAATTGATCCAAGAACCTGTCACCAAATGGTCAAATGATACAATTACTATGTATCCAGCAATTCGCTCTCGATTCTATAAGCGTCCTCCGTTTCAGCGAGAAAGCCATGAGAATTTAAATTTTTTTCTTTTGGTTTAAACACCACTTTTCATAGCAATTAATTTCTCCTGCATGGTGAATTTTTTTAGCATTGACAATGAAAAAACGAAATCGCGGTTGTCCAAAACACTCCCCATTACAATGATTGACGTTTCATGTAACAAAATTGAATTTTTTCTTCAAAACCAAATTCGGTGCGCGGTCATAGGTCATTATTCATGGAAGGAAACAAACTGTGTTGAAAACATATCTACACAGTGAATATACTTGATTCAATAAATGGTTTTGGTGGTTATTCTTCGATTTTTTTTCCTAAATCAAGTTATTTCAGCGTTAAACAAACTGTAGCTGACGCCAAATATAATTAAATATGTATGTTCTTACCTGTACATTGCATTGAAATGTTTAAGTCAAAGACAACCTACCCGCAGTGACCACAAACAACTCATCGTCATTCTCATGAAAATTCAAAATGAAAGCTAATCGCCCGAAGGATTCATCACAACGTTGAAATGAATTGCCGGATAATTTTCAAACAATTTGCCGGAATAAAAATTCATGAGGAAACAGTGGGTAGCAGTTGGTCCGTTGAGACAATTTTCACTCGGCAACTGAACAAACAATAATATTTGTCTTTGACGGCAACTAATGGGAAATTATTAAGAGCAAATAGGTAGAGCGAAAAACATTGGTGAATTATGAATGCTGAAATGATTGTAGGGTTCTGTGAGGAATGGGAAGCGTAATTGTTTCATTGGATCAGTTATGATGTTACGCTGTTGAGAAGAGTAAAGCTATGACTTTGAGCTCAGTTGATTCATTATATCTTTAACACGCAGCTTGAAATGAATGCTTTTGTGAAAAAGCTGACGAAGAGATTAAGGGGGCAGCCACTTTGACGAGTCAAAAAAAAACTTTTTTTTCGTTTGCTTTATATCAAAGTTTTTACCGATTTACAATTTTTTTTTATTTTATTCAACTTTATGAGTCTAAGGTTGCTCGTAACCACTTTTGCAAATTCTAATTTTTAAGATTTTTTTAAGGCTGTTTGAATCCAAAATAAGGCAAAACAGGGGGAAAAATTCAATCAGTCGCCAAAATCTTTCAAATCGAAATGAAATAATCTTAAAACATAATAAGTTTTCATTCCCAATACTTGTTTTTAACAAAACTTTACACTGCTTGGAAATTTAGGAGTACCCGAAAGTTCACCAAAACGCCCGCCGCCGTCAAAAGATTAAAAATATTTATGTTCTCCAAAAATTTCAGCTCAATCGGATCGGCAACTCCAAAGATTCTCTCCCTTAATCTATATATATATATATATCTAATCTATATCCCTTAATCTATATATATATATATATATATATATATATATATATATATATATATATATATATATATATATATATATATATATATATATATATATATATATATATATATATATATGTGACGAATTTTTGGCAAAGTGAATTTAATACTCATTTTCTTCGATAATTAGTTAAAAGTCTAGCGCATCAAAACCGCTAGAAAACTGATTTTGGAAGAAATTATCTTTGAGTGACTTAAAAATGTGTGAAGACGTAATACACTTCTTTGTAGTATCATATCAACCATTTCTTACTCAAAGGAACAAATATCATTTTCTGACAGCATTTCCTATAACACAAATGATGAAAATGTTCAGTGCTGGCAACAGTAGTCCAACACAGCAGCAATATATCTACCATAACATGCTCGTGCTTAATCAACCTATCCTTTGAATTTCATTTTCATCCGAGGATGTCATCGAAAGTTTCAGCGATTAAACTATGTCTGGGGCTAACATCCGAAAAATGTCCAAAACTCGGAAAATTTAAGCATCGGTTGCTTATTTTATTGGAAATGCTTTGATTATGTATACAAAATGAAAGCATGTGTTGCTGCAATATTTACGAAATTGTTTGGCGCTGGCAATCATGGGTTAGCACCATAGCGGCTTCTCGTTGTATTATATTTCTGTGTATTTCGTTTCGATTGAATGACTGCGCTGTAAATTATAGGAGCTAATAAAATTTTAGGGCTACCACCCTCAAAACTTTTTAAATTTTTGAAACCTAAATATTTGTTGTCAACTGTCATTGCAGGATCATTCCCATTTGGAAATTTAATGACAACATCGTACGATAAAGAAATGTCAATAAATTTCAAAATTCTAAAGAAATGTCAATAAATTTCCAAATTCATCATAGCTGGCAGCCCTTTCATGATTTTTTAAATAAATTCCCACAGAATTAGAAATATAGCAAGATCCACTTACCACATGAGTTTCGCGTTGATTTCGTTCCTGCATCGGAAGTTATAAAGGAAAAAAAACCTTTATTTTCCGGAGCATATTTACAATATGTAGAAAACAAAAATTGCCATAGCTGGCAACCCTATACTAATTTTTCAATGCAATGCGTCTTAGAGTAAGGTTCACTTACTGCGTGAATTTTGTTAAAATCTGGTGGCTGAATCGGAAGCTATAGACCAAAAACCAAATTTTGTTCTCGGTGATTTTTCAAAATGGCGCCACTGCCACATTTTTACCCAAATTTCAAAATCACTTCTATCACTTCTATATTTTCTGTAAATTTCATGTTGATCACATTATCCGGTCGTCAGTTCTCGTGAACATAAGTTTCGAGTGCTGGAAATAGAAGTAATTTGATCATGGGTTGCTGTTCTTGTGCACCGCGGAATTTTGAAAACTTAAATTTGGCATGATGGATAAAGGTCAAAATTTATCAATAACATGAATTTATTTTCAAAAATCAAAAATTTCCCAGGAGGGTCGATGATTTCAAGGATATTTTTGCAGGAACCTGCTGTAGTTATAAAAGTCCATATGTATTATGTCTTAGCCTGTAGGAGCTCGCATTCGCATTGACGTGGAATCGAATTGCGGCAGGATTTTGAAGCTTTATTTATCAAAGCTAGCCACTGAGGGCATAAAATATAAAACAGAAGAAGTTTAAGTTTGGTTGTAAAAAAAAATAAAATATTGGTTTGTGTTACATATCAGCGTAATTTATTGTCTTATTTTTTTATTCAAGTTGGAGTCTCTGATTCAATCAGAAACAAGAACATTAGTGAGAAACTCAACACTGGTGATCCCGACGACGACAACGTAAGTAATTTCTCTAGAAAAAAACCGAAATTTTTCAGACCGAGACAGCAGCCAGCCTCAGCAACATGCGGAGTCGCATGTGAATTCGGGCTGTCAAGCCAAAAGCGTCGTAATAAAACTCCCACTTTTCTGGTAAACACAGCCCAGTTTGTGGTTTCTACGAGTCGAAGCACAATTTCGCTCAGGAAAAATCACGAGCGACGTTCGAGTTTTGAGTGAGCTCGACGAAAGTGTGCTGAATCTGGTCACCGACTTCCTCGATGACCCTCCAGCTACAGACAAATTCTTAGCACTCAAGAATCGCCCGATAGACACCTATGAAAATTCGGAGGATGAAAAAATCGCACTGCGTTAGCCGTAGGTCACAACCAAGAGTTAGAGCAACTCGCTACTACAGCTGATCATATCGCAAATATCCGGGAAGGAAGTTCGGCGTCGTCAATTGCACATCAACCAATAACTCAAGCACAGTCTCTAGAAAATCTCCCGCAAATTAATGCTATTGAACAAGAAGTCGCCGAACTTCGCACATTTCTACATCACTTAAAAATGTCAAAACAAGATTCGTGTAGATGTGCAGTAAGACTTCAGCCCAGAAGTTACCATTCGTCGACTGCAAAGACGCGTGCTCCATCAGCACGAAACCATGATGAGGTAATATGCTATTTCCACAGATGCTTCGGAGCATGAGCAACAAAATGCTCACCACCATGTATGTTCCGCTCAAGTGTGGGAAACGAGTACGGTCACTGGCGGACCAGGCAACTGTCAGTGACACATTTACTAGTCGCCTATATGTCAAGGAAAAGAACGAGAAAACGCGTTTTTTAGTTGACACGGGCGCCGACGTTCCCATAATCCTGCGATCTCGAAATGAACAAGTCCAACCATCAAGCATAAAACTATTCGCCGCAAATGGCACAAAAATAAATACAATTGGTTATCAGGTCCTAAGACTAAATTTAGGCATACGTCGAAATTTCATTTGGAGGTTTTGTATTGCAGATATCTCACGCCCTATAATAGGTGCAGATTTCTTAAAATTTCATCGACTCTGGGTCGATCTAAAAAACAAGTGCCTTATTGATTCAAAAACCCAGTTAACAGTTTCAGGACAAATCAATATGGCAAAAATAGCACATCTACACATCTACATGGAGCTACTAAAAAAATTTTCCTCGATTACGACCCCAGCAGCACTAATGGTGAACACTCATCACAACGTCGCATTCCGACGGAAGGACACCAGTATATGAACGCCCACAACAGCTTCTTCTTGATAAGCTAAAAATAGCCCAACAGAAGTTTAAATACATGATGGACAAAGGATTAAGTCGGCCGTCATCAAGTGCCTGGGAAGGCCGTTACATTTGGGACCAAAAAGAGATGGCTGGAACCCCTGAGGGGATTACCGACGTCTCAATGCAGTGACTCGTCCCGATAGATACCCTTTACGACGTATCCAAGACATTGTTTCAAGCTTGCACAAAAAAACTATATTGACAAAGCTTGACCTGGTCCGTGCGTTTCACTAGATTCCCGTAGCAGAAAATGATATATAAAAAACCGCGGATATAACGCCATTCAGACTATTCGAGTTTACGGTCATGACCTTTGGACTAAGGAACGCCGCTCAGTCATTTCAGAGGTTCATGGACGAAGTCTTAAAAGGTTTAGACTTCTGCATCTGGTACGCGGATGACATTTTAATTGCATCAGAAAGCCCCGATCAGCATATGCAGCACTTACGAACGGTGTTCGAGCATTTGAGTGCATATGGCATCGTACTTAACGTCTCAAAATGGGTTTTCGGAAAAATGAGATATAGTACTTAGGACATGGGATTCAGCCACCTCGGTCTCGGATAGAAGCCATCCTGAAGATTAAGAAACCTGAAAATATCAAGGAACCTTGTCTTAGGAACAATAAACTTTTACAGGCGGTTCCTCAAAAATACAGCAGAGCTACAAGCGCCTCTGCACAGCTACTTGCACAACACCAAACGAAATGAAAAAACAAAAGTAAATTGGACTACAGAAACAGAAAATACTTTTCACGCTTATAGAAGTTCGTTGCCAGATGCTACGCTCCTCGTGCACTATATAATAAATCACCCCTTAAAATTAACGACTGATGCTTCGGACGTTGCAATCGAAGCGGTCCTTGAACAGTTTGACAAGAAGCAATGGCTACCTTTGGTATATTTCCAAAGAAAACTCACGAATACTGAGAGGCGATACAGCTATTATGAGTGTTGAGTCTCTGACTAATGTTCTTGTTTCTGATTGAATCACAGAGACTCCAACTAGCCCACATCTATACGCTCTGTGAATTTCACGATGATTCATTGTTTTTGTTAGAAGTTATGACAAATCGAAATTTGGAAAAAAATGCTTGCATACTGTTAGGCACTCAGCGCCGACACAATGCTCAAAATTTCCATTTTTTTATCATAAGCAAACAAAAAACATAATAAGTATTTATTTTCAATATTTACTTTTAGCAAAAATGTTCTCTGCATAAAAATATAAGGGTACCTGAAAATTCATTAAAATGCACGCCGCCGCCAAGGGATTAAAGGTATCTTAATTCTAACAAATCGTGCGGCTATCCCCCTTAATAGTTAATTATCCTTAGTTGCATTTACGCTCATTTAATTTTTAATCACTTATTAAAAATTATCACAAATAAAACAATAATTGAAAAAATCGTTATTACGAAATTATCGATTTTATCAGCTGTCCTGATTTATTAATTCAAACCTAAGTCAATACCAATGTGAAAATTTATAGGTGACGAAAATATTACTACAATTGCACTAGAGTGCAATTAAATTGCATCAAAACATCTCCATATTTGACCCAAAACCTGTCAAATCAAGGTAATCAAGGTCCTTTTAATTCATGAGTGAATAACTATCATTGCACTGGATTTAGCAATTTCAAAGAGCAGTGAAAATGGATACTGAAAATGACTACGTGGCAGTGTTGCTGTTGTAGTTGAATTTTTTACCAGACAAAACTGTAATTTTTACAGGTTTGAGTATGTCTTAATTACTACAGGTCGAATACTCATCTGACCCTTTTAATCTACGTACTTATCATTGTTAATTATTCATTAATGCTTAATTTTTCTACCATTGACAGTAAATTAATTACGAGTTATATAAAGATCAAACTTTATTCGCTGCTTTTATTGTGAAGCAAGAACGCTTTAGCCAATCCGCTTCATTTTGCCATCTCATCGGATGAATGTACTATTTAGTAGCTCCTTTTGTAGTCACTTTAATTTTCCTCAAGCGCCGCCATTGACATCCTCAAGGCTATTTTCGCGGCATTTCTGCTGAGCATTTGTTCTTATTGTACTCCCTATTGTATCGAATATCCAATGCTTTCGATGGATATTCATGTCAAGTGCAAGAGCCATTTGATTGACAGGGATTTCGGAGATATTCAAAAGAGATTGCCGACTAATAACCCACAAACTGGATAGCTTCCAGTAAAATTGATGGTTGATTGATTTTTTCTTCTTGATACTTTTTGGTTGAGTGGGTCCAGCTGCTGAGCATTCATGACATTTTTGAAAAATTAGTCTTTAGAAGCTTTCAATTGTGAAAGCAGAATCTATCTATGAAGAATATTAACTACGATGAAGAATATTAACGATGAAGAATATTAACTACGATGAAGAATATTAACTACGAGCCAGCTATTGGGAGAATTTAAGTGAATATTGGTGATTTTAAGATCGTGAGTAAAATTGATACACATACATATGTCCTTAGATAATTACCACAAGTCATTTGAAAAATTGACAAGTATATATGACTTGCATAAGCCTTCAAGTCGATGTAAGATAGAAAATTCAATGGAAAGGGGCTTTGTAAATTAGAGTAGCGCCAGAATTTAGGATGTACATATTCATCATAGCCCAATATTAATGGATAGCTTACTTACCATAGACCAAAGAGAAAGAGTAAGGGCAAGATTCTTCAGCAATTTTTTCCCCATGAGCATCGCATTTATTTCTTTCAATTTCAAACAATCCGAGTGAGAGTCAAACGAAAACAACAGAGAAACTTCAGAGAAAACGATTGCTTTGGAATGAGGTTTTCAAAAAACACTACTTTTAAAGATTGAAAGCCAAATGAAAACAAAATTTAATGCTAGAAAATGTTAGATAAGAGTTATTACTGAGCAATACTTTTAAAAATTCCCTGTGGCCTCTTTAATTTGAAGCATTTCGAAATCGTGCAGTGAGTTGAAAATTATGGTAATAAATTTCACTTTGATCATTAGATTCGTAGTAAAAGATCGAACAAAACGCTAGAAAATATCGTTGGAAATATAATACCAAGATATGAAGTATTATATATTAACGATGTCTTAAAAATGACTATATATTGTAATTTTCACCGCCATATTTTGGGGAAAATATTTAAACCGAAGAGTAAGTGAGTGTGGGTTGGAACAGAGACAGATAGAGCCCTTACGCACTCAGACCAGAATGTTCCATTTTGTTCATACTTCAGCCTAATATAGTTTCCCGGATCTATTAATAAAGTGAATATGTGTAAATTGTAAACCGAGATATCAACTTTGTCAACTGATATTTCCCACCGAATGACCCTACGAGGGAGTTTCGTAATAAGATAAAAGCATTGAAAAAAGCTAAATATAATCCGGGTTAACTTTAATGTCGGGAATAGCAACTCAAAACATAAGCGGGAGATTTATTATGGAAATAGCGTCCGTTTGAACTATTTTACAGCAGCTTTGCTTGCTGGCGAGGTCTTTGGCGGCCAAATAAGCGCAGTGGTGGATGCTGGGGTCATAAGTGTGCTTGTAAGTTTCACCGTGGGTGAAGTGCGGCAAGCGTGTGATAATCGAAAGTCACTATCATAGAGATATAGTCACTACTGACACCGGGGCTCGATTAGCAATTTACCCTGCAATTTCCGATGGTAGCGACTGTCAAATTTATGGTATCCAATCTGTGCATGGGCAATTTCATGGCATGCAATTTCATTTCGAAAATGATTCTGAGCGAGAAGGACGTGCGCTGTATCCGAGTGTCAAATGCTCTTAAGAAGTTATTTGAAGCGCAGAGCGAAGAAATTCTGCTCCTTATGAAAAGTTCACGTGTAGGATTAGTTACTTTTTGGATAAGCGGGTTAAATTTCAGACGAAAATGTAACTATTATATGATTTACTGGGGTACGAAGGGGAATGAGATAAAAGTAACTTGAAAAATCCACCAATCATCAACTGGGAGTCTCATAAATTTACTCATCGTCCAAAATCGAAATTATTTCATTTTTAAATCAAAAAATTATATATAATTTCACCATTCCGCATCAAAATTCGATTTTTTTCGCAATTTCCCACCATTTCATATTGTGTGGACTATTTTCATTGCTCAACGAGATCTAAAAATCCCTTTGAATTCAAAATCCCTACAATTTCCTATAAGAAATAAAACATTCCCACAGTTCAGCGCCATTTTGAAATCAAGAACTGTCAAAATATTGCCAGGCAGATTGCCGAGCAAATTGCATACCATATTGCCTACCATTTATGGCAGACCATAAAATATTGCATACCATAGGCTGCCTCCACTGGCAATTTCAAATTTCATGCCATGGGAAATTGCTAGTGAAGGCAGCCTGTATGGAAAGAGAAAGCTCATTGGTGAACTGGCCATATATCGAAACTGAGGCAAAATGGCATGAAGGCATAGATTACAGCGATCTGTTGGTGGACCAAAAGCATCCCTATCTTTTGCGGATCATACAGAAACAGCAATAAGAACTGAGGCAAAAAGCAAACAAAAAGGCGAATGTGACAGATGTGCTGCAAAAAGGTGGACCGGGACTCATTGAGCCTAGGCTACAAATTATAGTCTGTAGACTCGTTCGCATGATTTCAATCATCTCTACCCTGAAAGGTGATGGTCCTGATGAATATTCTAGAATCGTAATCTCCAGCGCACGGTCTGTATGAGTCAGAAAAATGACTTTTTGCTCATTAAAGAAGAGCTGCCCAACGCGGCTGCCAGAATGATCAACCAAAAGGCCCTGGGCCTGGACAAAATCTCCGCAAAAGTGCTGAAAGCAGTAGTGTAAAAACACTCAAAAATATTGCTACGCATGTATAATGCGTTTTTAAAACGGTGGAAAGTGGCGTGGTTCATTCTGATCAAAAGGGAAAGGGAGACTTCAAAACATTGTCAGCATATAGAACATTATACTGCCCTGATTCGCATAAACGTTCTATCTACATTTTTGCCATTTTTGAGTTCGAAAACTACAAATTCTATTAGATCATTCTGAAAAATTTGAAAAACCTGCCTTTTGAATAATAAAATATTGGAAAATGCACCCTCCATATATATCCAGTACAAATCAAAACATAAATCATAAAATATTTCGAAAGCGCTAAAATGTAGAGAGAACGTTTATGCGAATCAGGGCAGTATACATGCTTGATTCTGCGTAGTACCGATACAGACGGCTTTGCGAAAGGCTCACGATCTATTGCAAAACTTTCATGGGTTTGTACTGTGGAGTGCACCTGGACTGTATTTATTAACATTGGCTATCCTTGATGCTTTTGACTCGATGAGATGGACAGACTTATTGGACTCTGTTGAGCAACATTTTCGAGTAGAAGACTATTTGCTTGCCAAGATTTGATGCTGCTTGAAATATTACCACTTTATATACAAGACGAATAAAGGAACTGTACGCAAAATTATAACAGCTAGACCAGCACAAGGATCCATTCTTGGAACAGGATTATAAAATTTTGCTTATGATGGTCTTTTGCACCTTGAATTGCCGAAATATGTGCCTACCTGAAAGTACTCATCTCATTCAACTCAAATTTAATCAAATAGGGAGAAAGATTGGAGACTGAATGGAAAGCTGGCGAACACAACAAATGAGATGGTCATGCTGACGAACAGAAAATAGACCGGTATTTTCAGGACTGTGGGACCCGAAGTACTTGAGGGCAGAAAATAAATTTAGTAGCCGGAGTAATGCTGGAATCGATGGTGACTTACGGGATGTACATCCAGAAATCATGTTATAGATCACTTGTGATAAAAGTCATTAGTGATCTGTAACATGATTTCTGAAAGACTCATGGCAAATGTCTGCGATCTTTATAATCAGATGATTTCGGGGCAGTTGTGCCAGGATATATATGCGGAGCTGGTATTACTTTCGAAAAAAGAGAAAGGGTTCCTCACAGACTCTTAAAACGTTCGGAGACCGTACGAAAGGTCGATACAGGTTTGCTCACATGTCTGGTTATCTTGCATTTTTGACAAGATAGACATTCTCGGGCCCAAATAGCAATGCTCTTGTTCATCGAAGGCCAGAAGAATTTGGTTGCAATGTGCTTTCGCAAAGCATGAATACCAAAATGAGCAATATTGTGTTCTAAGTTGAACACCTGTTTCCTGAACGTAGGAGGAATATAAGGTCGGATGGTTGAGCCAGACACTTCACAACAAATGTCGACGTTGGTGCCAAATATTGGTTGTTTCTTTAAAACAAATTTAGAGTTCCTTAGAATCTCCTGAAACTCTGCGTCCGATGCTTGGGACGAGGCAATTGCGGCAAAGTTGAGCGTATTGGGAAGCATGATTTCTCCTAGACGAGAGAGTGCGTCAGCAACAACGTTGTTGCAACCAGAGTCATGCCGAATGTCAGAAGTGAACTCACTTATATAGCTTAGATGTCTAAATTGATGCAGTGTGGCCTTTTCTGGCTTTTGTTTGAAAGCAAAAGTCAGTGGTTTGTGGTCGGTGTATAGTGTAAACGTCTGGGCCTCCAAAAAGTATCTAAGTAACGAATGCCCTGATAAGCCACTAAAAGTTCGCGGTCGTATGCACTATACTTTCTTTGAGCGTCGCTTAATTTGGCCGAGTAAAAACCAAGGGTTTGCCAAGAGCTGTGACATTTTTGCTGCAGAGCAGCCCTGATGGCGGAATCAGATGCGTCTACGAATAGATCAAGCTCGGCGTTTGAGTCCAGGGAGGACAATATAGTGGCTTCAGTTAAACCAGTCTTGACTTGTTCAAAAGCTTTGATGGCTTCTTTTGGCCAGTCGATTACTTTAGCGCCATCTTTTATAGAGCCGCAAAGGTAGGCGTTGAGTCGCTGCTGCATCTCAGCTGTGTGAGGAAGAAAGCGACGATAGAAGTTGACCATCCCCAAAAATCTTCTTAGGTCTTTAACCGTCTTAGGGTGTTTAGCTGTAGATATTGCCTCAACCCGATCTGGGAGGACTTAATGCCTTTCAACAAAACCTCATGACCTAAGAATTTAACAAATGGACGAAGGAAATGGCATTTCTTTAAGTTAATTATAAGTCCATAGTCCCGAAAATAAACAAGATTCTCTGGATCTATAATCCCTTCGAAGATAAGTCCAACGTTGATGGATAATAAATAATAATAAACAATAATAAACCATAATTATTGATTCCCTGTCGTTGAAGCTTGCCTGAATAATGTTTTGGATTCAAAAGTGCTGATTCCGTCATTTCATGCATTGAATAATCAACGACAGTTTTAGTTTCGTCATCTCCGAGATTATATATAGCAAGATGAACGTTTTGCAAGTGCTCATCAAAAGTTTTGTATTTGTGTTTGTCGGTAAAATGAGATACAACATAAATTTTTACGGGAGGAGCATAATTTTTCATTTGCTTTAGAATTTTTGGAACGTTTCAAAAAGTCTTACAAAACTATTCACGTTCCAAAAAGTATTTTCCCCGAATTTCGTTTCGCAATTGGAATATTTGATAGTTTTTTCTATTATTTTAAATTGTTTTTGAAGTATTTATTTTACGGGCGCTGCCAACATCTTTTAAATATATTACCTATATTTTGATTGTGAAAATACCTATGAAATCTTTTTCACTTACTTGGAGAGTTTATCTTTTGTTTGCTAACATAGGTTCGACTAACTTTCTGAAAAAAACTCACAATTAAATCCGTTCTATTTTAAAAAGCCTAAGTATAATAAAATTGATGAAAAGTATAAGTATAATAGTATAATAAGTATAATAAAACTTAATCAAAAGTGAACCTTGTAAGGATTTAAGTGATTGCTTCTTTGTTTAGTAAAATTAATCAAATTTTTGTAATTGCCACGAAAAATTCAACTATTCAAGTTTAAACTTGTGGCAGTAATAAAAAAGTCTGATGAATAAAATCAATGTATTGATTGAATCAATAGACGTTCTAAAATAAGTTGTGCATATGTTCTGTCACTGAATGGACGTAAAAACATTTAGCAAAACTATTTTAATAAAACCAAGGCATATTTGGGAATATTTATGTCATTTGGTTTGAATTATGATTATTTTCTGTTGTAGTAGGATCAAGTCGCTGCATAGTTGATTTAGTAGATCTATATTGGCTGCCACTTTTATCTGTAAATTTGTCAAATAAAGCATGGAGAGTAAAGTACCTGGGTATGAAAAACATTTGTACTAGCGAATGAACGTGATATTAATGGCAAAAATTATAGTTCAGTTCAATAAAATCGAAAAAAGAATAAAGGCCCCATTGACGAACAGTACAAATGGCCTGAGTCCATTTGGCTTGAGTCCGTTTGGTTTAAGTTCAATTTAGCTCGCCACTCACGATAGAGCTTCAATCCAGTCAGTCCATTTCATTTTCTGTCATTAATTTAGAAAAAAATAAAGTTGAACTTGACGGAAAAATTATTTTTATCTGTTAATGGATCAGAAGCATATGGAGGAGTTTTTTGCAATTGTAACTTGCATCTAAAAAAGAAGTGGCAAAAATTGTAAATTTGGTAAAAGAACTCACATTTGAGCCTTCTGATTGGCAAAACTGTTTAAGAATGGATGATACGACACATAACACGTTGCTATAGTTGGTCGCCCCATATATCAAACGGAAGGATACAAATATGAGGCAAACTATCACTCCTCACGAAAGATTGACCGCTACTTTGTGGTACTTAGCAAGCAGTTGCAGGCTTTGTGTCAAATAATATAGTATACGTTTATGGGGCCTATATTATTCAATAACTTCCAAAACAAAATCATGGCCACCACTGTCCATTATGCTGAATTTTTTGACTAAATAAAACAATCACAGAAACAGTCAATGAGCTTGCCACAGGTCAGCGTGCAAAGCAAGACTGCCACGTTGGTTAGACTGAGGCTTCAACACACACAACCAGTCCATTTTATGGATTGTCAAAGGTCGGCCTACTATTTTCCCACACACGATCGAGCCAAAAAATGGCCCTATGGCCCGAATCCATGAACTTTGGATTGATTGAAAATCCAATTTGGTTCCTTGAGTCCATGAATCCTTTCGAGTTCTCCCACACACGGTGAGATTTTGGCCTGGCCTCAGGCCATTTGAATGGGGGCCTTAAGACAGTTTCAACCTGGATTTGTCAAGATTTTCACGAATGTCATATTTGCGATTTCCAAATAGTCATTTGAATCATTTTCAAAATCAAAATCTATGCCTCTTGAATTTCGGATTGGCGTATTATTCAACCATATTAATAAATTCAATCGCAGAATAAATTAACTAGATTCAAACTTTGAAGCTACCATTAGCCGCAGGTGTCTTTGTTTATGGTTTGCGTGTGATAGTCGCGTTTTGTTGATAATTAAACTGCCGACTTTGCGATGATATGACAGTTCATTAAAGTACTGGTTAATTTTACACTGTAATGTGTGACTAATGTAGCCAAGACGAAAACTTTCTGACATGAGGTTTAGTTTTGCTCCCTGAAGATGCTGAGAAATTCAGAAATGAGTAAGACCTTCACTGATATGAAACAATGAGATGATGAGGAAATCGGGTGAATTTTACTAATCTACCATTAATAAAGTAGATTTCTGAGTAAAGGATGCTTTACCTATGCAATAGTTATACTAGAATGTAGAATTATTTGCGTTATTATTTGTTATTGCTGTATCAAATCGCAATGCTAGCCTATACAGTCTTGAACTATAATATTTCCGATATCAAGTTACTAACATCGACTCTCTGCCATATTTCAGTCTTTATGAAACGGGAAACCAAAGAAACTAGAAAATCAGAAACTTTCTCGATATAGTATCGTGTCGATGATTTGCAAGAATCATAGCAATCTGCGTGACACTATCGAAGAAACTTCTGCCACAGAGCTGTAATAATATACATATACATACATGTATACTGAATGATGTGGTGAATACTAGACTGGATCATGATAAGGCTATTTGCAAAAAGAGAACGATTGTATTCATAGAGCGTCGTGTCGGCAGACGGGTGCAAACATCTACTCTTGGAAATAGGTTAATCCCATCGGTATGGCGTCGGGACTATCTCTACGCGGATGCCATCATAGCTTACATAGCTTTTGCATTTACTTTGCAGTAGTTTGATCAAACATGAACGATAAAAAATGATGCTTCTATGCTGGGAAGTCATGCAAAGGAGATGCTTTATGAAAATATTTATTAAATTAACATGATGAAAAGGATATGAAGATGAGTACTTCGGTTAAAAGGAAACGAGACGTATCGAAAACTTGATTCAAAATTTAATTATTTGACGATGAGCTACGAGACGAAAAATGATGTTTTTAAAAATTTCAATAATAAAAGATTGTTAACTTGGTATGCAAATCAAATCAACTTACCAAATTGCCACTTTGTCGTGTATTTTCGATCTAAATATTTTCTGTACTTTCAATTTCAATGTAAGGACTTTAGCAGACATGTAAAGTAAATATGCTTTGTTTTCAAAATTTCTGATTTTACAGTGACTACAGTAGAAAGAAGTGGTCAAGCTAGTTTAGTTTTGAATACAGTGACTTGAGCTTTTGCCGTAATTTGTTTCCTTTACTGAAATATTTGAAAATCGAAAAAGGTGGTTTTTATTGATTCTTTGTTGTCATCAACTGTTCCTCATAATCCAGAAAACCTTCGATGTCACTTTTAGAAGTTTATTTTCAATTTAAATGGAGCATTTCATGTGCATACCATAAGTGCATCATCTTTTTGGCATTAATCTTTAATTTGCATATATACTCTACAAAGCATATGTATAAATATTTCTATGCATTCAAAATGTTTTCGCAGTAGTCTTTCACGTAATTATGCGAAAAAACCGATCATGTACATCATATAATAAATAAATCATCCACAAATCATATTTTGAAATGATCATCCGCAAATCAGCCACAAATGACAATCAGAGAAAGAAAGCATTACAAAATATGCATTATAAAATCTATTGTACATGAATCAGCATACTCCACCTATTTCGCTTTAGACTCGCATGCTTAAAAAAAATGGATACAGAGCACGCTAGATCACATGGACGCATGAACGCATGGACTCATGTCTAAACACAGCCTTCAAGTTTGCTCACCCCTGCCTCTGACCGATTTCACTCATCAACATATTAGGACACATTTCAAGCGTGATTTCGAAATAGTGTTGTGTACACTACAATAACGTTTCGACACTTGTCGAAATGTCACACACACCTACATAACGACTAGAGCGCCCTGACTGAACGCAGTGGTAAATCCCATGAACTAAATTAAATTAATTGGATTCGCGCATATCTTTCAAAAATAATAACTGTACAATTGTTATTATAAAAGCTCCAATTGGATAGCAATAAAGAACAGTCTTTGCTGGTAAGCCAGAGAACAAGCGACCACCAAGCATATGAAAGAATCGTTTTCTTTTTCAAAAAATAAGACTGCTTTTGACTTAGCATAGCGGCGACTGGCTCGCCAAAGCAAAGTCTTTGCCGAGTCAACGAAGTAGAAGAAAAAAGACCATTCTATTTTGCGTTGCGGCGACAGCAAGGCGTAAGCAATATAGAATAGTCTTTTTTCTTCTACTACGTTGACTTGCTCGAGTCAACGAAGTAGAAGAAAAAATACCATTCTACAATGCGTAGCGGCGACAGATTCGCCTAAGCAAAAATAAATAGAAGTCTTTTTTTTTGTTCAAATAGCTAATTGTAGCCAGACTCCTGGCAGGATCGCCATGTAATGTAATGTCGTGGACCCTGGAGTCTGGCTACAATTAGCTCCTCGAACAAAAAAAAAAGACTTCTGTTTATTTTTGCTTTTTGCTAAGGCAAACCTGTCACCGGTACGCAAAATTGAACCCTACTGAAATTTACAGAAAGAGGGGAAATTTTCAGTTTTCATTAAAATGGAGTACAAAAACGGCTTCATTGCAATTCATTTGTCGCAGCTAATTGTATCACATAAACAGACCTATTGTTTGGAGAAAAAACAATTATTGATTAAAAAGACTATCACAAATAAAGCACTAGAAAGATTTATTTTCGAATAAAGTCAGAAGAAATGTGTACATAGATTTCGCTTAGTGTTGAATATGGTTGAAATGTTTACTGAATAAATGTTTTGTACTCATGACCGGATCAACACACCAGATACAAAGCATATAAAAGTATAGCATCATTTTTCAATGCGCAAGCAGCCAAATTTATGGTGACAATGTCTCTATGGATTTCGATTTGAACTGATTAGTCCGATGATTTGAAGTTATTAACATCAAAGCATTTTGATTGCTGCCACCTCAAAAGTTTTCAAAATTTAGTGAAAAAAAAACCTTCATTGCTCTTCTTTATTGCAAAATGCTTATTATATGAACATTTATCAGTTGCATCTCTTGACAAAAGAATAATGAAAATTCCTCGGGCTTCCAACACTTTCCCAGTACTACAATTGAAAATTTACTGAGTATACTCTATGTCAAGACCAACTCATTTTTTGAATTTTCCTTTCAATCCAGTGACTGCATTAACAAAAAAATCAAAATATACAAAATTAAAATATAGCAGCCCTCTTACGGATGACAGCATCAAAAGTTACCGGGATGGAAAACATTTTGGGGGCTATCATACGAAAAATTTCCACGACGGAAAACTTAAACCTTTATTATTTATCTAAACCTTAGCCTGAATTTATAGTCACAAGAATAATCCCATGACTATCTTTGCAGAACAGAGAGACTATGCGAGGGCTGGCGCAAAACTATTTGGGACCAAGTGTTCAGACCCGGCTTGGTGCTAACCAGGAGCTCATCTCTAGTTAGTCTACCTGGCTGACTTAATGGCCAACAAACTAAGAGCGTTTCCGGAGACCAACCACGCTTTTTTAAGAAAGTAGATGATAGTATTAATTTGGAGCCGTTCACGAACAGATTTTACAATGTCGTGGTAGGACTAAGAGGACTAGATTGAGAAAGCCAAGATCACCAGCTCAATGAAAAGATCATAATCAGAATTTCAGAATAGTACATGGGGAAAAGCTGCCAAGATTTCCATTTAGCGTAACTTATTTCCATTTCACCGTAACCATCTAACTGTATCTGTTGTTCCAACAACATCGATATTTCCATAAAGCAAAATACAAAAAATTGTCAGACAAAAGTTTGCTTTACTCAGTCAAAACCTCTGCATTTAAAGTCAAGGAGAGGACAGTTTCTTTGGCAGAGTATCCTAATAGTGAAGGAGAAAGTATTTAGAAGGCTTGCTTTCCTGTTACCCGGAGGAGATGTACCCTCTCTCTCTCTCTCTCTGAGACACTGTCCCATAAAGACAACGGAGCTCTTAAGCTGGTGGAATTAGATTAATGGATTCGTCCCAAGACTCTAGCTCCTGTAATACAAGCCACTCAAAAATGGCTGGGCAGCTAAATAATAAAGAACTAAAAAGCCGCAAGACTTTCTCAACCGGAATAACTTAGCCATGTAACAAAATGGCTAGAGAGCATCTGCAGACGGTAGTCATTGGTAGTAGTAAAAGGCACGGTATTATCTCACTGATTAGCTGGAAATTAGTGTAGAAAGTACTTCTAGTAGGCTTTAAGCCAGTGGCGGCTCTACGTATGGGGTTAGTGGGGCTAAGCCCCACCTTTCTTTTTCATTCCAAAATGTAAAGAAACCAACCTCTATTTCAATTATTACAAACTATAAAATTTAATTTTGGCGAAACAAATTATCAAAATACTTCGCTCACCAACTGTTTTTAAAATCCATTCATGTCTCGTCTCTTTCGAAATTTGTATTTCATTTTCATTCACAAATTCGTATGTATAATTCAATTCAAGAGAACTTACTTCGCTTATGCTATATGCGCGCGATGCTCTTTTCATATTCTCTGTCCATATTCTGTTCCACATGCAATATGAACTAGCCCCAAAAAGGAGAGGAAACGAAAGAAAGAAATCAATGAGCACAAACTGTGTGCATGTCATACTCAATGACCAAAATAGTAATCAATGGACTTAGTCCTAAATTTAAGCTTCTATTGGTATATCACTTGTTCGTTGTTCACAAACTGAATGAAGTGTGTGTAGTACCAGTGGGTTAAACTAAGCTATTTAGTTTTTGCAATTGAAGAGTAAACGATGGTTTTGCTTTTAAAGTGCTTGTTGATATTATCGTTAATGTACCAAATATGATAGAAAAATTGTGTGCTCATCTCAAACATGATTTGATATGATACAGACAGGTCTGTACGTATGATATTTATGCAAAATTTTGATTGCATTAAAAATGTGTGAGACAATACAATATACACTGTTTACAATATAATTGATCTTGGAAGACACTTTTAAAAAGTTTTCTCACGTCAAATGCGGGAAGTGACAATTTATAATCTTCGTGCTATTCAAAGCATAAATATTTGTTAAGTAAAATTTACTAAGGTCAAAGAAGTACCCCAAGATCAATGGTTATTTGCTGGAATTTTTAGTCCCCGAATAATGCAATCTGTTTTTGAAAGTCTAGGGCATCTAATTTATTGCTTTGATTTAATTAAATGGGATGCTTGAGATGTTGTTACGATGATAGAAGTAATCGAATTGTCAAGTTATATGAATAATGATAATTTTAATTTTTTCTAGTGACTTTTTTATAAAACTTTCGAATATTCTTCATAATATTTTACATTCACGTAACTTAAAATTTAATTTATTAATTCAATTAGAAATAGTTTGAAATCAAGGAAGCCTAACCATAAGGAATGATTGGTGAAAAAACTATATGATCCTCATGTTATAGGATTGATAAGTTTGGGATATGATTATAATCCAGTTTAATCCAGACAAAATTAATATACAATAATAAAGTGTTCTAAAATATGTCATCAGCTACTAAATTGTTAAACAAACTGTTAAACAAACAAATAATTTAATTCAAATACGTTTTATTACCCCAATTAGATCCAGTAGATTCTGAAAGATTATTTAGCAACCTAAAGAATACTGAAACATTTAAAACTTATAATAAATATAAAAAACGTTTCAATTTATTTGCAGTATTATCTATTAGTAAAGAAGCTGAAAATTTTAATGAGCAGGTGGTAGATTTATTCAACAGAAAGATAGGTTCATGGAAAAATAGGCAACAATAAGCTGATGCGAATATTTAGTATTATTTTCCCGGAGGGATTTATTACTGAATTGACTTATTTGTGGATAGTATTTATTTATTTTAATCCCATTTTTAAATATATATGTGTATATATATTAGTAGAATACAACTAAAAGCTTTTTGCTGTTGAATTAGTCTGGAATAAAAAACTGTTCCGAATTTCCAATATTAGTAAGTACTGGTCCTTGCAGACTAGCCCCACTTACATTGATTCCCACGAGCCGCCACTGTTAAGCCCTTACCAATTTTCCACTATGGTACTATACTACATTTGATTTTAATCAAACAACTTGCTTAAAGCATTGTACCATAGTAGATAGTTGGCCAGATGCAGTGTTTGGTATAAAGTTAGTAGGGACAACCGAAAAAGTGGATCAAAAGTATATAAAATGGCGGGCTGAGCATAATTTTTGATATTTATCCTGCAAAGCAGATTGAGTAGCCTAGTGGGTAGAGCCATGGCTTCTTGCCTCTGGCGTCCTTGGTTCGAATCCAGGTTCGGACGAGAGCCCGCGCAGCACGCTTTTATCTCACCTAGCTCTGATTAGATATCTGATTTAAATCAGGGATAAAGTGAGTCGTGGAACTAATCACTCCAGACTCGTATTCACAATGATTGAAAAAATTGTAATGAAGCTCTATTCCAGCTTCAACCCCTAGACCCGTACGAGGGTTGTCGTGGGATTGCTTTACTTTACTTTCATACTGCTTTTACGCTATTACATACTAAACGCCTAGCTGTTTACATAAAGACAGACTCTTTAGCTCTTTGGGCTATTTTTTTCAATACACACTATTGATTTGTTGCTTTATTCTAACTCGTTCTTACGTAATTGCGAACACAACTTCCTCATGCGAACCATCAAAGTCGGAAAAAACACTAATATGTTCAGCCTTTACTACGCGTAGGAATTATTACAATTAAACTCGAAGATAATGAGTCATATTCCAGTCCAGTTTCAGTCTTTACCAATAATAAGAAGCAGACAATTCGCATTATAATAATATCTGACAGAGGCTGCCCAAGAAATTAGTTTCTGAAATGACTCGAAATAGTGTCTAGTTAGATTGACTTGCTTTGTGATGTTACAGCTGCTTTGTTCAATTTATTTCAGCCGTAAAAATTGTTGTCATATAATTATTTCTATCAGCTTTAGGAAAGTTGAATACGCTCTCAATGCACTTTATCTCTATAGTTCGATTTAAATTGAACTGTGATGCTGATGAACCCACCCGAAAATTTTCTTTAGAATACTTTCTTCTGCTACAAATACGGCAAGTTCTACCTTCTTTATCATGGATGCTCCAGACTATGAAATTGTTCTCATTATAATGGAACTAACGTTGAATCGATGGATAGAAAAAAAGTAGAATTTGTTCCAATTTATTACCTGAAGTGATTTAAAAGATGTATTTTACTTTCAACGAACAAACTACCATCCACAAAGTTATCTTACAGCTTCTTTACGTCATATATGTAACCAGAATGTTCACATAACGAGAAAAACATGTTGATTCACAAATGATGGTGATTTTGCTATTGTTCTGTCTTGTTATCTAACAGATAGTCTTTGCTGCTGTGAGCCCTTATATTTGTCCTGTTGCGCAATAAATTGGTTGTCTTACTTTGTGTTATATGTTTTCGAATACCTATTTCACTCACACTAGCAGCCAATTAGAGCAAAATTAAATTGGTTTTCGAATCTACATCAGAAACCTAAGTTCGATTGAAACATGTCCGCAATTGAATGGAATTATTTCAATTAGTAGCTAAATTGTTATTGGCTAAAGTTGAAAAATATAACCAGGCGAAGCGCTTAAGCTCCCAAGAAGCAGTGAAATGTTTCACAGAAAAGCGGTTTAGTGAAGCCAAAATATACTTTAAGAGGATTCAAAGTCACGGATGCTTTTCAAGCAAGTACAATTTATATTTGTATCCTCGCAAATACTGGGTATTATTTCGTTTGGTAATAAAAAGACTTTTAGTCGTAAAATAACTTTTTTAGCAAAGCCATTGTAAATCTAATATAGTATTATATTGCTTAATACGGAGGTCAGTTACTGGAATTGGAAATATTTGAATGAAATCAATGAAGTTCAAATTATTGCGCTTGTTCACATTCGGTGGCCAAGTCTGTTTGATATCAGGCCACTCAAGTAGTTATGATTTAAATTTTTTTGGTACTAATTAATTCCTATTCCGGATTTTAGATATACAGTGTGATGTTGAATGTAACTATAGTTTACTTGCATGTCTGCGAAAAAACTGCTTTTAAAACAAAACAAAACAAAACAAAATATGGGTAAAATGAATTTCTCTTATGAATAAAACGCAATTTTTGGTTACGCCTGTTTGAAAATTACCGGCAATTTCAGTATAAATAAAGCTGTACATTGTAAATATGCTGTGTGGAGTCATCGTTTGAAGGATCCATTTCGCGATTTGAGCCATTTTGTTTGATCCATCTTTTCGTAAATATCGGTAAATCCCATACTAAAGTTGCTACAAAACTAATTTGCAGGTTGAATTTGGTTGGCATCATTTTCAAGGATCAAAACAACGTAACCTGGAGCACCAAACCAAGATAATATTTATATTTTTGTAATGTTTCATAAATAAATACACATGTCCTCGGTTTCGGCATATCTGCTTCATTAGCAACAAATCTAACCAATTGCATTCTTTCATGAACTACTATTAATCCATGATAATCATTGTCAATCAATCTATCAATCCATGACACTCACTCTTTTAATGATAGCATTGCTGATGAAATTGCTGGCGTCTAGGCCACTTTTGCCCTTTTTTTTCGATTTATAGGTTTTCTCCGGGTTTTTGGATTAAAAATTGAGGTCATTCGATGTCTCTTTGTTACAAAGATTTTATGTTTATTTTTAAAGTTATTATCTACATAGCATCAGAGTGCTCTCTAAAATGATTAATTTATTCGAGCTGCCAATGTAGTAATCATTGTCTAGAATACGAACAAATTGGTAAGCCCACATTGGGAGCTTAATATTCGATGAAGCAAAACAGCTTCATGCTGCATTGCAGGAGCTATCTCAGTAGCAAAGTAAAGTTTTTTTTGTAGAAATTACTAAAAACAAATATTTGAAAACAATTTCCTTATCAAGAACGCATCACGTGACATAAATAAGTCAGAGTAGGTATGCTGCGTTTATGCATGCTGCATTCACATTTAATTCAATTTTCTTCGAACATTAGTATGAAAATCACTTTGGCAAAAATTGGTATTTCTTCATATACAAGGTGTTTCGGAAATAAGTGCACTGCTATATGCCATTATGTAGGTTGTGATGTTGCCAGAAAATGAAAAGATTAAAAAGTTCAGCTGTTGTGTCATTAAGATACTTTTGTAAAAATTAACTGACAGGTTTAACCAAGATGTAAACTTTTAAGTACGAAATTAAATATGAAATTTCAAACAATCTAAACCTGGAAACAAAAACGTACTATTTTATGGGATTTTGGCGGGAGATTTTGTGAAATTTAAGAAATTTAAAAACATTTTCTTTTTAAATCCTTGAAACCGTGTAGCTTTTCATGCAAGAAGGGTAGGAATTTTGTTTTCAAATTATTAGACAAACAAAATGATTTTCTATAAAACGACACCTTAAAGTATGCCTTAAAATTCATATTACAGACGCTTCGGGATGAAAAAGGCAGCCAGGTCTTAAAAAATTGCAAAATCGTTTAACTACCTCTTCCTCCCAAACGAAGCTCCAGCTGGCAAAGTGTTCCTACAATTTTTTATAGCAGTGCATTTATTTACAAAACACTTTGTATATATTTATATATACATGAATATCATCATAAAAATTCCATGACTATTTTTCAGAAACGCGCCATTCAATTGAGCAGAAACTTTCGGGACACATTTTTGTAAATGCAGAATAGGTCAAAGTTTCACCAAATGTTAACATATCAATAAAATGTTTATTGATATTTTAAATATCCCTTAAATTCTTTCGGCAAATAATTTTCAAAAAACCTAGATTGACAAAATAAATTTAAAATATGTTTTCAATATGTATATGATAAAACTTTGGATACTTTTATTCCTATGTGTGCGCTAGGTGGCTAAAAAGAGATCGGGAAAATTTGAAAATGTTTGAATTGCGATAACTTTTGACTGAGCTATCAAACTTACAGAACATATTGACACTACTAAGTTGTAAATCTGTGTACCTTTTATGAGCATGTTGGCAGCCCTGTACTACGGCAGGCACTAAAAGTGAAAACCTTCAAATCATCGACTCTTCGCAAAAATTGTAGTTTTTTAGAAAAAAAGTAACTCATATATAAATAGTATGCCTTGTCTGCATAGCCAAAGTAAATTTTTATAAATTCTATATTGGGCAAGAATGCGAACCTTCCCCCAATGTGGTAACCCTTCTTTTCACGAGAACTCACAACCCGACAATGAGATTTAAGTGAAATTCACAGAATGTATTGGTTTTAAGTAGGACCAGGTCTTGTTAAAGTGATTTGGAAATGTGGACCAATCTAGGCCAGTAGTGCTATCTTGAAAAATCACTAAGAAAAAATTATTTTTTCCCCTATAAATTCTAATTCAGTCTCCTGATTTTAATGACATTCACACAGTAGCCGAATCTTATTCTTAGCAAAGTTTGGTAGAAATTTGGTTGAAAAGATAGGCTGGAACTGCCAGATATGGTAATTTTGGTGTTTTGAATTTTTAAAATTCACGCAGGAAAATAAAGCTTTTTTGCCCTTTAGCTTCCAGTGCAGTCATGAAATCAGGACGAAATTCATTTGGTAAATGGAACTTATTGTGGGCAATATTCAGTAGGAATCTGGTTGAAAAACCATGATATAGTTGCCATCTATGATTGTTTTTGTATTTTCGCCATATCTTTACAGAGAGTACAATAGTGATATTTTAACAATGAAAAAAAAATTTTATAGGAAAAATTGGGCAAAAACGTCCAATTTTCCCAACATTTTTTTTGCCTAGCTTGAATTCGGGGACCTTTCTGAGTTGTTTCGGGTGAAATTTCCATACAAGTCTGGGAAAAAGCGGCCTAGTTTTTTTAAGTACTTAAAATATCACTATTGCACTCCCCGACCACTTCCAATCATCGAAAGAGCAGTAAAGGCAGTTTTTGCCAAACTATGGCCAAAAAACCCCTTACTCCTTTACAAAACCAAAATGTTTGTATCACAGCAATACGTCTTGGCCCGTTATGTCCGAAACCACTCTAACCCAAAATTGGCCGATTTCAGCTACTTTTGCCCTAAAAACTTTTTGAATATTTGAATAAAATACTCGCAAGTACGAAAATACTCGATACTTGATATGCTTTCAAACTGCACTATCTAAAAGCAAATTTTATTTTAACATACTTAACAGTATGACAAACCTCAACTTCATATAATATTTGATCATACACTTTGATCAGACTTGATGGTTTTAGCAAAACTACCAGCCATTTATACATGACAAATGCTAGCCATACAAATTTCCATGCATATCTGATCATTACATTCCATATGTATGCACACGTAAAAAAATCTGCTAAATAGTATATCCAATCCATTCAAATCTATTCTTCACAAGCGGTTCTACAAGCGTACTGTGTATACTGGTATGCTTATACACTAACATGCCCACCGCCACCAAAGAGTTAAAGATATCTTGACTTTAACTTAAGATGAACCTATCGTTAAATGGCGAGTTATTTATTTGATTCTCTCGATTGCTACGATGGCGAGATATTTATTCGATTCTCTCGATTGTCTCGATTGTCTCGATTGTCTCGATTGTCTCGATTCCCTCGATTCTCTCGATTGTCTCGATTGTTTTGGCGCATCGATTGCGATTCTCTCGATTGTTAAAACATCTCGCAATCGCCCATCAGTACTCCACAATGTGGGCCATCATTGGCCACTGCAATGGTTGCAATCATGGCCACAATGATGGCCACCATCACTACACCAACAATTGCTATTGAATTTTTCTTCTTCAAAATTGAAATTCGGGAATCATTTATTGGATCATATTTGGCTTGAAACTTGTTCCAACATTTATCTCACATGTATCAGAGTTTTTATGATAAAGTGTAAAAAAAAATGCAAATAATTATAATTAGCATCTTAAGAGTTCGATTTCACGTGAAATTTTCATACAAAATTTCACGTGAAATCTGTTTCGGCGAAAATTTAGCTTGAAAATAAGCAAGAGTTGTACTCTGTTCTTAGCACGAAAAGTTGCTTTGAAGTTGCTTTCGCGTTGAAAACGTAGATGGCACTGAAACATGTCTCCAATCATTTCACGCCAATTTAGTTTGTGCAGTTCATTCTTTCGAGCTAAAAAGTGACATTTGGTGTTTCAATTTGAAAATGGAGCAGTGCAAATGTCTTTCCAATAAAAAAATCAATCGAAAAGTGAAATTCTTGACATTTTGTCCGTCAGAAATGAGCAGTGTCTCTGCTTTTTTCCATTGCCAAAATTTTCGCTCGAAAGAATGACCAGATAATGGAGACATGTCAAAATTTAGCTTCACGATTAACTCAGTACCAGCCTTTAGTCGTGTCCAAGCAAATAGTAATGCTTAGCTCTTGTTAGTGCAAGCCTGCAAGTGACATAAAAATAAATTGTAGTTCATGAAAATATCTTTGAATTAAATGATCCAACCAAAACTAATGTTCTATAATAAATAAAATCAAAATCCTTTTTCTTCCAATTTTCTATTTGCTAAATGCTCGGCAATCGATCATTCCTACGATTTCATTGCGTCACAATCATCAAGCACGGTCTTCTAAATAATGCCTGTAAGTAAGAGCACTTACTTCGTCAACGCTTAGGCTATTCATCAATTTTATTGCTGGCATCTATTATTCTCAAGCCAGCTTTTATACAGATAATCCGGCCACACCAAAGCACCATCCTGATAACGTTCGTATCATCAACTGTTATCTGGCACTGCTGTTACTAATTCCCTCGGCGTACAAAACTAAACGACTCCCAGTCCACCCCAATTCAATTAATTTCCATGTGATAGGTCCATATGTTCCTATGTTGCTCCCTGACCGTAGAGTTGCAACTCACATCATTTAACTGCTACGTTGTATAAGTCATTTTCGATTATGTGTAATCTATTTCGTTCATTACGCCACCTTAACTTTCCGGTTCTATTCAATATGTTCACTAACATTTTGATGTAAAGCTTTAACAGGTCTGCAATGACCCGAGTAAATAAAAATTGCATTAGTACTGACACCTAAATGTATTTATCTAATGAATCATGGCAAGTACACGTAATTTTTACTTGAGTCCATTCAATGACAAGGTGAGGGCTTCAGAAAATTGATTAAGCACTTTGATGATGATCACATCATTCTGGTCTCATCAGATTAGTTCGACAATGTTATTAATGATTGTTGATGATCTAAACTAGAGTGTAGCCACAAATCTGACATGAAGTTCAGGAAAAACACACAATTATTGTTTGTTTGGTACGTTATTGTTTGTTAGGTATGTTTTTAACGTTTTTATCATCTATCGAAATTTTCGGTGGCTCAGTATCAATTGTTCCTGCTAATGAAAATTGCAAATAAAGTGTTTTCTATTGACTGCTGCGCTCTTTATTTTTGCCATTATTATCCATTCGTAAGTCCTTATGAGGATAAGTGCTGGAAAAGTGCTTAGCCCTCGAAGGTCACACTGGGTCTACCTCAACTTTGCTCACCAATATTGTTTAGTAAAATTTAAATTTGGCCGTTAGTATGCAATCTGTGGGTAGATTGAAGTATTAACTATCGTTTTATATACATGCCATGTATAGCACAACGCTCAGTTGTCGTTGAGCGTCGTTCAAAGTTGGTGCAGGGTCATATTAACCCTGTTGTGACCTTTGCTTTATTTTGATGAAAATAAAATTTAGTAATTCTCCATTAAAATTATTTTTTTATTCAAGACAAAGTGTATAGTGTGGCCACATAAAGTTTCATTTGTATTGTTTTTATAATAAACTGGAATAATGGCGTGTAATTTACTTTCACGGGTTCAAAATATACTTCTGCATGATTATTCGGAGATCTTTGTTGGTGACGCTTCTGATGAAGAAGACAATTTGTCAGTGCAATCAAAGACTGATATATCAAGTTCGGATTACAGTGAAGCCGAGGATGAGGAAAATCAAACTTTGAACCAACGTTTGTTGGAGCAGCAACCGAAAACTATATTATGCAGTAAAAATAAAAGAAAACGGAGTACTACTGAACGAACAAGAACATCTAGTAAGCACGTGCTCCAAGTTTGATATATATATACATTTAAAACAGAGATGGTATTATTTTACAATAAAACAAAAGGAAGCACAGACGTTTTTGTTAAGCTTTGTCATGCGTACACAGCTGCCTTAACAACAAACCGTTGGCCTATGCGTTTTTTCTGCAGCATGCTTGATCAAGCGCAAGTAAATGAAAGAGTTTTATATTTATGTAAAAATATTCAAGCTAACAGACGTAAGATTGAATTCTCTGCTACAACTGATCTAAAGCAACTTGTGATGCTTTTGGTTACTCCGAATCTACAAGAGAAGCTGAAAAATGCAACCGTGCGTAGAGAAATACGTAGAAGTATAGAACTGATTCAATATCTAGCGAATCCGGAAGGTAGACCTCAATTGACAAAGAGAGCGAGATGATTAAAATTGAAAAAATTTTATTTATCTTGAAAATTTTTATTTGACAAAGTGGTTTCGAAAGCATGCACTGATTCTTATCAGACACCAGCACACAGTGCATACTTGACTGGTGTGACCACTTGCAGTTGGAAATCATTAATTGTTATTAACGCTGGTTGTGACAAATTTTAACATCTCCGACTAATATCCATGGAAATAATGTACTCATAAAGGTTATTGATTTGTGATCACGGTTCCCTTCTTGTCTATAAATCAGCATGGACAACGTATATCGTGTCTCTAAAGCTTATCAAAGCAGAGAATAATTGATACGGAAAACTCGATCGTTTTGCGGAATAAGCCTCCGAAAGCAGAATCACATTGGAATTGTTTTTGCGGGATGATTAAAATTGAAAAATGTTTATTTATCTTGAAAATTTTTATTTCCCGCATCCCGCAAAAACAATTCCAATTTGATTCTGCTTTCGGAGGCTTATTCCGCAAAACGATCGAGTTTCCCGTATCAATTATTCTCTGCTTTGATAAGCTTTAGAGACACGATATACGTTGTCCATGCTGATTTATAGACAAGAAGGGAACCGTGATCACAAATCTATAACCTTTAAGAGCGAGATGTTCACTTTGCCCTTACAAAAAGGTAGGAAAACAAAAATGCAGTGTCTCAGTTGCTTGCGCCCAATGTGCGCTGGTCATCGCTTTTATATGTGCAACGACTGTACTGGAGATTCACAAAAATATAATTTTTATAAAATATAATATAATAATTTAAATATTTAAATGCATAATTAATACATCTATTTAAATGCATAGTTAAAAAGCACCGATTTTTCTTGTTTGAAAAAATTCCTTCCATCGCTTTGCGAAATACATACATTTTTTAATGCTTCCTATTGACATTTTTCCCCCAATTTCGTTGCTATTCAGGAAGATAATTATAAATTTTCATGCAAAAATATTAAAAATTTAAAAATAAAATAATTTTTTTGTAATATGCGCTAAAATGAAAAAAACATTTTTTTTACGAGCTTCTGAAAATTTTTTGCGAATTATATTCAACTTATTATTTGCAAAATTTGATTTAAAAACGTTAAAACTATATTTGGGTAAATTTTTGGGACGATTGGTTGATATGGATCCAAATGGCGAAAAACAAGAGTTGATGCAGGGTCAAATTGACCCAGAGTGACCTCCTTGATCGAAAAAATAGGTGTGACCTTCGCGGGTTAAACGCATAAAAAAAATTATGAAAAGTCACATGTTTTCTTGAAAGATAAATTTTCTGAACGCCAGCTGAGAGGTAATACTTAAAGGTAATGTTGATTTCAGTGATAGTAAGTGAATTTCAGAACTTAAATTCAGCTTTTTGGCTTCCGTCAATTTTTTGACTCAACCGATTTTATACCAGACTTTTAAAAAATTGAATTAAACAACATATTCATATGTTTCATCAACATAATAAAGTAACAGCAATCTAGTTATTAACTTTTTCGAAAATAAAAAATATACACGCAGCTGCTACTCATATTCAAACTGAATTTTCAGTACATCCCTACAGTCTTCCTGTTCGCTTCACTGACTCATGGGAGTCGGGAGTAAAAACAAAAATTAATATACGATACACAATCTCCACTGACATCGTCATCTGAGTGATGTGTTTACTTTTCTGATAAATGAACGAACAAACAATGTTTTTAAAGGCACAGAAAAACTTGAGATCTTTTTCAGAGAAATCAGTATAATGAAACTGACTAAGTAGGTAAATCCTTGTTTTCAGTTTGGATTATTATTTCCCGTCTCAATTTATTTCGTGACGAGTCGAGTATGTGCGCTAACATTTGATCCGTCGTCGCCGCAAACAATGATGTTGTGAGTGTCCTAATATGATTATAAGTGGCTTCGGATGAAGTGACTGAAGAATGGATCTTATTTTCTCCTCTGTTGAGGAATTGTTTATTCGAGTGAATTAAAGCTAGTGAGTACTTATATCGTTGTGGTTTGAAACATTTAAAAGCATTAAGATTAGGAAGTATCTCGAAATTATTTGGAGCTGTTTGCAATTATTAGAGTGCGCATGAATGTTTTTCAACGAGAAAATAATTCTATTGTTGGGTAGGACAAGCATATTGTTTTGTATTTGTATGAGTTAAACATTTCAAAACTTGAGGTGGTAAAATGTCCCTTTTCAAATGAAGTGTCGTGGCACCTAATGAGGCATTTAACAGCGCGGTGGAACAGTGTGATGTGTGTTGCAATTTGTATGGTACATGACATTATGAAGAAAACTTTGTCGAAAGTAAATTTCCTGGTAGCCGTGTCTAATATATTAGATGTTTCGATATATTAGATCAGTGGCGGCTCGTCAGAGACGGCAAGCTCAAAACTCCTGTCCAGTGCATGCAGAGTGAAATCGTCAATTTTATAAAATATTCGTTTTTATATTATTTTATAAAAAAAAACATGTTTTATGTGTCCTTTATTTTATTATTTTCAAACACTTGCTGATTACAACCCATGGCACCTGCTTATCTACTCTGTTTTAATATTGAATTCTTACTAATTCTTCTTGATAGCACATTTTTAGGCGTCTTATTTATTCCGAGCCGGCAAGCCGATAAAATGAGATCGAAATTGCCTTGCGAAATCAAATTTGCTGGCGGCCGGTGGACGGCCTTGTTATTCATGGGTATACACACAACATGCCCTATTTTGGGTAGGGAAGCCGTACTCAGATCATATTCACTGCCGTCGCGATAGGTGCATGATACTTTGTCCTGTGTATCAGCGTTAGAAACTAATGAATGCAAGCGGGCCAAATTGAACTATGAAATGTGACTATTTTATTTCAAATCATTGTTTGGTTCGCATTTTTTCCGCTTCGAAACACTGAAGACACTTTTCATGAGTTGGAAGATTTTTCTTTGGAGCAGTGGATAGGATAATTTGTGGGTCAGCGTGCCATGCCTGAGATCATATAAATATATTTCTCTCAACAAATTTGCAGTGCTTTAGTATGCTGTCAAAATGTTTTCGCGTAATGCAGATGCAAAGCGATATTTTTTGAATTTTTGTTGCTTTATAAGAACTTTGTTGGGCCTGGCATATACATTTTTGTTTTAAATATTTATTTTTTGCAATTTTGTGTTTATTATAATTTCAATTTTGCCCTAGAAGGAAAAGTACGTGTTAAAAAATTTAATAAAAATAGAAAAAGTACTTGTTAAAAAACTAAATAAAAATTAACAATTTACGATGATGCTATTGATTATATCTCACACCTCATCCATTTAATAGATATGCACTTTTATAATGAAAAGTTTAGATTCATGGGCCCAAGTATTCTTCTCGGTCAAATTTTTGTTTAAATTCTTTTTGCAGCTTAGCTTTAAAGTTTTGTGAATAGGTAAATACCTTTAATGTACCAATATTTAAAATATGCTTTTCTGTGTGATGAGACTTTGATGTTGGTTTTCAGTATGTTCGAGAAATTATTGTTGAGTACGCTATTTTATGCATATTTTTGTCGTAAAGTATTTTTGTTTTATTAACTGCCGACCCATTCGAAAGTACCACTAGCCGCCACGGTATAAGATAATATGCATGTCTGCTTTAAGTGCTTTAATACAAGTACATTTGATGCGTAACACATTCGCTCCAGTAATTGTTTGGAAATCAGCATAATCGGCAAGATATCGGCACAAAAATATCCGAGTTTCATAAAAATATTCCGCAAAAACCATTTTCCTTGTAGTATGTCTTTGAAAATCCGTATGCTCAAATATTCACACCAAGCCCATTTCATGCCGTTTGAACCTTTTCATTAGCTTACACCAGCTCAGATATATTGAAATCTCATAATTTTTCATGAAAGAGAGGAAGCAATGACTGAGACAACCAGAGTACAAAAATGACTTCGTGGCAATGCACTATAATACTTGGAGTGCGCGAACAGACCGACAATGCTACATATCCGAATTGCCCATGAAACACATTTTGCTGAGATATCTCAACCTAGCTCAACCTAGAGCAGATCATTAAATACAGCTTATATGTTCTACGCGGTGCAAAAGGAAATATCAAATCCTACACAAAATCAATGTCTAATGAAATCTCATTTTGTCGGTAAAGTTTATTTTGTATGTGATTTGACATATCAAGTGCGTTTTATAATATTTGAACAACAATTTGAACAACTTCATACAAAAACCCACAAGCTCTGAGCAAACAACAATTATTTTATCATGATTTTTTTTCATTGTGAACCCTTATAAATTTTGCTGACTTTGTCTTCTCATATACCAATCCATCCATCTATCTACCTACATATCCTTTTATCTATCGATATATGTATCTCTTTAAGTTTAATTCAATTTATTAAAGACTTTATTAGGATCCTAAACCCTTCACATAAATATGAACATAATATGAACATAAATAGCTATAGGCAAGTTTTACATTCTCATTCCTACGCATCGTTTACAAAATCGAGTCCACCTACAAGGGTCTAAACTTATCCACATTTCCTTTACGGAATAAATATGCATTCGAACACATACTAACCGAAGCAAAGTTTATTCGTTTCTCTTCAAAGCTGAGCCCGAAAATAAATGTAATCGTCCGAATTCTATTTCGAATGTCCAAATAAAACGGTTGAATGACTCTTACAATACAGTATGATGTCTCTTAGTTTCGCCATATTCTATCCTTCCATGATACGTACTTGACTTGATCGAAAGTTTTCCAATTCTTCTATCACTCACAAAATTTATTGAGTGAAAATTTATTGCATCACGATAGTTTCTAAAAATATATACTGAATTTAAGCTCTTTGATTTCGAGTGTCATAGGAAGTGGGTTGGATTTTATTGTAATACCTGAGAATGGTAGTTTACGACGTATGCAGTTTATATCACAAGCAAAGATTTGAAAAAGCTATTTTGAGATGCAATTGTGCAACCATTGAAAAACTGAAGGTATAGCTGGAAATTGGTAGTTATGCAATAGAGCTTAAATTTATAGATATATATTTATAGGTTGCTGGTACTTATAGGATGCTTGAAACGTCTCGAAACTGTAAGATTTGTGAAAAGTGTACTACGAAGTAATTAATTTGTTGAATTTTATAGGAGAACAATTTTGGGAGTAACAATATAAATCTCAATGATGAAAATGCAACCAAAGACTACCGCTTTTAAAGCCAATTGCTTATTTTTCACTTTAATGACCAAAATTACAATTTATTTATTTTATTTACTATTTATTTTTACTGGCAGGAGCCGAATCACAAAAAAAAAATATTAAATTAAAAAAATACAGGGTGCAAGGTAAATAAGAAACAAAGTAATAATATTTATAATAGCATTGATAATGTTCGTAATGTTCGTAATAATAGAAATAATAATGACATTCACAAATTAAAACAAGCTTAACATAATGCGAACATTGACGTTTAAAGAAAAAGCTTTAATCAATAACTAACAAAATATTTAAAAGTCTAGCGCAGGGGTGGGCAAACATAATACTGGTATGATTGCCACTAATTTTTTTAATTTATGCGCGATCGACTTCGAAAAATGGGTTAAATTAAAAACAAATAAAAATTTAATCAAGGTCTTTATTGATATTCATATATTAAATACATTGTGTTACTCCTTTGTGCAATGTACTTTATTAATAAATATTTTGGATTAATTTTTGATGTATATGCGTGACTCTCCATTTCATCAAAAAGTACTGTAGAGTTAGGCTTGTAAGCACTGATGCACAATCGAATAGATGCCATTAAGTGGTCATCAGTCAGAAAACTCCTAATTTGCTGTTCGATGTTTTTCATTTGAGAAAACGTTGCCTCACATAGATAAATGGAAGCAAAAAAATGCAAATATCCTCATTGCCACCAATCTCAATAATGGATATTTTTTATGGTAATAAAATCCATATACAATTTTCATTTGCGCGTGCTATTGTTAAAATTTCTAACTCTAGATCCGATGAATTCAATTGTAAAGTTTGAGCTAGATTTGATGAAATATCCTCGTTATCGAATTCTCTAAAAGGAAATGAAATAAATTCAAAAATGGATTGAAGGTTGTTGCGATTTTCAACTCGTCTCTCGAATTCTTGTTTAAAATTTTCCAGTTCAGGACAAAACATTTCAATATTACATTCACCAGTAGGTTAGGTTAGGTTGTACCAGTTGGCACAAGGCCACACATAGTGATACCAGATAAATGGGCCAGGAGAAAAAAAAATTCAGTCCAAGCGGCCATCGAAGGCTCCGGACTTTTTCGCGAACTGAAGGATGCCTTTCAGCTTTTGCATTTTACATTCACCAGTAAGTTTAATATGTTTTTCTAAATATGGAAAATATTTAAAAAAGTTTTAATTTCACTTAAAAAACATTCACCGAACTCAACAAGTCAACAATATTTTCCTTTTCCTTGTAATTGTAAATGAAGCAAGCTGTAACGGTCCATAAAATCCGTAAGAAATGCTAATTTCTTTACCCATATTGGATCTTCCAATTGTTCATGTTTTTCTTCAAAAATGCAATAATTTCAGGCGAAAGATTTAGAAATTTTCGCAAAAAATTTCCTCGGCTAGGCCATCTAAACCTTAGTACTGTTTTCGATTTCACGTTAAATTTTCAAGTGAAATTTATTTCGGCGAAAATTAAACTTGAAAATAAGCAAGAGTTGTACTCACTTTTAAGCGTGAAAAATTGCTTGGAACATGCTTTCGCTTTGAAAATGCAGATAGCTTTGGCACATGTCTCCAATCATTTCACGCCAATTTAGTATGTGCATGTCTTCTTTTGGCTAGTACTGAGTGAAGCTGGATTTTGGCATGTCTCCATTATCTGGTCATTCTTTCGAGCGAAAATTTTGAAAATGGAGAAAAGCGGAGACACTTATCATTTCTGACGGATAAGATGTCAAGAATTTAAATTTTCGAACGATTTTGTTATTGAAAAGACATTTACACAACTCAATTTTCAAATTCAAACACCAAATGCCACTTTTGAGCTCGAAAAAATGAACTGCACAAACTAAATTGGCGTGAAAAGATTTCAAATAAAAATTTTATTTTATCTAAAATTGAGATTAACCTTTGTTGCACTGTGTGCGACAATTTACTACCTCGGTATCAGGGAGACGAATGCAAATGCAGGCAAGGTGTATAGCGGGAAGCAAAAATATAAAGAGTGTACTTTAGAACAGAGAGATTTAAGGAAATGAAGCAACCGTATACGTATACGAGATTTAGTGAAGCTGTTTTACTAAAATGATATAAATCTATAAATTGCACAAATCGAGAGCATAGCTATCTCGAATTTTCCTTTTCGCTTCTCCGCCACCAAGGCTCTGCGAGCTTTTATGTGAACTGAAACTGCGTGGACTGTCCGATTGGATCTATTAAGCCAAGGCCCATTCCAAATGTACTGAATAGATCGTCTACTAAATTTTTAGTTCACATTTTAAATTAACCTAGTAAATTATTAAAAATGTCTGTGATCGACTGTCGAACTGTTTGCGATCGACCGGTCGATTGCGATCGACCGTTTGCCCACCCCTGGTCTAGCGCATCAGATCCGCTAGAAAACTAATTTTCGAAGAAATTGTCTTTGAGTGACAGTGTAGAATGACGTAATACACTTTTTTGTAGAATCATATCAACCATTCCTTATCCAAAGCAACAAAACTCAACTATAACACAAATGATGAAAATGTTCAGTGCTGGCAACACTTTCCCAACGAAGCAGCAATAAGTTTTCCATAACAAGCTCATACTTAAATCAACTTATTCTTTGAATTTCGTTATCATCGGAGGCTTTCTTCAAAAGTTTCCGCGGTTAAACGTTGTTTGAAGCTGCCATCCGAAAAATGTTCAAAACTCGGAAAATTTCGAAATTGGTTTCTTATTTTTATTGCAAATTCTTTGCGTATGAAAACGTAATTTGAAGCATCTGTTGGTGCAATATTTACGGAAATGGCTAATGCTGGTTACCCTGTGTAAGCAGCAAAGCAAAGCACATACCAAATCTGCTTCACGTTAAGTTAAACCCAACCAGTAAATTTCGTTTCAATTGAATCACTGCGCTGGACGTTATACGGGTGAAAAGAATTTTAGGGTTACCACCCTCAAAACATTTCAAGTTTTTAAAGCGTTAATATTTGTTGTTAATTTTCATTGCAGGATCATTTCCATTTGCAAATCTAATGACATAATCGCTCAGTAAAGAAATTAATCAGTAAAGAAATTAAATTAAGAAATTAAAATGGTCATAGCTGGCAGCCTTTTTATGATTTTCGTACGAAATTTCTACGACATTTGGATCATATTAAGGTTCATTTACTGCGTGAAGTTCGTTCTGATTTCTACACTGGACCGGAAGTTATAGGGAAAAAAGCTTTATTTTGCTGAGCAAATTTGCAAGATTTAGGAGACAAAAATCACCAAAGCTGGCAACTCTATTCTAATTCTTCAGCCAAATTTTCACCAAATGTTACATAAAGTAAGATCCAAGTATTGTATGAATTTTGTCCAAATCTGATGGCTGAATCGGAAGTTATAGGCCAAAAACCGGTTTTTTTTCTCAGTGATTTTTCAAGATGGTACCACTGGCACAGGGTTGCCCGCATTTCAAAATCACTTCTATCAGACCTGGTCCTAGCTAATGTTAACATGTCCTGTAAATTTCACTATGATCGGATAACCCGGTCGTCAGATCTCGTGAACAGAACTTTCGAGTGCTGAAAATAGAGGTAATTTGGCGATGGGTTGCCGTTCTTGTTCAAATCGAAATTTTAAAAATTTCAATTTGACATGATGGACAAAGGTTAAGATTTATCAATGATTTGAATTTTTGTAAGCGAATAATCCGAGATCTTTCTGCGGGACTCTCCTCAGGCTAGTTGATGTTCGTGGAGTGAGTCTCACACTCTCGGCTACAGTAGCCACATTCTCATCTGTGCGCTCCGTACGATGACGAGGGCCATGAGTGTTGTCCACTAGCGTGCCAGTCTCACGAACTTTTTGCACAAACTTGCGTACAGCAGGCGCGGTGGGTGCTTCATTTCGGCTGAAACTAATTTTCAAAAAACGCACTGTTTGGGCTACACAGCACTCACTTTGGAAATAAATTATCAATATTTCTTAACGTTGTTCAAGCGTTAAGCGACTCATTTCGTTTCCCTGAGGTATGATACTGACTTTTTGTTAAGTTTTTGAGCGGGAAACAGCTTTCAGTGTCAAAATAACCTATGATTTAAAAAGAAACTTGTATTTCTCCAAGTACGATTCAAATACGACGCTCCAAGTACGACTTAAAGTATTGGAGGAAAACCAAGATAGAAGCAAATCAGGAATACCAAAGCATTGGAGCTTCGAAAGAATAAGCTTGTGATTACTTTTGAAAAATCGATGTAAAAATCTACAAAGCAAAAGCAATCAAATTGGTTATGAATTTGGATGTGGGAGATTTGCCCTTAATGTTCAGGAGTGAGTGAATGATAAAAGCCAGGAATAAGCTTATTGTAAGCAATTTAACAAAGCAAGAAAGGATGCAAATCAGTTGGTAGTTAGAAATCCAGCCTGAGGCATCAGATTTGTATATAGAAGAGATACAGAACGAGAAAAGTAATGTGTCAGCATCTCAGACGAGAGATATAAGGAAATGAAAATAGCAGTGAGAAGTGAAGCAATTTGCCTGAATCTGAGCGTTAGTAGTAGTAAAGCAAAACTATGGGCACTATGGGCAAATTTGACCGACTTTGACTCCGTGAACAGAATTGGTTACGTGGACGATAGAGATAGCAAACCATTAGACATGTTATAACCAAAAGCTCTTAGATCTTATAATCGGCGACACCAAAAGGAATATCTGAGGTAGCTATTCTCTCGATTTGTTCTAATTATAGATTTTATTTTTGTAGTAAAATTGCTTCACTGAATTTTGTACATGTATACGCTTATTTCATTTCCTTAAATCTCTCTGTTTTTAGAGGGTACCTTTCAACGCAGCGTAAATATATTCGTATGAAATCTTGATGATCCAGTCAAAAACTTTCGTAAAGTCAGTTTTTTGTTCTGCTTCTATATATGTTGATAAACTCTAACAAGTTCGGTGTAGTTGATTTTTCCTTTGTTGACCATACTGGTTAGGAGATATGAAAAATTTACCAAAATTCATCATCACTCACTACCCCTTCAAGAAATTTTTCGGCAAAAGGTAGCTTGGTCATTATACGGTACTTACTAGCCACGTATATAGAACGTTTCTTTCTATAACCTTCTGCAACGGTTATGATCCACCAGATAGAAGGGGGGAAATCCATAGATATGGACGGATAAAAGAGGTATGATAAAAACAGCAATATTTTACAAAAACTAGGTACGAAATACTGGAATCATTATCATTTTCCATGAATCATTATCATTTGTTCAACATCTTTGTTTCGACTGAAATTTCTCTTAAAAGGTGCTCAGAAAGGTAACATTCGTAGATTTATTTTCATTTCATCCAGTAAGTAAGGCATTAGGATTTCCATAAATAAAAAAATTCGTCAAAAATCCATGCCAAGCTTTTCCAATATTCACCCACTATAAGGCGAAAATATTAGCACCAAAGGTGATATTTCTTCAATGTCATCATCAAATGAAAAGCAACGACCTTGCTATAATAATTCGTAAAATAAAACAATTCCACAAAAACTGCCAAATGCAACAAAAACCTTTTTAGGTCGAAATTCTTACGTGCCAATGTTGAAAGCATCATAGAATGTGCGAATAAAAGAGCGTAAATAAATCAATTATTCTCTCAACAAATATACGATCTAAGTGAGCGTAAAACATGGTAAATATGCTAAAATAATATTTTATCAAGAGTTGGCTTACACTTCATTTCGGTACGATGATGGATAAACCTGAAATAAAAATTAAACGTTTTTAAATATATCATATGAATGAGCACATATACATTCATACTGACTTAACAGTACTTCATGAAATTCCAAATCAACGTAAATGAATGTATTAAATTCAGCAGTCCCGCAGGGCATTGTTACACGTAATATGTTTTATGTTTGACGTAGGCAATATATTATTTGAAATGCATGCTTTGTTGGCATCGAATACAAAATAGCTTATGATAAATATCTTTTCACTGGCTCGTGATTTTTCACTCACGAATATTTTATGTTCGAGTTTATTTTACCATTGTTTTCATTCAATATGAAGGTTCATGCTTTGATAGGATTTTGAAAAAATAAATCACTTGTAATGAAATAATGTAGCGAACACAATAGCAATACGGATTCATACGTTCAGAGACACTCTGACATTTCATCTTGTTCCCACAAAGCTTCAATGTATTGTCAGCTTGAAGCTTTAAACCATTGATATAAAAGTATAGAGGATATGCGAATAGCATATACGTATACTGTCCGTGACTGTTGCCAGAAACAATTGTATTAATATGGGTGAGAATGCAGTGTTCTGACAATCTCAGGTGTTCCTGCATCGTTCCAGCAACTGAGATTGTCAATTTGAGTTTGATTTGTTGACATTTTTTGACTCGAGATTGCCGTCGCGATATTTGAAATCGATAAAAGAACGTGAATTAAGGCCTTTATTGACATCAATCATAAGTTCCACTCAAAAAGTACAAAGTGTGATAGTAAGTGAAAGTGATAAATGTTCAAGGGAACAAGTTATATTGTGTTTTTTGTTGCAGATAAATAAATACAATGCGGTGCTGCGTGCTTGGTTGCCCAAAAAGGAAGAGTTTCGGTGTAAATGGAGTTTCGTTTTTCAGGTAATGCATTGTTATAAATTAAAATAAGAGTTCCTAAATGTGAAAGCGTAACAAAATCGGTATAGGATAGTCAGAGGCTTTTAAATTGTAAATTGAATTAGTGCGTCTACTAATTTGTTTACATTTAAATGACAAGCCATGTTGTTCTGTTTCAGTTGGTCAAAGTGGGCGACAACTGAGTAACTGCAAGGGGCATTAGGATTTGTGTGGATATGAAATTATATGAAAATATTTTACGTTTTTAGGTGAAATGTTCAATATATATTTGTTTCTTGCTGAAAATTGAAATAACGACTGAATTTTTAAAATATTTAGCAATCTGTTGTATTTGAAATTAACTACGAAAAACTTAAGCAAAAAACATAAGGAAAATTATATTGAAGATTCTAATAGGTTTGTTCAGATACCTGAATCAATTATAATATAGGTGCGATTTTTTGCACCCCCGAACAGATCAAAATTTGTTAAGTGTACTGAATACAACAACAAAATCGTTGTTGTATTCAATATACTTTACAAAATTTGATCTGTTGTTAATGTATTCAATATACTTAACAAATTTTGATCTGCAAGAAAACGCACCTTATTTTAAAATAGATTCACAGCAAGTCGTTTTAGTACTGTTGCTGCAAGCAAAATTTTGACACAGAAAGAAACCAGCTGCAAAAATATGTTGCTGCTGCAGTACGCGCACATACCTAATCTTTCACATATTTTCTTACTACAGGTTTCCTGGCGATATTACCCGCAGGCAGGCGTGGTTGGACTCAATCGGATTGACGGAGGTAAAGAAAACTGCTGTTGTTTGTTCGGACCACTTTTGTGAAAGTGACTTAATCAAACAGCAGCGGAGAGTAATTTTGACTGCGAAAGCCGTACCGAAGGTAATTTTTCTTTAAATTATATGCAAGTAGTTTAAACTCATGATTTGCAGATGAATTTGCAGGCAGTCTGTGTGTTTGCAAAGACAGATATCGTCGAAGAACGAAACCAAGCCGTGTGTCCAAAAAAGGTAAGAGTACGTTTTTACAACACATATGTTTATGTTTAGCATGGTGTTGATAGGTACTGGATATGGAACGCAGAGCAAAGCCTTATACTGCAAGATTTATGGCAAACAATCAGGTATGTATCGAAACAATGGAAATGATTCAATTATAACCAAAAATTTAATTTTAGAGGTATGTGCAAGAGCTTGAAGAGCAGAATACTATGTCGCGTTACCTAAATCGTTCCACAATGACCGTAAGAAACAATTATTGAAATAATAGCAATAAAGTTTATTTAATACACTTCAGGTTCCCAAAGAAGTATACAGCGGTGATTTCACGGTTGATTATACATCTTCTGCGAATGATATGTTCGAATCAACATGTGAAATGGTATTTTAATCTTAATATTGCCTATTATTGCATGTATTGTACGATTTGTTTAAGGATATCTCTGACAATGACGAATTTGATAGTGGACATTCGAGCAACCGAATGGTAGTTGATTATGTGAGTATTAAAAACGAGATTGATAAAGAACTTTTTAAGAATTTGAAAATATTTCAGAATAATTCTTTCGACGAAAGCAAGCCAGTCAAAAGTTTGCAGGAGCAAATGCATGTTGAAAATGTGAGTAACTATATTACTAATATAGTTTTATTTTTGTATACATCAATATAATATTGATTGAATACTCCACGACTGATAAAAATTATTTATAGGAGCATTTCAAGACTTCGAAGTCATGCGGTGAAAAAAATCTTGTTTCAATCGTAAGTAAAACTGTTAACACGATCTGATCAAAAATAATAAGTAAGAAAATACATGATACATGATTTCGACTCGTTTTTTTAATTGTAAAAGTGACGTTTTTCTTTTTTAAAACGCCGTATCATTACAGATTTTTTCGTTATGCTATCCTTTCAAACTGCTGATTTAAAACATAAAATTTATAAATGAATTCTGTAATAGCTAAATGAATTGACTGCCTTCTTGTTTATTTGAAATATAATGTTTGAAATGCATTGGCAGTCTGAATTTTGTTAAATCCACACTAAGATATTTAAAATGAGAAGGAAATGGCGAGTCGGAACAACACGATACACCTTTCTTGTGCAATGATCAAATCAATGCTATCAAAACCGCCTTTAATTTCAATTACTTTATATTATGCAAAGCATTACTTCTTGCAATTTTAATTATTTGATACTATACAAAAACCTTAATCAGTGCACAAAGATAACACTATTACACGGTAGGATACCTGTGTGAAAATTGCTTAGTTGGTTATGAATTTGATAAATATGCTATAATTGCGGAGTTGACTCGTTACTGGTAAAAGTTTGTAAGTTGTATTTAAAAGTATTATTATGCTGATTATCAACGCTTCTTAGCTGCTGGCGCTAACATTGTGTTTGTTAAGTTCAAAATTTATCCATGCATTTGAAAATTCATGTATTTGAATGAATATAGGGTACAAATACAAATCAAGATGAAGAATCCCATGCATCATTGTTGCGTAAAGCCAATTCGCGAATTAGATCTCTTGAAGCGCGCCTGGTAAAGAAGACAATACAGCTCAAAAAATTAAAAATTAAGGTAAAGCGCCAAGAACGGAAAACCATTAGCTTGAAGCAGCTTGTAAATTCACTTACTCAAAAGAATTTGATATCTGCAGAACAAAGTGATTTCCTTAATTATTTAAGCGAGCCTAGTAAGCACATAATTGAAAGGCAGCTTTTTGCCACCAAACTTAAGAAAGTTCCAAGGAAATATAGCCCCGAGTTGAAAGCCTTTGCTCTCAATCTAAATTTTTTTTCACCCAGAGCCTATAACTTTGTTCGATCAGCATTTGGTAAATGCTTGCCTCATGACCGCACAGTTAGAAAGTGGTACCAAAATGTTAATTGTGGACCCGGCTTTACGCAAGAATTTTTTGCTGCAATTAAAAAAGCAGTTGAATGAAACGGCGGCAATGGACAAATTGTTGTTAACCTTGTCTTCGATGAAATTCACATTCGCCAACATGTGGAGTGGGACGGAAAACAAGCATATGGATTTACAGACTTTGGTGGCGCATATTCTTCCAGTGATCTAATAGCGACGCAAATGTTTGTTCTGATGGCAGTCGCAATTAACAAATCGTGGAAAATACCCCTAGGCTTCTTTCCGATCAATAGTATTACAGCCGAGCAGAAAAAAAATTTGGTTTCACTGTGTGTGGGCCTTTTGTTGGATACAGGAGTATTAGTGTCAGGGATCACTTTCGATGGTGCATCATCAAATCTCACATTGTGCAAACTTTTGGGATGTGATATTCGAAATACATCTTCGAACGGTTACTTAATGTTTGAAAATTCTGCTGAAAAATATGCGATTCATCCAGACCCATGCCATATGATCAAACTAGTTCGGAATTCCCTAGCAGACCTTAAAACGCTTAAAGACAGCGAAGGAAATCTGATCAAATGGGAGTATTTGATCAGACTGGTTGAATTACAAGAAAAAGAAGGCCTGCATTTGGGGAACAAAATTCGGAAAGCCCACATATTCTTTCAGCAGCAAAAAATGAAGGTTCGTTTGGCTGTGCAAACGCTGAGCAAATCTGTTGCTGATGCTCTTGACTTTTGCCGAGAAGTCCTTCATTTAAGAGAATTTGCTGGCAGTGAAAGTACGTCCAAATTTATTAGACTCTTCAACGACATTTTTGATGTTTTGAATACTAAAAAATTATCTGAATGCGAATACAAAAAAAAAGCATTATGTGACTCAAATAAATCCAGTATAGATGATTTTGCGAAAATGGCTATTGAATACATAAGGCAGCTAACACTCCCGACAGGAACGTTAGTCCTTAATTGTCGAAGAAACACCGGCTTCCTTGGAATTATCGCTGCATTGCGAAACATAAATCTACTATATGAGCGTTTTATTGTCACAAAAATTCTCAAATTCATACCACTTTATAAACTCAACCAGGATCATATAGAGCTGTTTTTTTCTTCAATACGTGCGGGACTGGGATACAACAATAACCCCACAGACAATTCATTGCTGCATATAAAAAAATTTTGTTTCGATGCCAGCTAAGAGAAAACGGAATTGGAAACTGCATCCCACTTGAGGAAATCAGCATTCTCAACACAAACCCAATCGCAGAAATTAACCAAACTGTCGCTAGGCATGCAAAGCACGATCCGGAATTACATTTTTACGACGAACGTTTATCCGACACAAATGAAGATTCATTTGAAACAGATATGCAATGTCTCAACGATCACTTTTTGCAAGAGCATGACTACGCAGCCGATCCAATGCATTTATCGTCATTCGTCAACAGTGTTGTTGAATATATATCTGGCTTCATTGTGTTTAAACTGTGCAAGAAACTTCAATGTGAGCATTGCATTTCTGCGATTCAAGGAGAGAAAAATATAATATCTTTGATTTCATACAAGAGTAGGGGCTATTTGAAAATACCATCAGAAAGTGTGGTAGCTGTGTGCAAAATTGCGGAGGGAGAGATTCGCAAAACTATATATTTAGAAGATAAGCAAATTTTGAAAACGGCACTTTTTAAAAAAATTTGTTATTCTGTTCAAAAGAGTTGTGTTGGGAAAAAGCTCTTCATGGAGCATTCACAACACATGAGCACATTAAACCACTATAGCTTGTTAATCAAATCAATTGCGGAAAAATATATTCAAACAAGATATTTTTTTATCGCTAGAAAGGATTCAGAAAAAATATCCCTTAGACAAAAATATAATAAACTCCTCCATTTTAAAGGCATGTAAATCGCGTCCATTTCCAACATTACAAAATTATGCAAAATTTTCAATTAAAACTACTCTCTTTTCTTCTAAATAATAGCCCGGATTATATTATGAATTTAATTATCCAAGGGAAGCCGTAAATCCGCCAAAGCCGGTCCCAAGCCCGGTTGCGAAAGGAGGAGGGGGCTTGTAACTTAACATTTGGTTTGTGGTAAGATTCGTATTTTAAAATGCATTTTAACTACTATGAATTTATGGTTAACAATTGAGTTAAACAATAGTTATTATTATCAATAACATTGCTCTGTAAATTTAATAACGCGCACTGATTTTTGTTGCATTTTTTTTGTATAAAATTCAGAAATTTCATCGATATAATTTTTTTTATTTGAATGCATCATAAATGTTAATAAATAAAATTTCACAAGCTTTGATTGCAAAATGTTTTGTATTTCATCTCTAACCGTTCATAGATATTGTGAATGTATTTTACTATTAAATTCTTCCACTTAAATCGAAACACCATTTTAATATATTTAAAATAAATTGGCCCCTTTCATTATACGAAATTGTATAATCACTACACCTTTGTATTTTTAAGCCAGTTGCATGTATTCACTACAACTATCAAACAATCCAAAAAATGGCAACATAAATTTCGCTATGCCCATATCCTCTATACTTTTATATCAATGCTTTAAACGCATCTTAAAAATCTTTTTGAGAGTTTCAATTTTTTTCTGAATCAATTTTCTATTCAATGAACGGTTCGATTGAATAGAGATCGAAAAAAGATAGAACACAAACGTCCCCCGTGAGAAAATAAATTAAAAGATATATCAGCAATCACTGGAACCTATTTCTCACGAAACGTCTCATTTCAAATGAGCCTTTCATTTGTCAATATACTTGAGTCTTTGACACACTTTCTCACAATGGTTTGGGTGCTGTCATCGAAGCGGAAAGTAGCGAAAACCAACTTCTAGCAAACTGCCTACGTCGCGAAATCCCAAAGGCACTCATGCGAACAGCAACGATGCTTAAAGATCTCTTCTACACCCCAGGCCTTATAAATGTCAAATTTGCTTTAATGCACGAATTCTTCAAGGAAGCCCATAAAACTGACATGTGTGTATGTCGACCAACTGGGTCGTAACGAAGGTTGTGGTTTAATCGATAAATCGTTCGCCGATAAAATTAAAAAAGTCTCCTCTTTTCTGCCGGATAAGTCCACCAAAATCCCGAATTAAGAAAATTTCTAGAGAGATGTGTGTCCGATGTAGAGCGTAGTGCGTAACCAATTTCAAGGATGCATGCTTGTCTCGGAACGACACGACGTGGTTAAAGCGTGCCTGGAAAAAAAATGGTAAGCAGAAAGTTTGTAAGAAAAAAAAATATCACAGATCTGACAGCATCCTTTTATTTGAACGAGTCGAGGTAAGTCATTTGCTGAGCGTACGCTTGTATGTCTGTACTCACATTTTACTGATAACATAAGCAGACTTTCAAGCGTGAGTAGAAATTATCGGGAAAAATGTCATTGAAAAGGCAAGAGATTTTTCGCGAATCCATCGAGTTGGAATAAAGAGGTAGTTACTTACTTTGATGACATGTCGATGGAGTAGATAGGTTTCAATTTAGTGGAAATAAGAGCATCCTTTAATTGAAAAGTGTTTGAAATATCCAATATGGTACAAATAAAGTTAAGAATTAGAGTGAAAAAATAGCGAGTGTAAACTCTTAAATAAAATTTAATCATACTCTGCGAGATATACAGTGGGTAAAAAAAGTTAAGGTACGAACTCTTAGTATGAATAAAAAACCTATTTTTAATGCGACTTTAAAAATAAATGATGATGTTTTCGCATTTAATTAAAAGTTTTGCATGTTTACTTTAAGACCAATATAAAAAAAATCCGGTAACGAAGCAAATTTTACAACATTAACGTAACATTTTTCACTGAAGTGCCAAAATAGCGAAAAAAAAGTTAAGGCACAGCGCAGTTTTATCTGAAATTATTTGTAATTTCTGGAAAAAATACCATTAAATGTACTTAAAATCATGAAAATATGATATTTATATTCAGTCTAGCTTGAAAAGTGTTTTGAAAAAGTAATTTTATTGAGGGTGTTGTTAAAAATGAGTGTGAAAAGGAAATCGGCAGGTGCGGAAATCCGTGAATGTATTTTGCGGCGTTGTAAAACATGAATGGCGTATTCTGAGGTTGGAATACTAATCGTAAAATCAAGATATACGGTGAGAAATGTAATAACAAAATATAAATCAACCAAATCGTTTGAAACAAAGCATCGGTCAGAAGGGACTAAAATCTTAACTGAGCGAAAAAAGAGGCTTTTCAGAAAAATTAAGAAAAACCCTAAACTCAGTGTCCCAGTTTTACAAATTAAGGTGAAAAAACGAGTTGACACTCAAACTCAAACTATTCGAAATGTAATAAAAAAGCGGGTTTTAAGGGCAGAATGTGCCTTAGTAAACCTTATATTTGTACGAAAAATGAAATTGTTAAGAAATTGTTGCTGAAGAGTTCGTAAAAAAGCCAAAATCATTCTGGAATTCCATAATTTTTGTTGATGAAGTAAAAATTAATGTTTTTGGATCTGATGGACGGCGATATGCTCGGCGAAAGCCTAATACAGAGTTTAGAAGGAATCATACTACTCCCACTGTAAAACACAGCGGAGAGAACATTATGCTATGGAACTGTATGAGGCCATCTGGTCCTGAAAATATGGATTTTGTGAACGGTATGATGGATCCAACCTGTTGCCTGGGTATTCTTAAAAGAAGGGTTGGGTACAAAATCTCGTATTACAATATCCCGTTTACAAAATCCCGATTACAAAATCCCGCATTACAAAATCCTGTATTACAAAATTCCGTATTACAAAATCCCGTATTACAAAATCTCGTATTATAAAATCCCGTAATACAAAATCCCGATTTAAAAATCCCGTAGTTAACTACGGGATTTTTCCTTCAGCTCTTTTTTATTGTAGCTAAAACGACGATAGCTAAAATTAGTGGAGGAGAATCAGAGAAGAAAAATTTGGCAAGGTATCAAAATTAAAAAAATTATTAGAAAAAGGCCTGAAAATGAAACAATCGGTTATTTGAGAAAAATCGCGTACAATATGTCTTTATGTTGAAATGTATTCCTAAATAAAAACTTAAATCACTATGCTTTTGTTATTTCATTATATGAATAGGTTTCATTGCACGAAATTTTGACTTTCGGGATTTTGTTTTTCGGGATTTTGAATTTCGGGATTCTGAGTTTCGGGATTTTGAAGTACAGAATTATGTATTTCGGGATTTTGGAATACGGGAATTTCGAAACATACGGGATTTTGTTAATTCGGGATTTTGTGATTCGGGATTTTGATACGATCCCTTAAAAGAAATATTAAACAATATTGCTGAAAAATTAGGCACTTTATACATTTTTGGCCTGTATCAAGACAACGATCCGAAGCACAGTTCGGAGCAATGTCGGCTTTGGGCTATTTGTAACTGTCCAAATGATATTAACCCCCCCCCCCCCCCCCTCAGTCAACGAACTGAAACCCGATCGAGCATTTATGGCATCATCTCAAAACTAGAGTAGCATTGCGAAAGGTCAAGTATAACAAAGGGCTCCAAGATGTCATTATTGATGAAGGGATCAAAGTTTCAGCCACTTTTGTAAAAAAAAATTGCTAAAAAGATGCCGAAACGACTGCGAGAAGTGATAAAAATGCATGGAATAGCCACAAAGTATAAGCTATATATATATATATATATATATATATATATATATATATATATATATATATATATATATATATATATATATATATATATATATATATATATATATATATATATATATATACATATATATATATATATATATATATATATATATATATATATGTATATATATATAAATATATATATATATATTTATATATCATCAAAAAAATTCAGTGACTATTTCTCGGAAACGCGCCGTCCGATTCAGCTGAAACTTTCAAAATACATTTGTGTATATGCAGAATAGGTCCAAGTTTCACTAAATGTCAATTATCTTTAACCCTTTGGCGCCAGCAGCCATTTTAGTGATATTTTTAATATAGCTATTATTTCGTCGACAAACAATTTTTGCAAAAATGAAGTAAGTAAAATAAATTTTGAACGTGTTTTACATGTGAATCGGGTAATGTTTTGGAATTTTTTAACCCCATGTGTGCGCTAGGTGCCTAAAAAGAGAACGGGAAAATTTGAAAATTTTTAAATTACGATAACTTTTGATAGAGTTTTTTAAATATTATGAAACTTTCAGAACATAGTGGTATTATTAAGTTGAAAATTGGTGTAGCTTTTAACGCGCATGTTGGTAATCCTGTAGCAAGGGCAGCCGCGAAAAGTGAAAACCTTCAAATCATCGAATCTCCCGAAAATTCTGGATTTTTGGGGAAAAAAGCCACGCATAAATATGTTTTATGCTTTGTTTCTATAGCCAAAGTAAAAAATTTGATATTTTACAACGGGCACGCCTGGAAACTCTTTCCCAATTTGCCTATATTTTTAGCATCAAAAACTTCTGTTCACGGAAACTCACGATTTGATAATCAGAATTTATTGAAATTTGCAGAATGTATTGATCTTAGATTGGACCAGGTCTGATAGAAGCGATTTTGAAATGCGGGCAATTTTGTGCGAGTGGTGCCATCTTGAAAAATCACTAAGAAAAATAACTGCTTTTGGCCCTATAAATTCTGATCCAGTCATTCGATTTTGACGAAATTCACACAGTAGATGAACCTTGGCAGAAATTTGGTTGAAAAATTCGATTGGAGCTGCCAGCTATGGTAATTTTGGTGTCTTAAATTTTGATAATTCCTGAGCAAAATAAAGCTCTATGCTCTATAGTTTCGAGTACAGTCATGGAATCATAACGAAATTCAAATGCCAAATTAAACTTATTATAGGCAATATTCAGTAAAAATTTTAGTTCAATACAATGATAGGGTTGCCAGCTATGGTTGTTTTTGTATATTTTTGGCATACCTTTAGTAAGTGGTTTTAGCATAGCATTTTCAAATCGTAGTGATCTTATAGCGAAAATAAACACCAAATATTAAGATCTAGAAAATTTGAAAACTTTTGCGAATGGTAACCTTAAATTTTTTTGCATCCCTATAACTTCCAATGCAGTCATCGGATCAATACGAAATTCGCAGAGCAGGTTGACCTCAACGTAAGGCAGATGCGACATACTTTTGGCCTCGGCGCTAGCAAAGAGCTGCTAGCACTAGGCCTTTTTGTTATTTTCGTTCCAATAAATGCTTGCATTAAGTATTTTCATCGGAAACATTTGCAATGAAAATAAGTAAACATTGTTTAAATTTTCTAAGCTCTGGACATTTTTCGGATGGCAACCCCAAACACCTTTCTACCGCAGTAACTTTCGATGAAGTCACCGAAAATAAAATAAGCTTAGATTCTATTATTACTTAGGGTGTATCAGTTTTAAGTAGGAAAAGTAAGTAGTGGTGGAATACACACTCAAAATCTGCACAAATCCTCTACTGTTCTTCGAACATGAGTGTTTCTAGCGGTTCTGATGCGCTAGGGTTTTTTGAGTTCGTTGCTTTGAAGAAGATCTTTTTTGACGGATTAATCTTGAGTTACAAATACTTCCTTGGCATGGTTGAAGGAATGTGACACAATATTGATGATATCAGCGTTCACTACTAGCTGCGTTGACTTGAGTAACAGAGTGTCCTTAAGGTCAGGCAAAGGTGTAGTTAGATTTTTTCCACGTTGTGCATCCTGCGTAACGCCAAAGGATCTAATCTCGTTACAACCTAGCTTTTGTCCACAGAGTGTCACTTTAATCTTTGCACTCGTTTGATGATCTTAGCATTCTAGACATAGTCGCCTGTTGCGGTGGTAGCGATAGAGTAAAATTTGTTTACGAACGTTTTTGGCTCAACATTATCATCTCACTGCTTTCTCACTGCTGTTTTCATTTCCTAATTATCTCCCTTCTGAGGCTCTAATTTTATCAGGTTTTCGGAGGAAGTATTCGTATTTTTTTTTGCTGAAGCTCGCACTTCTTTGAAGCTAGTTCTCAAATGCCGTACATCACTTAACAAGATGTTTTGGGTGCCAGGTTATAGGTAACTTAAGAGGAACTGTGAAGCGGATGAGCTTGCAAAATTCAGTACACTTTTGTCTTTCTGAAATTATTGCTTCGATTAAATTTTATGCTGATTGCGAGAACAAACAAATTTTCGCTCACAGACTTCATAACATTGCAACAAACTCAATAATAATAGAATGATTCAACTCAGAGTATTTTTTTGCATTCTGACAGTTAGTGGGTAATATTAATATAAATCAAAATTTTGAACAATTAATAATTGGCATAAGCGCAAAGCTCAAGTTTGGTTTGCGTAAAACAGAGTTAAAACCCTCTTTACCGGCCACAAACCTTAAAAGCAATCGCCATTTTCAGGCAGTTTAAGTATTACGAGTATTTCAAGCGAGTTGCTATTTGTAGATTTATGTCCCTAAAACTCAGCAGCCATGTAAAGCATCCGTGCAAACCGTGGAATAATTCCACCTTGTCGTACTACTATGCATGGGCGGTATCACTTAATTTACATGCACCGTTTCTTTACGTCAAGCACAAGTTCGCTTTTCACCTTTTCAGTTTCCGGCAAACTGCTTAGTTTCGTTGGTCACCATTGCATAGTATTTCAAGTTGACTGGTTGCCATTACACTTCTTACTGCTCCGCTCAAGTTTTAAAAGCATTTTCTACTTTTGGCTTCGGGTACGAGTATGCAATTGTAAGGTCAAATATGAATTTGTGCTGCTGGGACAACTCGACCGCAAAATATGCCATTTGTTCTGGAAGGCATAGCCTGGACTTTTTTGAACTCCTTTAAGTGTATATTTTTCGTTGGTAGGGTAGGTAAGAATCCACTGCAGTACATGCGATGGTAGCAACCATGGATGGATTGTGATGGAAATCGGTGTGATGATTTTCTCGAAGAGAAACGTAAAACTTATTTGACTTCTGCATAATTTTATGAGCATTCATTCCCGAGAGCGATGCACAACAACGGAACATCACTTATAGTGCGAACTGAACTGACGGTCGTTTGTCTACAAACTTATTAAAAATGCACTGTAATTGTATAGACTAGAGAGAATCTCCAGGCGGTCGGTTGCAAGTTGTTTGTTCCGCTACGAAGTGACGTTTTCTATTTATGTTCACGTTCCATTCAGATATTATGACAATATAATTAAAAAGCTTAAAGAACAATCACTTCATAATCTTGGCATGGATTAAGTTTCGGTACAGTGAAAGCTGTTAAGTCTGAAATGAATCTAATTACAATGGAGGCGTCGGCAAAAGTTAGAGAAAATACATAAAATGTTGGAAGAGAAGAATTAAACTGAATAGCTATTTATGTGTTCAGAAAGCATCTGACCCGCGTGAAATTAAGATGCAATCAATCCCGCATTGTCAGCTAACACATTTTGAGTGAGCTTTAGCGAACTGATTGGATTATAAACTTGCCGGAAATGTCAGTTTCTTGATCGCATTGAATATAGGATTAATCTAACGGGTAGAAAACTAGAAACCAATGAACATATGAATTTAAAAACGATGTGAATAGATGTGCAAGGATCGTTTGATAACAAATAAACTGAAATGAAGCTTATTCGAGGTGCAGAATGGGACTTAGTTTTTTTTGTAGTCTAAAAGTGTGTGGAAGTTCATATTACATACAAATTTTAAAAAAATAGTTTAAATTATTTTTCCTAGTTTTTGGATTAATTTAATTTATAAATTTTTACTTTTGCAAAATCTTTTATAAACACATAAATATTGTTGCATGCACGCCAAACAAACCGTATGACGTTGTGGCGGCGCCAGAAAAAGCTAGAAACGGCGAGGAAATACTCGACCATACACCTCATACATGTATTTCATACATGTATTCAAACAATGAAAACAGTCGGATAAAACGTAAAATAATCCTCTAGAAGCCAGTTTGAGAATTTTCGAGAAATATATGTCTGATACATGTATCTCGTACATGCAATTTGTAAACAAGACGCAGACAGAGTCCTCTAGAAAGCAAAAACGGAACATTCTAGAACCCAAACCATGACTCAGATCTCACATGGTAACGGACGTTCACAATAGTTTTCCAGAAACCAAATCGAGGCTTCGAGAACCCGAGACAAACACGCGACACGACTATAAATAACGCCGCAAGAGGAGCTGGCAATCAGTTAGAAGCGAAAGTTTGTACACGCGAATTAGTAGTGAGTTTTGGTACAATGCGATAAATTGTACAGAATTAAGCGAAAAGACTGTTACTATGAAAAGCGAAACAGTGAATTAAGTATCCGGGCGCGGTTAATTAAAAGCGAAAAATTGTGAAAGTGTAACGCGAAATTATAATAGTGCGATCGTAAAGTGTAAACGATTTAGTGGTTATAATTACTTGTGTAAATAAAAGTGTAGTTAGTGTTGATAAAGAAAACTGTTTTATTTCACGAATGTGAAGAATATCGAATCCACGAAAGGTGTTTAACGGTAAAACACAACAATATCTTGCATTTGCAAAGCTGGTGAGGTTGTTAAATTGGCTTGCATAGCAGATAATAAAGATAAAAGTGAAAAAAACTATCAACTTAGGACAACAAATCGATAGTAAAGTGACAGTTACAACTGTGAAAAGAATAGTAAATTAAACCTTCAAGGAGTCAAGGAGGTAAAAAATCCTTATAAAAAAGCATAGGATAAAATTTATTAGAAAATCTAGCCATTACAACAACGCCCTCATTCAATCTTTTGCACAATCTACAAATAGATAGTAATAATACGATAGTTTTAGCGCTAGTCTAAAGTAGATTTTAGGTAGATTTAAGTAAGCTTAGTCTAGTTATAAGACAAAATTAAAGCATCTAAACATAAGGTTTTTGTATATTTTTCCTTATACTGACTCACTACTTTAAGTTCAATTAATCTCAGGAATAAGACTAAATTTAGTTCATAGTTGAAGAAGCAAATTGCTTAAAGCTCTATATTAAGTTTTAGCAAACCTATTAAGTTTTAATTATAATGAATAAATTTGAATTTGAATTTAAACCTTCTTTGGAGGGGTAAAAAAGTACCACGGTCTTCATTGTTGGAAGATAAGGAAACCAAACTTCGGTGTTCTAAGAAAACCCAGACTTCACAAAGAAACTTGACTGTCGACGAGGAATCCCCTATTCTGGACCATATTCAGGAAAACAAAGCTGTTTTCGTGGATTAAGTGCTTGAGTCAGTAAAACAGTACATATGAGGCGTGTTTTTTTGCTCCTCTATCCAGCAGAGAATAGAGTATATGCATTGGAAACAATAACACTCCTGTACCAGTGAATTCACAAGTACATAAATTCTATTCCATATTGGTACTTCACGTGCTGGACTATAGAATGTGCTGATAGAAAAAGAAAATGCTCATGGGAAGTTGTCCTTTTTTTCTGTGAGGTGACTTTTGTTTTTTCAAGGCTATGTTGAATGTTTTGGTAGCTAGGAAATAAGAAAAAGCCCTCATAACGTGTAGAAAGTTAAAAGAGGTAATATTCTGTTAGTTTTTTTTCTATTTTCTATCGATTGTGGTAGTGTATACTCGTTATTTTCTCCCTTTATTTTCAGCTGTTTTGTGGTACCACAGCGAATATAGCAACCTTTGTCAGTCTTAGCGAATGCACTGCTGTTTTGTGCTAGATCGTTTTTTGGCGGCATAATTCTATTCTGTTCTGTATCGGAGCAAAAAAACACGCCTATTGTAAAGATGGGAGGTGACGAAGAGCAGCTGTTGAACAATTTATCGCAGATTACAAGATTATGTACGATTACATGCAAAGGTATTATATACATTTAAAGATTTCGTAAATAACAAACAGGCAGTGTAATATTTCAACGGTTATCAAGGTCAGGTAAAAGAAGCGATTGATTGGTTTGCCAATTTTGAACACTATTGGTAAAATAGTGAAATCTGAGAGCAGCAAAGCGAAAATGCTTATCACTCAAAAAAACTAAACATCCATTTATCAGTAGAAGCGGATTTTTGCTCTTCTTCAACTAAGAAACAACGAATAAACGTGAAGGGCGTTATCTAACAAGCTACTAAAGTTAGGTTTGATAAGACTTGAAGAAAAAGAGGATAGAACCCAACTCCGAGTTGGACATGGAGACAACCTGTCCGTCTACACTTATCATATGTCGATGACTTCATCATCATCCTCGTGGCACAACAGCTCGGCGTCATGCCTTGGTCGCCTGGTTCGATCTCCTCCAATTATCTCGGTCACGTGACCACGTCCCCCAATCTTGGAACTCCAATAGTTGATCGGCATCCGCATATACTGAGCTCTCCCAATGAGCTCTTGGTCTTCTTCTTTGTCTCGCTCCGTCGACTCGTCTTCTATTCATGACCCGTTTTGGCATGCGATCATCATCCAGGCGTTGTACATGCGCTGCCCATTGTATCCGTTGAAGCTTGACAATTTTGGAGACTTGCAGTTCATTGCACAGTTCGTACAATCCATTGTTGTACCGGACGCGCCATCGATCTCGGTCACAAACAGCCTCAAAAATCCGCCTGGCAGATTGACTGGGAGGCTTGGATAGTTTTATAAACACGAAGCTCACTCTTTCTGTGCACATACTTCGATTTCATAATGGTTAAGACCTAGAAGAACGTCTTATTTGCTAGTCGTTAGTTTCGTTGGCGTCATTTCATAGTTTGCTACCCAGGTAAGCGAAGTTGTCCACGAATTTGATGCTAAGGTCTCCTACGTTGATGGTCGTGTGCGCTAGCGTTCTTGTCTTAGATTGCATCATAACCAACTTCCTTAGCTGCGGTGTCAAGTCTATGTAGAAGTGCTTTTGCATCGGCCAGTTTTCGAGCCATTCGTTGTTGATCCGTCCAATCCGAGGCTATTGTTCCAGGTTGCTTGACAAAGGAAATTTTTACAAGGATGATTTCACCGAGGCTAAATGCATTGGAAGGCCCGAAGTAACTGAAAAAACAAAGTAAGATCTATTCGACAGACACGTTCAAAAAACGTCCTTATGGAATTTTAGGAAAAAAGCAAAAAAACCGTCTGCAAAGTTCTTAAATGCTAATTAGGAGAGAAGGCCACCGTATTATAAATAAACCATCCCAAATAAACCATCAAAACCCATGATCTAGATAGCAGAGTAGAATAGCCTGAAGGTAAAGCAGCTTACTGACGGGACACTGCAGACATGAGGCCAGTAAACACTATTGTGGAAACAGAGGACAGAATAGTGAAGAAGCTTTCTGGCCAAAACAATATCCGAACTGACTGGATCCATAGTAGGATCCAAGAAAAAAACCAATCGTCACGTGCTGTTTGAGTTGTTTTAGGTACGCAGAATTTGCTGGAAATTCCATGGAATCAGAGAGAACGGCTTTGTGTTATATGCGTGACGCTGAAGGAAACAAAGCAAAAATTTGCTCCATTTCATAGATTTTTGTGGTGTATGCTTTGAGAAAAATGTACTATGATATCCAACTGCCAGCCAATATGTGCTGTAAAGTAGAAACAAGGCCAAATAAATTTTCCAATGTTCCGCGCGAGGCAACAAGAGAAGAGCAGGAGTAACAAGTGTCAACAATCTATTCTACACATTGCCATGCGAGAAGAAAATTGAATTGCTTAGTTAGATCAAAAAAGTACAGTTTGAATGGGTAGACAATCAATGTGTACGCGGTTATAGTGAGTAAATTATCAAAAACATCGTTCTTACGATGACCAATCAACAGGACTCCTAATCTACACTATTACGCTCAATACAATGTATGTATCATGTACAATGTATCATCCACCCAACGAAACGGCGGCCGCATCATACCTAGCAGCAAGTATAAGTGAGAATCGAGTAAAGCCACAGCCAAAATCGGGGCCTATAGAAAATTGGTCTACGGCAGTCTACTGCCCTCAACACTTTTCTGATAGCCTCAAGTCGAAACTTTATGTTCATACAAGCTATTTCGCTAGATGTTTCATATCATATTTCACATTATGTCCAACTTGGGATAAAGCAAAAGAGACCTGGAGCTAGCCGTAAAACTTTTAGAACTCTGTCTAATAGGATTCTGTCTGTTTTTAGAGATATTTAATTTCTATAAAAAAGCATTGTATGAATAGAACAAAGTTAAGAACGAGTTTTCTCATGGAAGGATTCCGTGTTTTTGATAGGGCAGTAAAGTGGTGGTGTATATTGGTAAAACAGAAAAACCAACGTTGTAATTAATAAATTTCTAAACGTTTTGTGTGATTGACAGTTAGCTGCAAACAAAGATGCCTGATGAAACACGTTTAGGTACGTACACTGACGATAGGTGCGTTTTTTTGCAACTTAGTAGAGCAGGTTAACGTAGGGTTGCAAAAAAACGATCCCGAGCAGAAAAATTGCGTTGTTCGAATATGTTGTTGCATTCGCTGAGCTTTTGCTTAGATTGGTTGTTAAATGAGAATAATCCATAGAAAAAACCTGAATGAAATCTTATCTAGATTTTTATCGAAATCAGACATAAAACTTGCCTATGAAACAATCTACAATGTAATGTGCATCGAAACACTCAAAACCAGTCTGCACACTATAATATTTGATGTAAAATAATTGAAAATGGTAGAGTGCTATGAAAATTCATTCAATTCAAACTGCCGATTTCACAATAATCAACAGCAGTGGTACGAACCGTTTAGAATGCTCTTACTGTTATCAGCACACTCTACATGTAAACCCATAAACTACTACTGCTTAACATTTTTTGATTCAGTGACGCCACAAGTGCAGGATTTTTGTTGTTATATTCAATATGCTTAACAAAATTTGATCTGCTTGGGTGTGCAAAAAAACGCACCTGATATCACTATGCTCATCGTTTTTTGCAACGCAATACAGGCGCAATTGAAGGTGAACCACGCCGTTCGCATTGTTGGTTGGGCTACAAAACACTATGAGTCAATAAAGTAGAGGTCGTTGCCCTAACCAAAATATAATTTAAGTGAGAGTCGGTAAAAAATGCATTGAAGATTAATTAGCGGCTGTTTTTTTTTTAAATAAACAAATGACACACAAAACAACTAACAGACGTCGTAGAGGTAACCACCCTCAAATCTGCCAAACTCACTCAACTTAGACTTCACCAAATCATGAGGAGGGTGGATCGGTGGACGAATGAGCACGGTCTTCAGCTGGCAGTCTCTAAAACAAAGATTGTTATGCTGACGAAGCGGAGGATACCAACTGCCACACCCAAGACAGACCAGCAAGTCGGTCAGGTATCTGAGAAAGACCCTAGACACCAACTAGATCACATCCGCAGGACATGTCACAGTCCTCTAGTAGTCATCACTACGCTGAGTAGGTTAATGGTCAACGTCGGTGGACCCAGTGAGACGAGACGGAGGTTGCTGATGGTAGTTCCATCGTGCTGATTCTGTCGTACTATATGGGGCCGAAATTTGGGGAGATGGGCTTCGATCTAAGAAATTTTGGAAGCGCATTGCCAGTGTCCAGCGCAAGGGTACCCCACAAATTGCCTGTAGCTACCACACAATCTCAGAAGAGGCTGTGATACTGGTATTGGGAGTAATTCCGATCGATCTACTAGTGCAATAACGCAAGAAGGGAAGATCCGGGTAGAATTGAGGCTCTGACGCACGCGCGTGTGTTACTCTCCAGCTTGGCAACAACGTTGGAGTGCAAGTGATAAAGGATGCTGGACGGCTTAGCTAATTGGTATTATTCAGCCTAGGCTTAACCGGAGCCACGGAGGGGTAAATTTTTACCTTTGTCAATTCTTTACAGAGCACAGTTACATAAGGAAATACCTGAAGAGAATGGGTAAGGTGGTCACACCGTACTGCCGGTACTGTATGACTGAGCTCGATGATGCTCAGCACATATTTTTATGTGCAGTCGCTTGCTAAGTTTAAGACACACCATTGAGTCTACGATCGGCCTGGTAACGCTTGGCGCAAAGTCTCAATATGCGTTAAAAAAGTGTTGCGCATAACGCGAGAAGAAGGTTACTTTACCGACCTGTGAGCTGCGGTAGTTTCTGAAGTCCGTGGTTACCGATAGGTTACTCAATATGAAGTGCGAGTCCTGACTTATAACGTTGTGTCTTTTTTTTAAATACATTGGGTCACCCTGTGGTCTGGTAAGAAATTTTTTTTTGGCCATTTACACTGGGCAAAAGGGTCCCTAACTAATTGTAATGGGGCAACCTTGTTCGTCTTCTGAGCTTGAGTCTATTATTATTTTATTGTCTCTTTGGCAGCGAGCTTTTCCCCCCAAGCCTTATAGAATAAAGTGGTTCCAGTATTGATATTCAGCAACAAAAGACTCTTTTACTATTTTCTAAAGATATTTGTCAGTATCTTCAGTTAAACACTGTTAACGGCCTACCATAGTGATCACTGATTTGCAAATAAGCATTTTTTGATAGCCAACGTCATCAAAATAATTTTTATCTGATTAAATTCTACTCGATTAACCGTTTTTGTGAACGCTATTCCATATTTTTCCAAACAACAAACTTGTTTTTGATTGATTTAGGAAAAAATCCCAAAATGCTGCCTACCAAAACCACAAAATGCAATGTATTCACATGTTCAATGTGGTGTAATTCAATCAATACACCAATAATATCCATCCACACAGACTCTATCATGGCTCAAGGATCACACAATCAGCCATAAGATCTAGGTCAAATTGATTTCGGAAAAACCCTTCTTACTGCTACGAAGCAATTTTTCTCACTGCTTTGTTGTAATCTGTGCACAGTGACATTGATCATCTTCCAACTGCCTAAACTTATCCACCCGAAATCGTCATAATTCATCTTCTCATCTTCAATGCGTGTTTCATTCTGTACTTTATAATCCTCGGGATTCAGATATCCTCTGAGTGGGTGCCCAGTCTCGTCCATTACACCAAAAACGACAGTCACTATTTTTGCTATCGGTCGACTTTTACATCAATCCCGGAAGCCCTTTTATGGAATTGGTCGCAGACCGCTCTCTTGGCCCTCCTCCATGTAATTTATTTAATCCTCACCACAGCTCGTTCTGCTTCAATCATGATTCACAAAAGGGAGAATTATGGTCTTGTGGATAAGTGAAAATGAGTTTTTTCATCTCGCTGCGTGAAGCTATTCTCGGTTAATAGTGTGACCTGTCTCAGCAGCCAGATGTCTGTCATGGCCATTCACTTCTGCTATAAATGCTTTGTATTTAAGACGATAGACGGCGCAGCCAACAAGAAGGCAGCTTTTTGTAGGTCGACAATGGCATCAATACGCTTCCGGAAGACAAAAATGATGGCCTGCTTTTGTTCTGTCGACGATGCTTTGAAATCAAGCAATAAAACAATGTCAATCGCTTCTTTGAGTTTTTCGATGGGTTAACCCTCGAGTGTTGTATGCTTTTTATTGGGGGTGATTGAATTTAAACTTAAACTCTTCAAAATGCTGATATCTTCCTTATGCTGAAGAAAACAGATGCAAGGAAAAAACTTATATATTAAAGACCCAAAAATACGTGACAGGAAACAATGAATAGAGATAAATAATTTTTCAGAAACATTTGTTGTGGCATAATAAGATACCCGTGTATACAAATTATCAGCTTTTGAGCATTATCAACTAACATTTATTTCTATACTGAGAAACGAATTTTATAATTTAACACTCCTTAGATCCATAAATTATTTATATATATGTTAAAACTAAAAGCTTAAACACTTTTCATATTTTACGTTTTATGATATGGTTCCTCATCAACCTCATTTATACGTAAAAATTACCTTCTTAACGTTATTCCATTAAACTACTGTGACACCTCGGTACGGTTAATAGTATTTGGTGCGACTTTGATGCGAAAACCAAGAACTCAAATTCAGAAGTTAAATTATTCAATAGATCTGTTATCAGGGCCTCATACAGCCCAAGGACACGTAAAGTGGTTTTCAAATATATGGTAGCATTTATCACTGTAAGCTTTCCCGCTGCTGAGTTAAGAGTGAAAATGATAAGTTTCAGGACGAAAAGATTGTTTACATAAGGCTGTTTTCGCACGAAGGCCACTTAAGCAGTGAAACACTAATCCTGGCAACGTAAGCCTATTAAAATGTTTCCAGAAAGCAGTGAAAGGTTTGAATAATTCGCGATAGTCATGTTAAACGGGCATTTAATATAATCATCCATTTAGCTTAGTATTTAAGAAAAGCGGGAGCACAGAGAGGGTAAATTCCGAAATGATTGACGAATATTTGAAAAAAAATATATCATCAAATGTGTTTGTGTGCAGGCGTAAAGTTAGCAAAAGAGGAGTAAACCTGAGATTATTTATGCTTTAATAATAATGATGTGTAGATAACATAAAAAAGTCTAGCGCATTAGAACCGCTAGAAAACTGAATTTCCAAGAAATTGGCTTTGAGTTACCAACAAATTTGAAAAGACGTTATACACTTTCTTTGAGCATGATTTTTAAAAAAATATAAAAAATTGACAGACATTGTTATCCCAAGAAAATAACGCTTTGTTGGAGGCCACTGACACAGATGCACTGCTTTTGGCACTCGAACGAATTGATGGTGATATTAGAAAGTATCACTTACTGAATTTTACTACAGGTCTATGACCTTTTCAGGGTTGTTTCTTGGTCCATTCAAAAGTCTGCGACATCAGATATTTCACAACCGCTTAGTGTAAGTTACACTAAATTAGACTTAAAACCACGAAACTCAAATTCTGCATCGGTGTTTATGGTAACTTCTTGTGGAAAAACAGGGACGACATCTTGGATCTCATTAAAGCTGCAGACAAAATCGTCAACGTAAAAATTGTTGTGAATAGCATAAACGGCATCCAAGAACTGGTGCTTCAAATCGGCAGCATAACGATTTTCATTAAATTCGGCGATGCATGATGAATAAATAGCACTAAATATAAGTTACTGAGGCAGCTAGCTAGGGTGGGCATTTCTCCAGATAAAACGTTGAAAATGTTGATCTTCATGACGTACATGAATTTGTGAAAACATCTCACGAACGTCTGCTGCTACCGCTATGTCACCTTGGCGGAACTTAAAAAGCACACCCACCAGCGGCTTGGCTTGCTCGAGTCCTTTAGGTAATTCCAAAGCAAGCAATAGGTCTGTTCGCATACTACGATTAATTGCAATTAATTGCAATGAAGCCGTTTTTGTACTCCGTTTTACTGAAAACTGAAAATTTCCCCTCTTTCAGTAAATTTCAGTAGGGTCTGTGCTACTGAAAAATACTGAAAACTGTCAAACGGTTTTTAGCATAATGTTATTATGAAGGACGAATATTGTTGTGACGATAATTGATCACCGCTTAGGATGGCTTTATAATCACTATTGTTCTCCCAAAAACCGACAACTGACACTTTTATTTATCAGTTTTCAGGAAATGCAATGAGAGCGTTTCCGTACTTTTCATGAGTTTCCCCCAAAACATGATTCAGGAAAATTCAGTAAAATTCAGTGACTGAAAGTACGCGAACAGACCTAATATATGCGGGTTGTGGACAACAAAGTGAGGCAAGTACCATCCTGGAACTCTTTATTTGTTCATTTCTTCTGCTAACAACTTTCTGGCGTATGCTTTATCCACATATTTTGCAGCTCTTCGGCATATCGAACTGCAAAGTCCGTGCTTCATTGACATTTTCGCTATATTCTTGCAAGCGGAATGATTGCAATTGTCGAACAACATGGATGGTAAATTTCTCCACAACAGACCGAATTTGAAATCATCTTTCAGTTTTGGCTTCTAAAGTTTGGCAAACTTTCATATTATCATCAGACTCTAGAACTGTTAGCGGAAATTCCATCCTAAATTTTTCCCTAGCAAAATGTTCAGCTACCACTTGGTTTAAATCATTCTGCCGAATATTTTCCCTTCTGAGCAACACAAGCCGTAGTATAGTAGATCTACTACCAATTGGGCCATATGCTACCCATCTCGACTTGGTTTTGATGACAATAGGTTCCAAGTTATTGGTCACAACAGCTGAAAGTGAAATTGTAAGATGTGTATTGTCTAGTCCCAGCAGCAGTGACTATTTAATGTTAACTTAGCTTCTTAACAGTAACTTTTTCAATTGTTTATATTTTGACGCAATAAATGACTATTAAAAAGGTTCAAGTTTGTGATAGCACAAACGTTTTTAATGGCATACTTAATTCCGTTGTCACTAACAATGTTAAATCTGTGATGCTGTTTCCGTCACGAACTTGTCACCATACTATTGCGTGGTTTATATTGCGATCGACCTTTAAGAGCCAGAAGCTCTGCAATGCTAGTGTCCACGAGTGACACAGAGATTCCTTGATCCGACAATGTATATTTCAGTTGTACCATGTGGGCCAAACAGCGACACCGATAATATATTGAAAAGGCACTCCGCTTGATCATTCAAACAGCTTAAAACTCGCCGAACCGACTCCGGTAGTCACCAGTTTCACAGTATTGTCTGGCAATTTTTGGTACTATGCCCTTTATACAGGCTTGAACAGCACAATTGAAATACTTTCATTTTTCTCAGCGGTGGTTGACACATAGTTTCTTGAAGAAGTTTTTACGTTGTGGTAGCATATAGCCGTCTCAACAGAAATAACACTTACCTGACCATTCTTCGCTTCTTAACCCTTCGTGGCGGGGTGGCAGTGATGACGACTTTGGGATAGAAACGTTAGCCTGTGACATTATGCTTACTTCCCTGGCTATCTTCTCAAGCCATCCGGAGAAATGCACCACTGTGGTGTATGGTGAAATTACAACCGCATGGCGTGCCTAATCGAATTGCCTACTACTTCACAATTTGGCAATTAACTGTTCTAAAAGTTTGGCGAATCATACAACTTCAATATAGTGCTTTCAGTTAGACGGACCAGACTCAAATATCCTTTCATAGACATTCAAATATCCTTTTATAGACTTCAATTCGCTGGTAGTAAATTGGTTAGCAGTTTTACTCAGGCAATTGTCAACTCTGCTCAATAACATTTGCTGGCGTAACTCGACTGTGTCTTTCTGTCTGGCTTCTGCAGCTACCTGTAGTTGTTCAATAAATTGTTTCTTAATACTTACGGTCACTTTTACTTGCTCCATATTCCTGCGATTAGCATTCGTAGATTCCTGCAGACATTCGATATCTCCTAGGAGAAGTTGGATGCTCGAGACGTCCCAGTCCTCAATCTCCTTGCCTAGACCTGATTGTATCGTCTTCGACCTCAAAGAGCTCCTTGTTTTTTCTTTTCTTTTTATGTCAAAAAACAGCTCAAGGGCTATTCGGTCCTCCAGCAAGACTCGACACATTCGCCAGCGAAACTCGACACATTCGCCAGCGAAACCAGACTTGTCAGTCTCACAGTAATAATATTAGCAAAAGCCCTTAAAAATTTCGCCATGAATGCGTGATAGCTAGGTAACTATTCTTCCTTTAATTTATTCTACTTTCACTTTTAAGGTACTTAGTTCAATAGATGGTATAGTATAATATGCTAAGGCCTTGAGTTATTTTGTACTTTTTAATCCACCTGTTTTGAATTTCTTTCATTTTATAAACGTAATACTGCTATAGCTGCTACCAAGATTTAATAGTTAATATTCTGGCTCCTCACTCCTAAAACAAGGTTTGTTGTCTTAATAGGACATGTAGTGCAATAGGTTTGTAATTGTATTTTTTATTCACTATAAACAACAATAAAAGGTAAACTATTACAGATCATTATGATTTAAACATTTCATGCTAACATCTCCTGGTAGAAGATGACAGAAATTATCAAAGTTTGCCAACGTATCCAGATTTTACAACGAAAAGTTTCTAGGGGTCGACCTACAGCATGAATTCCATTTAGATCTGATGATCTGATCTGAACTAATACTAGGGGAAACTAGTTGCCAGATTATTCATTAATTTCTATCACACACGGTACTTTTCAACACCAATGTGGAAGGTGATTTACCATTGTTACCCGATGACTGCAACAGAAGCCGTAAGGCAGAAAGGATTTTATTAATATCACTCACTGAAGTTTCATAATTTAAAAAAAACCTTTCGCATAAGAACCGCTAGAAAGACTAATATTCAAAGAACAGTAGAGGATTTGTGCAGATTTTGAGTTAGTATTCTACCACTAGCTACCTAAGGACACCCAAGTAATCATAGACCCTAAGCCAAATTAATTTCGAAAAATGCCCAGACCTTCGAAAATTTAAACATTGGTAGGGTTAACAGCGGTTGCACCAAATGTGACCTGAACTATAGCGAGGACTAAGTGAATTTAGTCCTAAGGTGTTTAGATCAACCTGACCTAAAATTTGGTCAGGTCGAATTTAGTCCTCGTTTGTACGTGACAGTTCATACACTGTAATTATCTTTTCGTATGTCTTTCAAACGTGATTATTTAAATGATTTTGAGTCAAACGAGAGGGTTGCGAGCTTAAATTCAATGTACATATATTATTAATAGTTGCGCAAAAATCAAGGCTTAGGTCAGGTGTGTTTACAGCGATATAGTCCACGACCTATTTTAGGCCAGGTGATTTGAAAAAGTTTACTGGCTTATCGCTTGGGTTGGGTAATGAGTGTATACATTAGGTGGACTAAGTAATTTAGGTGAAATTTGGTGTATAGTCTGCGGACTAAACGTCTGCTGTAAACGCTACCATTGTTTACTTATTTTCATTGCAAATGTTTATGTAAGGATTTATTGGTACGAAAATAACAAAAACGCCTTGTGCTAACAACCCTTTGCTAGCACCGAATTCACACATTTCACATTTACCCCACGCTGAAGCCAACCTACTCTGCTAATTTCGTATTGATTCGATGATTGCATTGGAAGTTATAGGGATAGAAAGAAATTTAGGGTTACTACCCACAAAAGTTTTCGAATTTTCTAGATCGTAATATTTGTTGTTTATATTCAACTACAAAATCACTATGGTTTGAAAATTTTATGATAAAATCGCTTACTAAAGATATGCAACACAAATACAAAAGCAAATAGAGCTGCCAACCATTTGATATTTTTTCTACTAGATTTCTGCTGAGTATTGTCCAAAACAAGTTCAGTTTGCCATATGAATTTCGTGAATGATTGCACTTGAAGCTATAAGGCAAAGAAATTGATTTTCCTGAACGAATTTTCAAAATTTAAAAATTACCATAGCTGGCAGCTCACCCGATTTTTCCAACCAATCAAACGTGGCTCAGAGTAGGATTCAGCTACTGTGAAAGCTCGTCAAAATCTAGTGATTGAATCAGAATTTATAGGGCCAAGAGAAATTTTTTTTCTTCGTGATTTTTCAAGATGGCACCACTGGCACAGAATTGCCGAAATTACAAAATCGCTTCTATCAGACTTGGTCCTGCTTCAGACCAATGCATTTTGTAATTTTCATATGTATCTGAATATTGGATCGTGGGTTCCCGTTAATAGAAGTTTTTGATGAAAAATATATAGGTAAATTGGGGAAGAGTTACCAGCCGTAACCGTTGCAAAATTCCAAATGTTTTACTTTGACTATGTGGACAAAGCATAAGATATATATAAGGTAAAACACCATAATTTCGTCATGTTAAGAAAAATTTCACTTAGCTCAGAGTGAAATGATATTTCTTTTAAATAAATTCAAGTGGCGGATACATAAAGTAGTTGAACGAAGCGTTGTTTTTGCAAATCTCATATTCAAAGGACTCGATTTGGTCATTAACAAAGTTATTTTTTAATTAGTTTCAAACTTATTTTTGTACCCAATTTCGTCAGGGCAATTATCCATATTTTTTAACTTCATCATGTCATGTACCTAACTTCGGCCTCTAAGGGATAGCGATATTCAAATTGTATATAAGAGTAAGATTCGATGTTCGAATACATAATTCAACAAATAAAAAATCGATAAATATACATGAATATATGTAATACAAAACCAAATACATTCTTTAGAAAAAAAATACTGAAAAATTCGAATTCACAAATAATTTACGGCAACAAAATTACCTTTATTTACTTTGCATCGTTTTTTGTTTTCTTTACCCTTAGTTTTTCTTAGTCTTTTGGTTTCCTTTTCTTTTTTTTCTCTGTCTACTTTAAGCTGATAATTTAAAAACTCTTCAGCAGTAGTAACGCTTGGTGTAATTTTACGTTTAACTCTTGTGGCTTCCGTGGTTTTTACTTCAGGCCAAAATAGAGCTTTTTTAACAGAAGTGGGGTAATACTGAGAATGGACGACAACTGTGGATGCCTTTTTTATGTCTGTAGTTTCATTTTGGGATATTTCAGACGTTTCTTCCATATTAAATTCTGGGGTTTTTTCTGTTTGTTCTGCTGATATTTTATCTGTTAAAATTTGGTTTTTAGGATGTACCTTACCTTTTGGTGTGGACGCGATTAATGAACCATCGAGTTGTACGTCGAATTCCACACCGCTTCGTCTATATTTGCATCTAGGATTTGTTCATGATGCGTTATGCTATCGAACACGTCTAAATGGGTTTCATTTTCACAGGTAATTTTTTCGTTGACAGATTTCCACAAATGGAAAAGACTTTCGTCTTTTTCGCATCCCAGCCACGCATACTCTGAATTCGCTCTAAAAATTTCAACCTTCACATCTCCTATTTCTTTGCTAGAGTGGATAAAAATGAGTTGTAATCAGCGAGGTCGTCAGCAAAAACCTCGTTACAAATAATATCTTTTCGCTTCAGGCAAAGCACTGATGTTCTTGTTCGTGAGGAGTTTGTCGTATGCAACAGCGTAAGGATTGAATGGATACAAGCCACATTTCTTGAAACCACTTTTAATTGTTTCTGACTTTGCTGCTTCCTTTAGACATGAGTCTACCAGACGACATATTTTCATTATTACGTTTTAAGGGATCTTTATATATGGCAATAGAGTAAGCGGCGGCATAAGCTTTAAACTGATTGAGGCCCCTACAAACACTGTAATGCATTCTTTTCCGTCGTTGGCCGTGCGATTATAAGTATGGACTGAACCTTTGCGAACGAGGACTGTCTTGTCTTTGGGACACAAAAGGAATGCTGAAGATTCGATTAGGTTCATTTAAAATTTAAATACAATTTAAAATAGGTTGATATTTTGGTAAATACAGATTCTTCCGTAATCCTGGACCTCCCAGTTGTCAAATTTTGAGACATTCTCAAGGAAATCTCAAGATTTAGTTTTAAAAATCTTTTGTACCAATTTATGCCGAGGATATCGTTTTTGAATTTGTTCTCTATTTACTTCTTTCGCCAATTTTGACACACTATGAATTAATTGCGTTTTTGTTTTAGGAAAATCTAGATTCGCGACTTCAAGAATCTATTTGACAAGAGTCTGCTCTTCTGCTTAGGTAAGAGTTGTAGACTCTCTATCATATTTTGAATGTTTTTTTTAATTTCTTGTCTTGAAGCGTCGTTCTCGGATTACCAAATCTTTTGACAACGTCTCTGGTAGACTGCCTATCTTCAATTGCCTTTAGCGCCATTGAAAGTTGCTCTTGTTTGTAATTCTTAGAAGTCATATCTATATATCTAACCGAAATATAATGCTCTTCTTAATTCGCAAATGCTCGATGAATCTGATGCACTTAGAATAAGGCTAATTTTTGATCTCAAGTAATTTAAGTTCCTTTAACTTTGCACGTCGATTAAGTGACGAAATTAAAAAAAAAATGCATTTGAGAGAACTGAAAATCGTCATACAGGATTACGGAATTTTTCTTAACATATTTTTTTTGGCATAGTATCAAACTAAATCTTAATGGTAATAATACTTTGTTGCGCCAAAAAACACACGATTTAAAGTAGGTTTATTATCTTAAATCGCGACATTCTTCATCCTTACCTCTTCCCGAAATGGGTAAAAATATTATGCAAATTTAACTAATATATAATAATAATTGACAGGACGAAATTATGTCATAGGTTTAAATGCTCTATTGACATTGACTATCCATTTTAATTTAGCGAAAATTGTTGATAAATTTAGCTAAATTCTGCTGACAAAACGACGTTCTAAGAACTAAATTTCGTCACTATGACGAAATTACCTATATTCCTGTTAACGGGCCATTGGTAAATTCGTCATGCCTTTTTCTTAGTAATTTAATGGTGAATTGTAAATTTTTTTATTGATTTCGTGACTAACGATGCGCTAACTTTTACCCTTGTATGAAAAAAAACCTATAGCTTACCAACCTTGTTTCTGGCACCCTTAACAATGTTCACGTCCGCACTAAACAAAACACTAACACGCAATGAGCTAACTACGAGACGCAGCACTGACGCATGCTTCTAAGCGAACTTTTACATAATTTGGAGCCAATACGACATTCATATTAATTTAATGCAATTCAATATTAAACCTCTTTATGTCAAATGATAAAAAATTTGCATGAGCCTTCGAATTTTCTTATTTTATTTGAAAATGTAAAATGTTACGAAATTTAGTACCCTGACGAAATTATGGTGTTTTACCTTATATATATATATATATATATATATATATATATATATATATATATATATATATATATATATATACATATATATATATATATATAAATATAAAAAAAAATATATCTATATATCTATATATATATATATATATATATATATATATAAATATATATATATATAAATATATAAATATATATAAATATATATATATATATATATATATATATATATATATATATATATATATATATATATATATATATTTGAGTTTATTTTTTTTCGAAAAAGCGACATTATTTCAGGAGAGTCGATGATTTGAAGGTTTTCACTTTCAGCGCCTACCCTAGCTACAGGGTTGTCAACACGCTCATCAAAACCAACACAAATTTACAGCTCAATAGTACCAATATGTCCTGAAAGTTTCATAAAAATTTGATAGCTCTGCCAAAAGCTATTTTTGAAAAATTTTGTTTTGAAAAATTATTTGTGGACAGAATAATAGGTACATTAAAAATATCACTAAAATGGCCGCCGGAACCAAAGGGTTAAAGATAATTAACATTTGGTGAATTTTTTTGGTGAATATATATATATATATATATATATATATATATATATATATATATATATATATATATATATATATATATATTTATATATATATATATATACATATATATATATATATATATATATATATATATATATGTTTATATATATATTTATTTAAAATAAATATATATATATATATATATATATATATATTTATATACATATATATATATATATATATATATATATATATATATATATATATATATATATATATATATATATATATTGGAAATATCAATTTTTGGCCAAATCGATTTGAATACTAATGTTCTTCGAACATTCGTAAAAAGTAAAATACTTGTATATTTTTATTTGATGGAAGCATTTCTTAGCATAAAAACGATGAAATTGATCAGTGCAGACAAATTCTTCGTATTATTTTGTTTGAACAACACCTACATTCATCTATTCTTTACTTTCCTGGGCTTCCAACGACCTATTTACTTACTTAAAGAATATTTTGTACCGCAATCAGGCATGCAAGTTACCGGTACAGATTTTTGAAGGAAAGATTTAAACAAACGATACATTTTCAATGTGAAGCATTTTAACGCAATAAGGTAAAATTTTGGCGATTATCACACACTAAAAAGTTGTTTCATCAAGTAGTAGATACTTACAACGTTTAAAAAAATTTCCTCTGTATGTTTAAAACTACTTGCTTTTTTACATTCAAATCAATTCAACTTTAGTCTTCGCCAGCACAATATTTTTCATAAGCTTTCGTGTTCTCTGGCTAAAACTCTTCAGATATTATTATTGTGGCTAAAACTACTTGTTAATGGAAGGCTTTATTCAACCAATCGACCTGGAATTAAAACAACGTCAAGCACGTGCTGCTGATTTCGGGCTAAAGCGAAAGTCTATGGCGTATATCCATTAATTACATCAGACAGAACTTTCACAAATTTCCCTGATATTGAGGTTGTAAATTATGTAAATGAACAATTTATGGAAACCTTGTTTTGTGATGATAGCTGTCTACTCAGAATGTTAGCTCATTTGTTTAGCCAATTTGAACACAATTTGAAAATTAATAACATAAAGCTGACTGAAGTGGTTCATGGTTGGGTGGCTGATTAATTGTATGGGGTGCGTAGATACTTCTGAATTTATTGAGGGTGCAAAATTATCAAAACTTTTGCTGAGACAGTATTAATAAGACGAAATTAAGAGTAGTATAACAAAGTTTGAATATTCGCATGTATATTAACCCAGCAATTATGTACAAAACAGGCAAATCTGTCAAAAAAAACTGAAGTCCAGTTTTCTGAACGAATAGTCTTTATTTTGGTATCGATGCCAATAGTAAATTGTAAGTCGTGTGCACGATAAATATTATTTAAGATCAAAGGTCAAGAATATCGTTTTTTTTCGGAAAAACCTTGGTAGCTCCTGGTTTTCGATGAATTACTGTTCGCATAAAATTGTGCATCGTATAAAAATAAAATATAGAAAAGATTCATGTACTAGATTCATGAAGGACAAATAGCTCTCGAGCTATGAGGCTGAGAGCACTTTGAAGTTTATTTTATCATGTCATCATCTAAGTAATTTGTTTGTTGTTAAAATAAAACATTGCATTTTTTCCAGCTCGTTTTATCTATTAATAGAACTCATTTTTATGTTTGTCTGCATTGCTGAATTTACTATTTGAATAAATAATTTTTTATTGTTACCCGTTTCTTTAAAAATTAGGATGCGTAATTTAGCATAACAAAGCTTATATATTATTTTTAAGTTATTCAATGTATCAATGACTTCATACTCTTTACCGCGTTTGGAAATTTGGCTAGTGGTCTTTACAAGGCCACTCAACGAGGCCATGTCACTTAGACAAACTGCGTCCTGCAAAATAATATAGCTCGAACATTATTTACAAAAAATCATCAGTAATATTTTTAACAGCTAAACGAAAACTATTAAAAAAATTGATATGAAATGCACTTGGAAAACACGGTATGACAAAAGACACTGTTTGAAACCAGAGGCCAAAGAAAATGTTCAGACCCAGACAGGAATGGCTTTTTCATCCTGAGAATCAGTTACAAAGTAGGCTGCGGGGCTTTCAGAGAGACTAACAGCAGAGTGAATAAGAAGGGAGGCTCTAAAGATTACACCACAGGAAAAGCCCAACCTAAGGGACATTGAGAAATTCCTAGATCCCAAACTCAAAACCTTTGTTAGCTGCCGACCCAGCGCAGCGGTACAGTATACGAAAATAAGGGCCTCAATGTTCGCAACCGGAGCCCATTTCTCTAGGAGAGCAAAAGCAAGTACAATAAAATAGTTATAGTAGCGCACCAATTTTCAACATCCAGAACAACTTAAGGGGATGGCAGCATTAGCGTCCGGTTTGAATAATTTAAGTTGATCATCAAGAAATCAGGTAAAAAGAGACCTAAGCTGGTTGTCCTGCCAGCCACCAGCATGAAGTATAGGTGATGCGGTATGGAGAAAACATTCGGTTTTACCGTATACCAGCTAACGGAGAACACAGATAACAGTGTCTACTGATGGACCTGCATTATATCAAAGTTTCCTTGGCAGAAGTCAACAGCAGGTTTGCTTCGAGCAGCTCTAATATGAAACTATTGCAATATCACTGGGTATGTAGAGACAGAATACATGGACTGCGTGCTAAAAATTTTTTAGTCAAACTGGGTTATAGTGAAAGAAAGCTCAAAGAAGGCAAGTGTAATAAACATAAATATTAACGTTATTCTAATCTCAGACTAGATCTTAGACTACACCTCAGACTACACTGATGATTCTATCATGATTCCTATTGAAAGAAGAACAGTAAAACCAATATTCACCTAGACCTATTATTCTGCAGATGAAGATTCAGACAATCTTCATGTTCTCTGAATTCCCGTATAAAGGAAAACAAAATGATAATAATTGGCTATAATTTCGGTGCACATCACCTCATATTGGGAACTAGTGACGTCAACACTAGAACTGAGTCACTCGTAGAATTCGTCCTAATGCCTAGTACTATACTCTTCGCGAAACGAATTCAACGGTCAAATCTCATACAAAAGAGCTTTACTGACGAATTGAAAAACTCTTTTTGTATGGGATTTGACCGTTGAATTCGTTTCGCGAAGAGTATAGTACTAGGCATAACCAACAAATAAGCTTTAAGGGCAAGACACCAACGTTTCTGATAGTCACTAGGCAAGATATACAATACCTCATGTTAGTGTAAAACGAAGCAGTACATTTAGTAAGGAAATGAAATTTTTTAATAGAAGATCAGATATCTAATCATATACACTAAACTTTGCTCACAAATACTCTTACAATAGGGCTGCGAAAAATTCTCCCGAGTTACACTAACAATTACACTAAAGAATACAAAATAATTCTCGAATCTCGGACACCTACCTTAAAAAAAAGTTCCAAATACAAGAGTGTTATGGTTGAAAAGGCAGTTAGAAAAACTTAGACGATCCGCAAAAACAGAATTCAACGGGAGCCAAAAAACCAACTTGAAAAGCTTATAAAAAAAGCTCTCAACATAAAATAAAACAAAGTGAATTAAAAAGAAAGGTCTGAAGTATCTTTCGCACTTCAGAGACTACCAGAAAACAACAATTTATGCTGGAAGACCATCGCACATGCTAGTAGGACTATTTTGCACTCCCGTTGGAGAGATGCTAATTATTTTCATAGATCTACTGAAAGTTCTGCTTAGTGCACACTTTTCGAAGTGCACATCACTGATTTGACTATTTATCACGTATTCATAAACATCACGGTAGCTCTGCTCGCTAAAAGCCTAGACAGACAGGCACTTAAATTACTAATTTACTAATGATCATTTATACCTAAATTGGTAATATAAAAGGTGCTGACACACAGCCCTTGCGTTAATGATGAATACTGTCACTGCCTGTCTGTCACTCAAAGGAATTAGTTTTTGAAAAATGGAGAAATTGAATGTGTTTTAAGTGTATGTTTATTTACTCTTACTTTTTTATGTTCTAATTGATGAAGTTAGAGTACCAACCACACAAGAACTACATTAAAATTCTTCAAATATTTCGAATTTAAATCTGACAGCTCAAAACAGTGGTTTTCTTCTTCCTTTTCAATGCAAAATGCGACTTTTTACAACGAGACTTTGTATTATATCGGGTAACACTACTTCATTTAGGAGTAAATTACCAAAGTTTGATGATCATTAGTGATTTGCTTAATGATTAATAATTTGGTCATTTAGTGGTGATTAGTCAAAATTACCATATGACACACGGCACTTAAATGATGATTTACGGCAAATGATCATTTAGGCTGCGCTGTCTGTCTAGGCTCTAAGGGGCTGGTCCAAAGCAGCGACCCACTGCCCGCGGGTTTGAAGCTCGCTGTATGCTCATGGTTGCATTTGTTCGTTTTATGTTACCTGAAGAGCCGGTGATTGGGCATAATATCAGCACCCCACTAATTAAGTCTCATTTTATAGCTTTAGCGGTGATTGGGTATAGCACCAGCACTTCTAAAAATAGAACAATGCGTGGCACTTAAAGAATGATGGAATTGATTAAAATCGGCTCCTCCCGTTTTTGTCTCCCTAATGCTATAGCTAAATTTTCACTTCAAAAGGTAATCCCCTGAGCCTTGGCATTATCGTAGAAAAAAATCGAAACTCAGCTTATAAACCGGAATTGTGGAGATTAGTGCAAATATCATCTCCAAAGGCGACAGCAAGGTGGCCGACAAGGAAAACTGTACAAGCCAGTTAATCCAATTTCAGAGGCTGATCAAAACTGTATCAATTACCCATAAGCAGGTACAAATAATAGAAAAGTCACTTGATAATATAGAAAACTCACTAAGCTCCTTCATATGCATAGACGGAGCCTTTGACAATGCAAGGAATGATTCGCTGTAGTCTGCACTTCTAAGGAAGGTTGCTTCTCAAGATTTTACAAAATCACCAGAATTAGAAAAACCGAGGAAGAGTCCTTAAAAATTAAGAATGCTGAAGACTGTCTGCAGAACGAGGTGTAATACTTAAGAATGTACCTGGTGAAACAAATCATCTAGGGCAGCCATCTCAGCAAAAAGACACTGATGGTCGCTAAGATACTTCAATCAACAAGGAAAACACTTCGGCGCAATTGAGTACTACCTCCAAGGCAGACACTCTGGTCGAACAAAAAATGTTGACACCTAAACCGTATGTGACGCCGCAGTATGATGGAAGACTACCACATAAAAAATTTCTGTTTTCACCATCAATGATTACCAATGATCTGTCGGCCAATTTCAAGATCAATGAGCTCCACCTAAAAGGCTTGTATGGTTTCCGAATCATACTCAAACACCCAACTCTCATCACCAAAGTTTCACAAAAGTTTCCGTTACACTTGGCTTAAGTCTGAAGCAAAACCTGATAGGACACCGTTGCTCAAAATTAATCTCACCCATTTTGAGAACGCACTACGAAAACCGGTTTCACGGGAAAAACGACAACAGACAAGCAAATGATTTGACCGAGCTTAAACTCGCACTGAACGCGTATCACATGTCCGTTTATCGCCTCTCCATGCCACGTGCTTCCAGTGTTGGCATATCACCTCGTAGGCACAGGTTAGTTGCCAAAAATAAATAAGCAGTCTCGGATGGAGAGCGGTAGAAACGGAGCGCAGGGAAGAAATGACTTACAGTCTACTCGTAACTCACTTTCTATGGCAAAACGAGATGGCGGCATCATCTACTAATCTAATAAGAAACCAACAATGGAAGGTAAGGAGGAAAAATTCGAACGGTTACTAACGTTGAAAATTCGGAAGAAGCCGTGAGTTCCGGAGAACTATCTTGTAGCTTGAAGTAAGCCCAAGCTAAAAAGGCAGAGCAACACATCTTTGAATCCGTGCAATAGCCTTCCGACTGAGAGTAAAGAATCCGGAATTGATTTTTTCATTTAACTGTCGAACCTTTTTTTTTAATCTCATGGACTTTCTGAGCCCACGCTGCAACGTACAAACCGAGATTGAAGATCGAGTACGACTAATCCGATCTACATACAATAAGGTACGACACAAACGAATGGCACGTAGGAAAGTGCAAGCGCAGACAACGGCAGGCACAGGTGCGCAAACTACACCGAGGGCACCTATAATTCAAAATTACACTTTGCTTGGTATTATGGCTAATGCCAATTGATATGTAGCATAAATTGAAGCAAAAAAACGGCCAAAAGCCACTTCCAAAAGAAAAGATGTGATGACACCAAATAAGTTGCTTCCAAGCATCAAACCAGCGAAGAAAACTAGAAAAACCCAAGTGTACGAGCGAAGAATGATGTCCAGCAGATGAAGGAAGAATAGACCAAGGTCAAAAGTAGTTATTGAAATTGAATGGAGGCATTGCTCGGATGGAATAATTATTAAAGAGAACCGAGCCCGATGTAAAAAATGAAGACCTCTCTAGATGAACAGGTTAATGTACGTGAAAATCATAAACAAGTTTCAATGGAATGATGCAATCATAATGAAAATACTACTACTACTCGTTAGGGCTAATAGGACTTAGAAAGATAATAGGACTTAGAAAGATTTTTAAAGGCACCCTACATCCCACAGCCAACGAGAAACGTAAGACCCCAACAGTAGGGCAAGCCCGAATTGGCTGGACATTTATGAAGATTCCAATTTCTATGAAAATGTGCTTTAAATACCTCGAAATTGGGCACATAGTTAATAGCTGTAAGAGCTCACAGGGCCGATAAATGCTGTGTTGAAGATGTTAAGCAGAGGGCTATGCAGCCACATATTGCACTAGGACCGGAAATTTCAGATGTTTAGTTTTTAAGAAAGCGTTGGACTCCAGTCGTAAATGAAGATCGTATAACTGAGCCCCAGCCATTGCCGAGCAGCGCAGGATTTGCTCTTACATTAGGTTGACGGGCCCAATGCGGACGCCGCTATAGCCTGCTAACAACTCTAAAATTTTCCTAGAGGCGTTTGAGTGACGGTCGTAGGTAGTAGAGTAGCAGTGAAGATATGCGGAAATCAAGCCCAGCAAGATGCAACGCAACAACCAAGAAACGGATATGTATTGTGTCACGGCGTCACGAATTACGCGTATTTCTATTTTTTTAAAAAAAGGGCGATGGAGATTTATGAACCAAATTATTACCGCGAGAGATCCGCCTTCTAGATTGACCCAGGTTAGTGACATTCTAGAGATAGTTAGTGATAAGTAAATACCCCAGCCGTCATCACCATACACTATGTATATATGATTAATAAGCCGTTAATTTGGTGTTCAGTTAGTAGATTGTAATAGTTAGGGCTAGTACCTAAACACGTGACGGCTGCCCTACCCACGTGTAAACAACACGAGCGAAACTGGTACAACGATTTTCGCATAGTGGGCAAATATGTACGAGCACCATTAACAAGTATGTCAGCATTTCAACCAACTTCAAGTGATAAACTTGAAAATTGAGACATGAGCTGTTTTCTAAGTAAGCTTGGAATTCGAACAAAAATAAGACGATGGAAGAAAAAAATATTGAAGGGGGTTGGAACGAATCCTACGAGAAAGAAAGAGGTCGTTAGTTGTTCGAAGTAGACGGACGTCCAGAAAAATATCGAAAATTAATTGGAGTGGAGATTATTAATTGCTCTGAGTGAAAAAAAGTAACGAATATTAATTTGATTTTTTTTATATTTTCAATCCGAAATTTCGACCTGGATCGAGACAAGAGTACGGAGTCGACTGGCAGGAGTCATCCAGGGGAGCAGCAATCATCCAGGGGAGCAGAGTGAACTACAGAATTCGACGGAAGGGGGCCCCAGCAAGACAGAAGTAGTAAGTTAATGGGCACATTATATTTAATTTTTTTTTTGTTTTTTTTTTTTGGGTTCGATACATCATATAGATCTAACTATGTTTTTCACAAAGAAAATTGTCATACAAAATGTCGAAACGTACAAATAATGAATGATATTGATGCGATGATATAGAAATTATATGATTTGAAAGTGAACGGTTTTTAACTCTGTGAGATTTAATCTGGACGGCGGTATTTCATTATTTCGACGATTTCTGTTACCTCGCGCGATCTTTTTCCGCAGCTTACTGTTCACCGTCACAGCTTCTCGCTTGAGTGCGACGGTAGTTCGGTAGCTCCGGTAAATCCAAGCGAGTGGCACCCGAATCATCCCGATTTTCGCGAGTAAAGCCGCCCGGAACTACCCCCCTTTTGTCCCAGTCGGGGAGAAAAGGGGTTTGAACGTGTTACACGTGGAACGGTAATAATGGGCTGAAATTGGGAGGCATTTGCATATATAGCTGTTATACAGCACCGAGTCTAGCAATGACGGAGTACGAACGGACGGTGGATAGTATTGCAATAGATGTGAGGTAGCACAACCGTAAAATCGTAGCCGGTGACATCAACGCTTTGATGGATTAGTAGGAAAACCGGAAAGCTAACGCTAGAATGCAAATACTTCTAAAAATTTTTTTGCAGCAAACATTGAACTGAAATCAAGAGATGTTGAAAAGCGATTTGGAATGTCTGAAATGTTGTTTCAACGCTTAAAACAAAAATCAATTTTACAATGTGCTGAAACTATTAATGAAAATACTAGACACCAACAAACCACAAAAAATCACACCTAGAACACGAAATTGAAGAAAAAGCAACGCCATAGCATAAAATGCAGGGTTTGTAAGTAATGCTCTGTAGCTGGTGGAATCAGAAGTTGCTAAAACCAAATGAAATTATTTCTGACAATTAATCAAAATATACGCAGCAGTCGGACGGGACGGCTCGAATGGAAGAACCGATACGAAAAATCAATATTCCATTGCGACAATGCTCAGCCAAATGTAGCGCAACTATTTTCAAACTACATATCTGGAGAATGTCCGATAGGAAGTTCTTCCCTTACCGTCTCATAGTCTAGACTTCTACACTTCTGACTATAATTTGTTTCGATCGATGATAACTGCCCTGGCCCGAATAGGCTTCACTTCAGTTCAGGGAATCTAAAAATTCAATTTACACCTTAACTTGTAAACTGAATATTTTTTTGGAATGGAATCCATAGATTACCTGAAAGACGGGAAAATGACATACCAGCATTTTTAAATAAAGCCTCTATTTCACAAAAAAAGAAACTTTAAAACATACTTGCTCATATGTGGAGACGTTTATTTTCAGCTCAATATAAATATCAAATCTACGAATTTTTCTATTATATATGTGAATAACGATGCATTTTAAGCTGAGTTTTCAAAAAATCATTCGTGGACACTTTGCTTATTATTTTTATTATTCACTAAACTACGCCACTGCTTGTGCATACATTACATCTCTCATTTGACTCTGGTATGCTTAAGATTAAGCGCGAAAAAAACTTTTCACTCCAATTTCAAAATTTTAATAAAAAAGTTTCAAGGATATCCTCTGAAATAGCAAAGTTCTAGGTTGTTTCTTAGAAAAACAACATTATGTTAAGTGGGAGTGTAGCAAATTTAACGAGTAGCTGCTCGTCGGTGAGCATTAAATTAATTAACAACATCGTTATGCTCATCAACATCGTCGTCATGGTTTGAGCTACGAAAAAGTGAGAAACGAATGTGACCAGAGCTCACAGGAATAAGAGGTTTCCTTCAAATCGAGATTTTCGCAAATTATAAGATAATTTGATTTTTCCCCTGGAACAGTTCGGATTTTATGTAGTGTGTTTTGTTGGTGATGTACGAAATTAATTATGTGTAGCTATTCTCTTTGTTGGCGTTTTTCTCGGAGACTTAGTCAAGTTCAAAAGCAAATTTTATCCAGCCACACTAGCAGACATGAAGGTTTTAGTAAATTGAATTGTTAGTTTTATTAGTTCCTCCATGTTAGTTTTATTAGTTCATTACAATTAAATATTTTAGTAACAGTAAACTGAGAGTAATAGGTCAATCATATTAAATGTAACATCTGAATTTCCATTATTTTGACCAAATTTCGGACAAAGAGCATTGAGCATATGAGCATCACCTTAACGTAAAATTGGGTAACTGAAACCTGTGTAAGCTATACATTTAAGCAAAAATTGGATTAAAAAAAAATTAACGATGAATAATTACATTTGTATAGTTGAAATATAATAGCATTTTTCTATAAAAGTGCTAACACGTACCTATTCTTAAATTTATTCAACTCATTTATAAATTTATTATTTTTTTAAATATTTCGTATTTTTATTTCCAATCAATTTATTTGATCATGTTTCTATGCTTTGCAAATTCGTCTTGTGATAAAACCAAAAAAACACCTCTGATAGCTTGTTTAGGGTTTTGCAACTTATTTTTTTCACGCGAAGTGTGCGGGTGTCACTGTAACCATGGGTTATTGGATTAATCGCTCGGATTTCGATATCCATAGCTACTGTACAGAATGGCACGAACATTGCATATCAACGTACGTTTAAAGACTCAGAGCCAATTTCTAAACCTTTACTGTTCACAAAGTTTTTTACTATTTAGTTCGGGGAAATCTAACATGGTGCTTCGGAAAAATTAGGGGAAAGCTGAATTTTGGTGTGAACCTTGGTACTAGCGTGTTGAACAAATTGTCAAAAGTCTCCATCGATCCGAGTGCTGCGTCACTTTTTATACGGGGTCAAAGGTCACCAAAAGTGACCTTTCTTAAATATCTCAGTAACGGCTACGTCTTTAGAAAAAGAGTGTATGACAAATTTATAGTTTAGCAAATTTCCAACAAAAAATATTATGTAGCTTTTTCCTGTAACCATAACCGTTTTTGAGATATATTGATCTAAACATTTGTTATTAACAGTACTGTCATTCTCATCGGCATGTTGATATTATCAGATTTTGATTACGACTTGGCATGTTTGTGAGTTTGTTTTTCTATGGTTAAGAGGCGCATAAAAAGAACATGTACACAAACTTATCTACCAGACTTCAGGGTAGGTCAAACTCGTCATACATTGTTTTTCTGAATACTTGACCGTTACTGAGATATTTAGGAAAGGTCACTTTTGGTGACCTTTGACCCCGTACAAAAAGTGACGCAGCACTCGGATCGATGGGGACTTTTGACATTTTGTTCAACACGCCAGTATCAAGGTTCACACCAAAATTCAGCTTTCCCCTAATTTTTCCGAAGAATCCGACATAAAGGGATTTCACTGGGCTATATTCTACAAACTGGAAAAATACAAAAATTTCAACGGGGTGCCCACGACGAACCTATACGATACAAATGAATTCTCAATAGGGCTCTCTGGGGTTGAGTGTGTGGAGTAAGACTAGTCGAGCAACCACGCGAGTGCTGGGAAGACTCAGTAGATGCACATAACAGATCGTTTATAGCTGCGCCGAATTAGAGGACGCGGCCATTATGGAGGCCAAGGTTTGATACAGAATGTAGTCCAATGATGATGCTGGTGGTAAGTTCCTCTAAGGTTTTGATTCCAAAGCTTTAAAATAAGATTTTATCTAACTTTCGACAACGTCTCCAGTATTATTATGTATATTATCCTGTTGAGTTTCCACATTGGGCGCTAAAATTTACTTCTCCCCAAAGTAAAGGAAAGACTGGAGAGTTGAATCCTCTTTAACTTAAACATGCATAATGGTGTGTAGACGAATTGAAACTTGAGAGTTCAATCATGTATGTAAAGCTATGGAAGATAGCTATGGTTTTCTAACATCAAATTAATTGTTAAACTATTCCTTGAGCTGCTAATATTTTTCTCTCTAATTGATCTATGGCTCGAATCTCCCCCAACGCACGCGAGAGTTGATTAAAGCAGTAGAGCAACTTGACCATATCTATTTGGAAAATAATGAGAAATAATTTTACAATCTCAAATATTTTTGAATTATACTTCAAGTATAAATATAAAAACCTAACAATAGACATTCCTATCCTTTTATACTTAAATACTAAGATAAAATATAAACGTTTTTCCAATCAAGCATCGTAACTAAAGAGTTTGTTGTTCAAAAGTACATTTCAAATCACTTTTATTGCTTGATATTTTAGACCTTAAGGCTCGCATTCGTAGCATATGAAAATTTCCAACAATCCAACACATATTTCGTAAATATATCTCTCGCAGGAAATACAAAGCCTCATGTCTAAAACCGTTTCTCTTAGGCATCTCTAAATCTGGATTATCTGTCCAATCAACGTCACTAGAGCTATCAGCATATGGAATGATATATTCATAATTAGGTTCGGTTGCACTGGTTTGATTGCACTTTTTGGTTTTAGTTTTACGTATTTTCTTTTTTTAACTTCACTTTCTCTCTAACTTTAGAAATTTTTCTTTTTTGGCTTGATTTTCGACTACAACATCTTTGAAATGATTATTCTCACAATCAGTTTCACTCCTATTTTCCTGGATCGTTTTTTTTTCATTTTTCTTATATTTGAAACCTTATGCAATTTTTTATTCAGTTTTATTTTATTAGAAATCCCACTCCCAATGGGTTTTGGATCGTCTATATCAGCGGTCGGGGAACCGGGGTAAATTACCCCAAATGGGGTAAAAATGAATTTTTTTGGGTAATAGGGAAATTTTTATAATATTTCTATTGCTATTTCATAAACGTGTTAGTATGTTTACAAACTTAAACAATTCAGCGTGAGGGCAGTAGCCCGAGCCGCTAATTCGGGTTGAAGTCAAGTTTTTCGTTTGGTGTGTGCGTGATAAGCAAGAGACGCGCGTTGTGTATGTGTGTGCGTGCTTGCGATACGGTGTTTCTTGCATCAGTCATCAGAGGCGCTGCGTACGTTGTAATGTTTAAACTTAGCACTCAACGGTCAGTTATGCACGGGTTTCCGACGCGTCGTTAGATTGTGTGCAAATTACTGACGAGACACATCATTTCATCATAAATTTCAACTATCAAGGTAAACGTGATTTGAAAATTTAATTTAATGTAAGTGTTTTTCAACCACTGTTTCTGTCACCCTTCAGATGGCAGCAAATAGGAAAAGAACATACCAAGAAGAATTCCTTAATTATGGTTTTACAACAATAGAAGACAAAGGTACGATGAAACCACAGTGTGTTGTATGTTTGAAAATACTGACTTCAGAATCTTTAAAAAAAAGTCAATTGAAGAAACATTTGGATAATTTGCATCCACATCTGTCATCTAAACAGCGAGAATGCTTCGTAAATTTAGAAATGCCTGTTAAAAGACAAAGATTGGACAGCAACTGGTTAGGTACTTTTGATCAGCGTTCAGCATCAAAGGCTAGCTTTGAAGTAGCCTGGTTGATTGAATACTATTGGTGAAGATTTGATTAAACCAGCAGCTGTGAAAATGACAGAGATCATGTGCAAAGGTTTTCAAAATTGCACACGAGGAGGCGGTAAAAAAAGTTGCTGCCATTTGCAACAACCTACCTTTGTGAACAAGGCTTTTCCACTCGAATGAACATAAAAACGAAAAACAGAAATCGATTAAACGCCGAAGACTGTATTTAAATTGCTCTTACATCAAAAAGTCCCAATTTTGAAGTAATTATATCAAACATGAAGCAACATCATTTTTCCAAAACCTAAAGGGGGAAAGTTTTCAATCAATTTTTGTTTGTTTCAATTTACTTTTATTTTGTTTGTCTATTACATACTTACTATTTTCATGCAACTTTTTTTATAAATATGCAAATGTAAATTAATTCAATAAATAATGTTTATTTAAAATTTACATTGATTTTTTTCTTTTCAGAACTTAGGCAAAAATATTTTGGGGTAATGGTTAAAAAAGTTCCCCGACCACTGGTCTATATCATTTTTTTCAGGCATTGCTTCAGAGTTCTCGTTTTTCCTGGCTGAAGGTACGTTTTCGAAGTAGGTTAGGTTAGTGAAGAAGGCTGCTGGAAACGCGGCCAGCATTAGGCCACCAGTTTGGGCCCATTTGCCACCTTCATAGACAATCAGACGCATTCACACTTACAGCCATGGCAATGGCGGGATTCAGACCCACAGGCCCCGTAGCACGCCACTTGTCTGTCTGACGCTTTTAGCGAGCAGAGAAATTGTGTACTAAAATTGATGGACTTTCCATATCAGGGGAGAAAATAAGTTCAGCATGACAGTTTTGGGATGAAGCAGACTTTGCTGGGGGTAACACATTATCATTCGAGAAACTTCTGTCTATGACTGTAGAGCACATGAAGTCTTCGTCGCTGAAAATATCAGGGTTAAATGGATGAATGCCAGAACTTTTGCATCAAGTTACGAATGCTTAATTGACTGAAAGCTTGTGATATCATCGTTTTTATAAATCCAAAAATGTTGAAAATTGTTATAGTTTTTCCGGAATTCGACAGCATCCAGTTGATTATCACACTGTTGTATCTCGACTTAAACGAAGAATAAATAGCAACGTCTAGTAACTGCAATTTGCCGTGCGGAGGAAACTTTAGTAATGTTATACAGTTTCTTTTGCAAACTTTACTACGTTCACGCTCGTTCACGCTTATATGCGTCTCGTGATTATCAAGAATTTCGTGATGGTCAAAGTTTCTTTTGATGGACAGAAAATTTTTTTGAAATGTTATATAAATTTTAAGAAGCTCATTGTAGTCATCTACTCGTTAGAGTATGTACATCTGAACCTTCTGGCCCCTCCGACACAAAATCAAAAACGGTGGTATAATAAAATAGAAAAATAGAAAAAATACTAAAAAACGGTGACGTAACATTACTAATTGCATTAGCTGCAAAACTGATTCTAACAAGAGTTCCTCTCTCAGCAGAAGTATTTAGACTTTTTGTTGGCTAGCACCTTAGGACAGTCTTAAACAGCGTTACATCCAGTTTCATCGCAATTATAAATGTTTTGCGGGTCAAATTTGTATTTTTCTCATACAGATCTTAAATTTTCAAAAAAAACGCTGTCATTTTGTTTTCGTTAAAACTGGTAGCTCTTGACAAGCCATTTGCTTCAGGAGTAGGTAGACTGATTTCAAAATTTTTTGAACAAACACCCGGAACCATTCTTTTCCACCAGAACTATTTTTTTACCTAACTGTCTAGCATGTTTTAGTGTTTAATGAAGTAAACTCAAAAGCCAATTTCATTGCCATTTACTGCAGTTTACTAAGAACTCATCTAAAACCTTTTCCTCTGAACTTATGAAAACAGGTTAAGCTTTGTCCCAACTGTAAGAGTTGTATTACCGGGTGAAATTAAGGAAAACTTAAGTTCACTACATACTACGTTCATTTCAGATTAATTTGGAGTCTCTTGGCTATTCGTCGTTCACTGCTTGTCGGCTTAAATTTTTACTTCGTCGACCAGGTTCTCAAAACTGGTTAGTTCTAGTACACAATTGCATAATATTGTACTATTCGAAATATGACTATCATTTTACATTGACTAACTTCACACAATAAAAATCCTCAAATTTGCGATAACCGAGCATCCATCTATTTCAACATAGTACGGGTTGCTAACCGTTTGTGGTCGGAGTACAATTTCATCTTATACTTTGCCTGTTTGTTCTGACTAGACTACCGCAACGTAAACATTTTCAGGGCGGCGTCAAATAAATATTTCATGCTTAACTAGTAGTTGCTCTTCGATTTGTATTCTTTGTGAAAATGTCTTTAGTTTTAGAAACAAACTAAATGAAATTCTGCATACGTCTATTGCTGATATTCACCATATCGTCGCTGTGAAATCAAACCGGCATATCTGCAAAATACACATTCTTCACTAGAGCGCTTTAAAGTTTTCGCATTTGGGCTATTTCCACGTGAATGCAAAGCGGCAAAACACCATTAGACGGGTTTTTATTCAACTTTACGATATGCCGGTGCGACATAAAAATAGAGGGGAAAATAAGGAATTTTTTGATACCAAAAACTCAAAAACTCAATTTTTGCAGATATGCCGGTTTGATTTCACAGCGACGATATAATCTGTTTCACGAAAACATGGTTTACCGACAATATTCGAAATAGATCATCCACACCGTGTCATTTTGTGTTTTGGAGAGATCGTGATCGCCGTTCTTCTTGCAAAATTGATGGCAGTGGTGTTTTAATCGCCATCCATAAAACTCTTCGTGGAGCGTTCTCTGCCAAGTTTGTTCCTTCTTCTCCTGTTGAGTGTGCTGTTGAACGTATTTCTCTATTTTACTTATTTATTTATTTTTTTATTTGGTGCTTATTCAATACAACAGGCAAACTGCCCAATTACAGATTGGATACAATGAAAATAAATAAAATGACAAGAACTAAATAAGAATATATAAATATAAAATATATAAAAAAAATACAAGAAAGTAATTAAAGTATTATGTAGTAAGAAAGTAATTAAAGTATTATATAGTAAAGTAAAATTAAGTAGAGTAAAAAAGAAAGGAAAGAATCCATTATAAGCAAAAAAAGAAAATAAAATTAGTGTATTAGAATCAAAAATTTTGCCTTGGACCATATTTTTGAAAATGGCAATAGATTGTGGAAGGGAACCAAGTTGAAGACTATTGTGAGTGCGTAAGAGTCGTGAAACGGGAGAGTAGAAGAAAGTGTCAGTACGAGCATACGGCACTTCAAATAGAATGGTGGACCTGATTGGCCTTACAGATTCCCGCTCAATGAACAAAAATGTTAATGAGGAAGATAGTTAGCCGTGACAGATTTTGAAAAGGAAACTCTCATCCAAATAAACTCTGCGCTGTTCAAGGAGAGGAATGTTAAGAAGAGATAGACGTTCACTATAGGGTAAATATGGCAGACTATATTTAAAAAGTAAAGTACGTGTAAACCTGCGCTGAACTAATTCAATAGCGTCAGAGAGGTATTTGAAACTAGCACACCACACTTGGCTTCAGTATTCAAGTACAGAACGGACTAGGGTAATAAACAGGTGGACACAAGTATAAATACTAAATGAATTGTGGCAGGAACGAACCACGAAGCCAGCAATTCGAGAAGCTTTTCTAGTGATATTAAGGACACGAACTTCGAATTTCAGTTTGCGATCAAATGTGACCCCAAGATCTGAAAAATGATCGACACAAAAGAGGATAGTGCCATCAATACCATAAGGAAAGACATGAGTGTGAAGCTTAAGGGAAAAGGACATAGAAAAATACTTGGAAACACTAAGGGACAAACAGTTCAAGTTACACCAACCAGAGAGATCCAGGAAATGGAAGAGATCCAGGAAAGCAGAGGTTTGCGAATGCCATAATGCTTCAGTTTGACAAGAAGCAGCATATGATTAACAGTGTCAAAAGCTTTGTCAAAATCAGTATAAATGACATCAACTTGATTGTTGCTGCCAATTGCAGAAGCAATTGCATGAGTAAACTCAACAAGGTTCGTAGAGGTGGTCCTGCTTTTTACAAAGCCATGATGTTGCGCTGTAAAGACCTGGCACTATTCTGCATATACCACAATGTATCCTGTAAATTTCAGTTCAATCGCTGAAATTTTTTGATAATATATATATATATATATATATATATATATATATATATATATATATATATATATATATATATATATATATATATATATATATATAAAAGAGTTTGATCTACTTTCAGCTCAAGTCACTGTTATCATCGCTGGTATTTACCAGCTATTGAAAACATAAATTCATTCAGAAAAATGTTCCCTACACAACTATTCTTCAAAAACTGTGATACGCTATCCACTGTATCATATCAATAAGCTCATACAAATACCGACATATTATACCGCCGAAATTCTCGAGGCATCCACGTGCAAATTAAACATCATACAATGTTTCTGATTCCATTGTGCGAAGTACGGATGGATGCCGAGGAACGTCTGCATTCAATCCTGTTTGTCGATTTGTCGATAATAACAGAATAGAAAAGCGCTATAGGGCACCAGGTCAACGTGCAAGAGACAGTTTGCAGAAACTTTTCAATTTCCTCTGTCGTCGCTTCAGCTTGACTTGACTAGTACGAGAGTGAATCAAGGAATTCAGATTGTCTAATGGAGCATGGGGGTGAATGCACATATCTCTGTATGTACATATATCGTGTCGGAACGCGAATCGAATAATATCTATCGGATGGCATTGAGTCCTGGAACATTCGATTGAAAGCAGAATAAGTATGCTCTCGTATCTCCTACAATTCTGCCCCTTCTCTGCATGCAGTTAAATGACTTGAAGATGTTCCAACGAGAACGAAAATGAATGATGCTGAATCATTTGAACTTCTTCTATGGCTTCACTGGAGTCGTTTCAATGTTAATTTACACTTCTGAAGGCCTGAGGATTTGAATAGCGGAGAAATGAAGAAGATGACACGCGTGATACTATGGAATCTAGGTCAGAAGACTGACTTGATTCTATCCATTAGCTTCTTACTTTGACTGGAAAAAGATTGTTTGATAAAATTAGGTGTAATAAGAATAACGACTTCTTCAGAATGAAAAATTTGCTTTGATCTAAAATTTCTTCATTAGTCAAAAACCGATAGAATCAGAGCTTAAACGTTAAAAAATTGTGCGACAAAGAGATGATGAATTGTGAGAGTAGTCAGCTGGTTTAAGAAGGTTAAGATGATTTGTAAATGATGATTCGTAAAAATGAGATAAGTAGTCAAATTTAAATTGACCACTAAACGAAATGCAAACGAACTAACGGGAAGAGCAGCAGCAACTGCAAGCTGCTGGAAATAGAGTAAGATAAGTAGGATAGCCGAAAAAATGGCTTAAAAGGATGAGCTGAAAGCTAACTTAATTTGGCCGGAGAGAGGAATTGTCGAAATGGAGACGAATCTCTTTGAAGCGAGTATTTCCGTTTACTCGAAGGCAAAAAAATCGTTAGAGGAGTACCCAGTACTAGCGAGGAGACATCTAGGTTAGAGAGAACAGCTGAAAATAAAGCTGCAGGTCTACATTAAACTTTCTGAAGAAAAAGAAGCAAAACAAGCACTGACACAACTAAATTGAGCAAAAGATATGCAGGGACATGCTAATGGGAAAACGAGTTTGGGGAACGAAAAACTGAGCGTAGCATCGGTAAAGAGACTTTGTAGACATTTGCTAGGAAAATTGTGGGAATGACACAAAGTCAAATCAACCTTCAAACTGGAAGCCAATAAACCGATTTGAGGAGGCTAAATCAGTTACCTGAGATCTCCCAGAAATTAGTAGAGGCCCGGCGGAGTGGCCACGTTTCATAACGTGGTGAAATATTAAAAAGCGAAAGCGACATTGGATCGAGTAGGAGGATCGTTTTCAACACGATTTCTAGGTAAGTTTCCGGCCAGAAGCCATTTTCATGTATAATACATCAGGCAAAGCTAGGTGTCCATTCTATGAAAAAGGTCAACGCAATTAATGTTGGAAGCTGACTAAAAAGATTCTTAACAAAAATGGGAAATAGTGAAATGGAAAAAGCTGTGCTTTTACTGTCTTGGAGACCCTCAAAATTGTTGTCAAAATAAGAAACATTGTGGTATTGGCGGATGTGGAGGATACCATCATCAAATCGTTCATGGCTAAAAAAAAGTCTGCAAGCATTAGCTAAGAAGAAGTGAAACTTAATAGAAACATAAACTCTGTCTGAATCAGAAAGACTTCTTACGGCTCTCCCCTAAGGCTTTTAGGTAAAAATGGAGAACGTATGCGGTTTTTAATGATTAATCAAAAGTCACCATGAAGACGGATTGCTTGCGTAAACAACTGGAAATATACGGTTCGATAGTCCCCTTATTATCAAATGGGTAGCTGGAACGATCAAAACAGATAACGCTTCACGAAGGAGAGAGTAAATCCTATCAGCAATGCAATGGCAAAACGCTGAAAGATCTTTACGTTCGGCCACAGTCACTTGACGTTGAGCATATGAAGTCACAATGAAACCAGCGCCGAAGGTTCAAAATGGGTAGCTATAAACAAGTTGTTTCAGTTGTTGAATTAATCATCTGAAGATCTCGATAAAACACCATTGGAAAGTGCAAGTCTCATTGAATTTTCCCATTCTCCAAAACCGAAAAATTGGCATCAAAGCTACTGGAAAATTGGCATCAAAGCTAGTGCAAAAATTATAGATCATTGAGAGCTAAAAAAATTTGCTTGAATTCAAGTGTTGGTAGAAGTGGAAAAAATATTGATTTTGCTGAGGGGCGCTGTTTACTTTTTTTTATATTTTTTCGGGGCATTGTACCAAATTTAAATAATTTAATTAAGATTTGGCATTTTTCGCAACGCAAAAATAAAAGTCAGTAAATTTCCTTTGGGAGTAAACGAGCACAGTTAATTTAGTGTTGGTAATATATAAACTCAAGACTTCGGTAAAACACAAAGATCTTGACATAAAATGTGCATGCAATTTCACGATTAGATTAGGCTTAGGACCAAAAGGCAATAAAAGAGGAGGAAGTATAGCTTTTCAAAATCTACACCTACAAAGAAATTGATGTATAATTTATTTGATCAGTTGGCTGCATTTTTTTGGCGGCAATTCGCTGTGTTTATTCACTGTTACTTTCTAGTTTGACTTAAAATGTCACTTCCACATATAGCTCTGTAATTTCAGATAAAAAAAAATCATTCTTCAAGACAAATAAATGCGCATTTTTCAACGGGACTATGTTTATTATAGGATGTAACAAACAATGTGGAAAGTTCATTGAAAAATCGTGTGCAGGGCCTAGACGGCTCCTGAACGACTGAAAACAAAACTGACAGCCATGCAAGTTAAACTTAAGAGAGCTTGACGAGAAAGAAAAATTGATTCAAAACCTGAAAAATGAATTGAAACACTCTAACAACTTGCTTAAAGTGGCACAAGTTGAGAATCTCCTTTGCACACTGTACGACAGATCTTTATCGTCACTGCAAATACCGGATCATTAACAGTGCTAAATGTTACATCTTCTTAGAATTCTAATATTCAAAAAAACATAATTGCTACTGTGCTAGACCCGTGAGCTTGTGTCAGGATATCACAGAAAAGATGGCGACGATAAGGTGAAAACTATTTTCCACGAGCAACGGTGACGAAAATGCTGCAGGTTTCGCATGTTTTACTACGAGGTTTTGCATGTAAACGTAGAATGCGGTCAATTATGCTGAATGTTATCATTTCTAAAGCAGGAAGTCTTCTCTCTAAGAAGTGTTGAATTATCGAAAAGAGGAGATATTGAATCACAATAGTGCTGATTACCACCAGTATACCAGAAAAAATGCAATTGTCGATCAAAGGTACTGCTTCATAAAAGTGTTTTCCCGAATTCAGATTTTCAATTTCTCTGATAACAATCTTTCATCATCAGCTATTTTACTTTATGTTCTTTGTTAATATTAACGCCTTATGCTTTATTTATAATTGCAAACTGCTCTCAAATTTGTATCTCACGGTTCTAATTGTTTTCTCATTAGAATTATTTTGAACAGTTAATCTCAACGAACCTTCATAAAACAAAGGAAGCATTGAAGTTGCAATTGCATGTACATGACTCTAGAAAAATGCACATATCAGCATTTGCCTTCACCATCGTTGAGTAAGTCAAAGTCGGTGGGTTAACGAATCATTGTGTTGAACTTTAGCTGAAGCATCAACATCAAATATTGCTACCAAGTAAATTCATTTATTATTTACATTCAAATAATGTTGCAACAACAATTATCTGTAATCAAATTTTCACTCGAAACCGTACAGTATAAGTTTGTGTACTTGTCTTCTAGTGTACTATATGTATAGTTTCTTTGATTTCTTAACGAAATCCAGGATCAATGATACGTACTACATCCCAGCCAAACCATTGATATCTGAGATGTGCAAACGCTGGGCATTCACAAAGGAAATGCTCTGCTGAGTCATCTCTTCTGGCCAGGATGGATAGAGGACAATCTTTTGCAACACCTTTTTGGTACGTTTGTCCTCCTAAGCAATTGTGTCCAGTCAGTTTACCTGACAAAAAGCAATCCCACGACAACCCTCGTACGGGTCTAGGGCATAGGCGCGCCGTAGGGGGGGCCAGGGGGGGCCGGGACCCCCCCAGACCCTAGGTTGGCCCCTCCCAGAAAAATAAATATTTCCAACAGCAGACACTTAAGTTTGCACCTCTTAGGTTTTTGTGGTTACAGCAAGAGCTGTGTAGTGCAGCAGTGTAAGCCTATACCAACTTACACTACTTATAACATAGAGACTGTGTTACTTGCGGTATTAATTACGATGTTATGGGACTTATTTCGAGAAATGGAGGGCAATATTTAATTTCGACAAGTTAAACGTTAAGAAAAAGACGAAAAACACCTCGCCAATCATCCTTTTTTTATTCAGATTATCTGTTCATTCCTACTAGGCAATATACAGGTATTTAGGTAAGAACACTTTTATAAACTAGCGTTTTATGCAATTATGTTTTTTCACATAACATAGTATAAGTATTAAAATGGTAGGCGATAAGGTAATTAACGTAGAATACAATTTTCGAAGTCATTTGGAGAATAAAAATGGCATCCCTGCCACTTTTATGCTATCTGTGACCTATTTGGTTTACACTCAGGTTAAATGTGTGTGAATTTTATTATAATTTGATAACTGCATCGGAAGTTAAAAGGCATAGCACTTCAATTTCACCAAACGTTTTTTCATAGTGACACAGCAACCACAAGGTTCTTATCATATTCATTAAACTTTTGTCAGACCTGTATCTACTCAAGACCACTATATCCTATGAATTTTATCTGGTCGCGAGATACCGTAAAAAAATTAATAATTCGGTGCATTTTTGTGCGATTGGGAATTTTACAAGTTTAGATTTGACTGTATAAATATAGTATCAAATTCATCAATCATTTGCATTTTATTCTAACAACCGTATGAAAGATTTGTGTTTACGTACTTATGGTAGCTGCAAGGTTGCCCAGACATTATTTAAAAACGACAGAAACTTATTTTTATGCCCATTGATGAGTCTTGTCAATTTTGTGATGATCTGATGACTCGGTGTGAGGTTATCACAATGTGAAATTTTCCATAGAGTTTCCATTGTCGCCAAAAATACACCAAAATTTCAGCTCGACCAAACTCCGCGATCCGGATAGTAAAGTTCATGCACAATGAGAAAACTCTAATAGTACTTGGAAGACAGTAAATGATATGGTGCTTGAACAGTCTTGGAATATTGTGGAGAAGGTTATCGACCTTACGACGTGTCTCAGTTGCCAAAGACGTGCTTTCAGAGGACATGATGAAAGTGGTGCCAGTGATAACCGTGATTTTTTTTTGGAATTTTGTGCATTATTAATAAATAATTTAAAAAACAAGATTGTGAACTACTGTAGTGGTAAAATACAAAATGAATTGATGAAAATAATTGCTGAAATCGTTCGCGAGGATAATACAGCTAAAATAAAAGATTGCGGATTGATATCCATTATGGCAGACGCAACAAGGAACCACAGAAGGAACAACTATCCGTAGTTGTCAGAGTTGCTAAGTAGCTAGCAGTCGAAGAAAGGTTCTCAAGCCTTGTAGACTGTTCAGAAGCTAGAAATATCTCGTATTTAGCAGATATAATTTTGAACCCTTCCCGAATTGCCTGTTGTTGGACAGTCTTATGATGGTGCTAGTGTCATGTCAGGACAAAAAAGTGGTGTACAAATCTAAATTAAGATGAAACACCCTGCAGCCACATTTGTACACTGTCTAGCTCATAAAATTATCCTGGTTGTGATTGACACATTTTTCACAATCGACACGTGTACATCCTTTTCAATGCCACCGAATCACTTTACCTACACTTTTCGAAGCCATCACAACACAAATTGTTGAAGCAACTTGAAGAGGCAGTTGGTCTTAACACAAGGCGTGGAATGAGAAGTTTAAGCTCAACTCGTTAGTCAATGAGATTCCGCAATTGCAAATATGTGATCGATAGCTATGGGACTATGAAAGAGGCTTTAGAAAAAGAAATGAGTGAGGGAAAATACAACGACTCAGTTTATTAATTGGGGATCTCTCATTCAATCAGTAATCCTAAATTTGTAGAAAATCTTTTCATCTTTCACTATGTTCTTTTTATAACAAACATGTTAAGCACATATTTCCGAACTAAAAATGCAACTCTTCGGGATGGGATAAATATTGTGAATGGAACACTACTAATTGAGTGAGAAGACTTGTATTTAGTTTGGGGAAAAATTAAATCATTTGCAGAAAAGAACTGTCTGAATCTCACATTTACCAGAGGATCGCGAAAACGGAAAACAGCAAAAAGCACTTGTTTCAAAGGTTGTGCTGTTTCATTTAGCCTCGGCCACGCAGTTAGGGCTACAAAGATATTCCTGCAAACCAAATGGCTCAAAAAGAGTAAGTTACAGCACTTTTCATCTTGCCAAATGGTTTTCGGTTCTCCTAGGTAACAAGTGTTTGAAGTAAGAGATCAATTTCTTCCTTCTAAGCTTAATATATTCCAATTTTTTCAAAAATATTTTGAAACTAAGCTATTCTACTCTTCAAGTATAAGTTGCAATATATTTAGCTTGTAAACGAAAAAATATTCTTACATTTCTAATTATTTCCATTCTATTCCCGTATAATTTATACAAGCTTTCTTTCTTAGCGGTCATTGATAATTCATGTGTAGTTCATACCTACCATTCACATTATATGCATGTGGTAGTAGCTCATACGCATTCACAGACAAGAAGTTTATTTGATAATACATTTTGCATTAGCAAATAAAAAAGAATAAATCAACAAATATATAATGTATTAGTAAATTATATAAGTTGTATGAACAGTACTTGTACAAATAAAAAAAAAATCATCGCATGTCTTGAACCTTTCAGTCCCTGGCCCCTGCCAGATTTTAGGCCACGGCCCGCCTATGGTCTAGGGGTTGAAGCTGGTAGAGAGCTTCATTACAATTTATTTAATCATTGTGAATACGAGTGTGAAGTGATTAGTTCCACGACTCACTTTACCCCTGATTTAAATCAGGTACCTAATCAGAGCTAGGTGAACTCAAAGCTTGGTGCGCGGACCCTCGTCCGAACCTGGATTCGAACCAGGGACCCCACACGCAAGAAGCCAGTGCTCTACCCACTAGGCTACTCAAGCTTCAGTTTACCTGACAAGGTTTTAGTAAATTTACTACTGTTGCAAGAAATTCGGATGAATTCTTTGGTGCTCCTTGTCACTTCTGCTCAAGAAGATTACTTAGCATATTCTCCCGAAGCTGATTAAGGACACTCAACATTGCTAGACTTTGTGAGTGCATATTGCAGTATGGCATTCCTGCTGCCCCCTAATTGGCTGCCATAGTCACATCAGGGGGGGGGGGAGTCCCGTTATGGAACGAGACTAGAAAGAGTCCCCATGGTGTTAATGCATTCATGTGTCTGATTCATTGGAGAAAACCTTAAAAGTTTTTCTGCTTGCTATCAGATAATAAGCACGGGTGTTATGTTGGCGAAATGATGATCAAGCGAAGAAAATATATAATACATACTACTGTTCGAAAGTTTTATTTTAAACTGGCGATTGATAGCAATATTGTGCTCTTTTTCTTGACTTGCAATAGTGCACAGGTTACTTGTTTTGTAAACGTAGGAGAGCAAGATGAAAAAGTCCCAGCGCCCTAACCCAGTTTTCTCTAGAGTTGAATGAATGTAAATGAAACGAATGAACTGAAGGTATAAACTAAATAGAAACTCAACAACGCACTTACCGAAAGGAGGGCGAATAGGTAGTTAGCGCAGACTATGAATTGAAATGCATATTATATATTGTATGTATTTTCATATATATTATTATATATTGTATATTCGCGATGTGAATACTTAATGCAAACATTTATTGGTACGAAAATAACGAAAACACTTCGCGCCAGCAGTCCTTTGCTAGTCACATCTGCCTCACGTTGAAGTCAACCTGCTCTGCGAATTTCGTATTGATCCGATCACTGCATTGGAAGTTATAGGGATACAAAGAAATTTAGGGTTACCACCCACAAAAGTTTTCGAATTTTCTAGATCGTAATATTTGTTTTTGTATTCGACTACAAAATCACAATGGTTTGAAAATTTTATGATAAAATCGCTTCCTAGAGCTATGTCAAAAAATACAAAAACAATCATAGCTGGCAACCCTTTCATTGTTTTTCAAAATAGATTTCTACTGAATATTGCCTACAATAATTAAAATTTGCCATCTGAATTTCGTTATGATACCATGACTGTACTGGAAGCTATAGGGCAAAGAGCTTTATTTTCCTCGACGAATTTTCAAAATTTAAGGCACAAAAATTATCATAGCAGGCAGCTCCAACCAAATTTTTCGACCAAATTTCTACCAAACGTGGCTTAAAGCTACTGTGTGAGTTTCGTTAAAATCGAACGATTGAGTCAGAATTTATAGGGCTAAAAGCAGTTATCTTTTTTAGCGATTTTTCAAGATGGCACCACTGGCACAAAATTGCCCGCATTTCTAAATCACTTCTATCAAACCTGGTCCTATTTAATACCAATACATTCTGTAAATTTCAATTAATTCTGCTTATCGGATCGTGAGTTTCCGCGAACAGAAGCTTTTGATGCTACAAATATAGGTAAATTGGGCAAGGGTTACCAGGCGTTCCCGTTATACCATATCAAATTTTTTTTTGTTTATGTAAACAAAGCACAAGATTTACATATGAGTGGCTTCTTTTTGAAGAAGTGGCATTTTTTCAAGAGAAACGATGATTTGGAGGTTTTCACTTTCAGTGCCTGCCCAAGCTACAGGGTTGCTAGCACGCTCATTAGAAGCTACACAAATCTACAACTAAATAATACCAATATGTCCTGAAAATTTCGTAATGATTGAATAGCTCTGTCAAAAGTTATCGCAATTTAAAAATTTTCAAGTTTTCCCGTTCTCTTTTTAGGCACCCAGCGTACACATGGGGTTAAAAAATTCCAAAACATTATCCGATTCACATGTAAAACACGTTCGGACTTTATTTCGTCAACTTTATTTTTGCAAAAATTATTTGTGTACGGAATAATAGGTATATTAATAATATTACTAAAATGGCCGCCGGTGCCAAAGTGTTAAAGATAATTGACATTTAGTGAGACTTGGACCTATTCTGCATATGCACCAATATATCCTGAAAGTTTCAGATCAATCGGATGGCGCGTTCCCGAGATTATCTGACTGAAATTTTTTGATGATTTATGTATATATATATATATATATATATATATATATATATATATATATATATATATATAAATATATATATATATATATATATATATATATATATATATATATATATATATATATATATATATATACAGTGGCTCACAGCTTATTTGATACAGTGACTTTTTAAAAATGCAAATCACTGTAACTTTGAAATAAAGAACCCTATTCAAAAAATTTAAACGTATTTGACTAGATGCATGTTCAACGAATACAATGCAAACCAAAAATGTTCCAGCAATATTCCTCGGCGTCCGGTAAAAGAGAAATACCACTGGCGCAGAAAAATTGCAGCTCACAGCTTATTTGATACAGACACTTCAATGCGAATAAACTTCTATTTCTCGCGGAGTTAATCTGTGTTGTTTTTGTTTCTTGAATTTTTGATTGTGTTTAGACATTGGCTTTAGTAATTTTTAGCAAGATCTTGTAAGTTGAAGTGCCAAAATGAGCCAAAATTGTAAAATGGGTCATCGCACCACAATTGAACAGCGCGAATTGGTATTAAACCACTTTAAAAAAGGACAAAGTGTTCGAAAAATTGCTGAAAGTGTAAATTTGAGTGTCTCTACAGTGCAGCACATAATCAAGCCCTTCGTACACGAAAATCGGGTAGAAAATAAGAGGAGAAATGCGCCAAACAATATTTTCACCGTATCCGACCAACGATACATTGTAAGGAAATTGAAAGCAAACACAAAGATTTCCGCTCCAAAATTGGTTACTGAGGTTCATCGTGAAATAAGGAAGTCATGTAGTGCCGAAACCGTCCGACGAGTGCTACGCGACCATGATTTCAGGGGGCGAGTAGCTCGTAGGAAGCCATTCATTTCCAAAAAAAATACAATAAGCTGATTTGCCTTTGCCAAAGAGCATGTGGGAAAGCCATCCGCGTTCTGGAATACGGTTATTTTTGCGGACGAGTCCAAGTTTAACATTTTTGGCTCCGACGGAAAGTCATATGTCTGGCGCAAGGAGAACCTCAAAGCTACTGTGAAGCATGGTGGTGGTAATGTGATAGCTTGGGCCTGCATGTCTGCAGCCGGAGTCAGAAATTTAAAGTTTATTGAGGAAACAATGGGCCAAACAAAGGACTTTGATGTACTCAAAAACAATTTGCTGCAAAGCACTGAAAAACTGGGTGTTAGCAACCAATTTCGGTTGTACCAAGACAATGATCCAAGGCACAAGTCGGGAATTGTGCAATCCTGGCCGATTTGGGATTGCCCTCATTTGATGTCTCCACCGACACAGTCACTAGATATGAACGTCATTGAGAATCTGTGGACTTTGTTGGATAACAACATTAGAAAACACCAGATTTCTAATAAACAAGACCTGAAGAAAGCATTGCTAGAGGAATGGCAAAAAATTACTTCTGACATCACAAAAAAACTCGTCGACTTAATACCGAATAGGCTCTTGGCTCTGCTTAAGGATAAGGGCTATCATACGAAGTATTGAAATCAACTGGAAACCTCATAATTCACAACAATTTTAATGTTTAATCAAACTGTATCAAATAAGCTGTGACATGAAATTTGTTATTACTTTTAGTTTTTTGTTTTTTAAGATGTAAAACAGCAACTTTGTAACAAATATAAACTTGTTTAATAAACAACTAACATTTTTCTTCAAAATGGTGTTCAAATTTTCTTGATATTGTTATTATGTTTTGAGTTATTGCAACTTAATTTTTTAAAGAAGCACTGTATCAAATAAGCTGTGAGCCACTGTATATATATGGAAATATGAGTTTTTGGCCGAATCGATTTTAATACTAATTTTAAAACAGCAAAATCGGCAGTTTTCAAATTCTATATCGGACAAGAACGGTAGCCCTCATCCAGCTCAACTATATTTTAAGCATCAAAAACTTCTGTTTAAGCGAACTCACGACCAAATAATCAGTTATAGGGTTGCCAGCCATGGCTGGTTTTTCATTTTTTTGCAATATCTTAACATGCAATTTTATCATAAAATTTTCAAATGCATATGATGTTGTAGTGACAGTAAACAACAACTATTAAGAATTCGACAATTTCAAAGCTTTTGCGGTTGGAGACCTTACAATTTTTTTGTATCGCTACAACTCCCAGTGCAATCATCGGATCGAAACGAAATTTGCAGAGTAGGTTGATTTCAATGTGAACGCTTTGATGCTAACGCTTTGGTTGCCAGCGCGAGGCATTTTTGTTTTCAATAAATGTTTACGGTAAGTACAATGAAAATAAGTTACCAGTGTTTAAATTTTCCTAGTTGCGGAAATTTTTCGGATGAGAGCCCCAAAAATCTTTCTATCCCTGTAACTTTCGATCAAGTCATTGGATTAAAACTATATTCACAGAGACTTTTATTTGTTGTGCTGGAAAAATGTAGCAAGCACTGAGCATTTTCTTGATTTCTTTTACAGGAAATTTTGCTTTCAATGTTTTGTAAGATAATCAACCGATAATGAACATACTCGTAAGTAACAAGTGTTTCACTTTCTTAAATTTTTGAAATTCATGCAAGTGGTAACGCTGAGAACCTTTCCATCCTAGGAGCTTAAATGCATTGTTGAGATCAAAGCAGTATATTGCCTTTGAAACATGCTTTCAAAATCTGCATAATTCCTCTACTGTTCATTGAACATAAGTATTTCTAGCGGTTCTGATGCGCTAGAGTTTTTTTTTATTATTCTTATATCAGTCTTATACTCAGGCAGGGCATCGTCCACCTGCTGAGCGACTCGGGCTCTGGAAAGCGATACAGCTTTCGATGAAAAAATTATTGAATAATTTTGCCGCTTTCCTAGCTTTCATAGTCGTTGTATTGTTATTTTGTTATTTATGAGAATGTAGTAGAAGATCTAGCTAGAGCTATCTGCGAATAAGATTTTTTAATCGGTTTGTTCTACCTTTCTTAAAATACTTTAGGCAAAGTTCGAGTAGATACAGTACACTATGTTCCCTAGTCTGGTTAATAGCTCTATCGTCAAAGCTAGCAAGATAGAAAAGATAGGGGTTTGTTTAAAAAACTTTTTTTTTAGAATAATCTCAGCGCTTTGATTGCTGTGTCGTTCTAAGGTATGTCTAATATATACATTTTAAATGTGCTCCTTTTTTCAAAACTATAATTTTGAATTTGACAAAAGCTTACTGATTAAGAGCTTAAAAAACGATTGAGTTGAAAATGAGTTATGAACTAATTCTTCAACTTCTTCACGACCACCATAATATAATTGAAACTATTGGATAATACGAAATCAAAAATTGAATACAATACAAAAACCAAATGCTATATTTTCTTATTCTCACACTAGAGTGCATAAATCAATGTAATCAAAAAATTATAGCACATACTGAAAAAAGTAAAACTCCTCACGATATACGCAACAGTTATTCCCGCGCACGATAAAATACTGCTCAGAAAAGTTTTCCAATAATTGCATGGCCATTATGAAGTAACTTCCTGCAGAAAATGTCTTCATTATAACTTTTTTTTATGTCTCGCGCCAGGTCGAAATCGTTAAAAGTTTAAAGGGATTTGCGCAATGGGCTTCATTCTTGCATATGCTCAATAAAACTCATCTAAAAACTTTCGTGTTTCATTGGAAATCGGACGTTTCGCATGCAGTTATTCAAACTGAAATCTATGGTTTTATCTGATTTTCTTTCATCCATTTACGTTACAGTGTATGAAAAAATTTCATATGGCTTTCAAACAGTTTTGTGTTTTTCGATCGAGGACGCAATATATTTGAAATTTAGGTTAATGGCCGTTTTCGGTGTTCAGAGCTGTGACTTCCACCCTAGAAAAACATGTGAATGCAGCTCATTCTCACCACATGCAACTATAGTACATAATTATGCAAGCGCAGGGGGTCCAGGTATTGTCGAAAGCTACTTCGAAATATGTTGAAAAAGGAAAATGTGTGCTATTTGCAAACAAGGTTTTGCAGCAAATTTTAACTAAACCTACACTTGTTTATAAAGGAAAATGGGTTTTCATATTATATAGCCGACATTGTATATTCTTGTTTCGTTCTATTTTCGGCGTTTAATGCATGGGTTAATGAAGAGTTTTGTCCATGCTTTCATGCTTTTTTCGGACAAATTGCTTGAGGCTTAATGCCATTGAATGGGTTATTTTAAATTTGCTGAACATATTATATGCTGAGACAAATATACATTGAATGTGTGGGATATAATATACGATATACGATAATATAAAAATACGAATCAACGGCTTTGCTAAGCAGTTCATCTACACCCGTTGCCTTGGCGATTGTAAGCCATTCATGTTTCCACGCATAACTCAAAGATAACTCTCCAGTGAAAATCGGCTCAAGTCATGTCTAATAAACATATGCGAAAATTCAGTCATCGTAAAATTTGATCTGACCCCAACTTTGGTAAAATCATCTTTCCCATGAATGTCTCTACAACTAAGCGATACCATTTCCATATTTTCTTTTTTTCCTTCGTTATTTCTATTTGGACTGAGCACGTGTCGTAGACATTCACAATTTGGACACACATCAACGACTAACTTATACAATTTTCGGGTTCTTCGCCCCTTTTGTTCGTCTAACTGAATTTCAAATTGAGACGTTCAGATTGATATTTTGGGTTTTCATCCCCCAAGACAGAGTACGAAGTAGATGCCTATGTACATACATACATACATACGCATGAATCTTTTTCCAATTTTCGATGGTGCATGCATGACCTGAGATTCAGGGAATCGCAAATATTTAGGTTTGTTCAAGGGCATGTCTTTATTTCCATCAGCACCCTCTGCCAATTCACTAACTCAAATATTGATGTATGCTTGTTGACAAGGACTGAGCTTGTACACTTCAAGATGCCGTTTTATTTGCTCAAAACGCTTCAAATTTCTGTCTGGGTCAGTTGACTTGCTAGCTAGCGTGCACAAAGTAGACATCACATTTGGTTAAAATTCAAACATTTATGATATACTCGTAATTCAGTTTTCAATTTTTATGTTTATTGAGGGAAATAAGAATGATTTGAATTTGACTAGGGTTGGTGAGATACGCTTATAGAAGGGAAAAATTATTGAAGAAAATTGATTGAGTAGATGTGTGCAACAATTAGGTACCTGTCAAGCTCCTATCTCTCTAGCTCTGCTATGACTAAAAACACTAAAAACTTTTTGCATAGGGGGCTGACTATACTTTTGAAACAAAACATAGCTAGTAGGCTCGTGATTTTCTGCGATTCTTAAATCAAAGTAATGCGCTTCCGAAATTAAAAACTCTTATTAATTCAATCAAAACTCCTTAAAACGTTCACGCACAAGAAATTTTTACAATTTAATAAATAATACGCTGTCGTTGACCTGATTCTTCAGTTAGTTTTGACAGCTTCAATTCGTTGAAGGACTATTTACGTGCCCCGATCAGGTTTTGCTGGTGATGTTTTTGCTCTATCGGTCAGACGTTTTGGTCGATTTCAGCTCGGTTTTTACTCTGGGTATTTTTCCAAATACGTACGTGCCTTCAGTAAGAGTATGCATGCAACAATACACCTGATGAGAAGCTAACCACCCTCATCACCTCTGGGGAGAGTTACGGAGTTGCAATCTCACTATTCCACCCCAGTAGTGGAGTAGTGAGATTGCGGCTCTTCGAAGCGAACACAGGAAGGAGTTTAAACTTGAAAAATTACTCAACGGTTAGTAAAATTTTCAAGCCATATTCAAGCTTTTCAAAAATGCCTTGTGTAAGGCGAAAAAAGCCTCATAGAAACCTTTGCGTGCCAATATTTAAGGTATCACTGAAACCACTCGTCGTCGTCGTAGCACTACAGCCGCTCTCGGGCCTTGGCTTCTTATAGGTGACGCCTCCAGTTGTCTCGGTCCAATGACCGCGTCCTCCAATTTCGAAAACCGAGCAGCTTTTTGCAGTCTTTATCGACAGAGTCAGATCAGCGTTTTCTGAATTTTCCCACTGGTCTTCGACCCTCGGCTCTTCCGTCGAATACCTTCTTAGGTACGCGATGCTCGTCCATTCGCTGCACGTGACCAGCCCATTACAGCTTCCGCAGTTTGATTATTGTAGCAAACTCTGGCTCATCAAAAACCTCGTACAACTCGTGGTTATACCTTATCCGCCATTGGCCGCACTCTTGTTTAGCTCCAATTATACGCCTGAGGACCTGTCTTTCGAAGGCGTTCAGCATATTTGCGGATGCTTGGGTAAGGGTCCAAGTTTCACATTCGTAGCACAACACAGGTTTGGTCATTGGTTTGTAGACTTGGAGCTTCGTCTTCCTGTGTATCCAGCTGGTTTACAGTAGGGCCAGAATGGAGTGGAAAGTTTTATTAGCGAGCTGTATTCCCCGTTTAATTTCATCAGTTTCACTGCCTTTCGTTGTCAATTTCGAGCCTAAGTATATAAATTCGTCCACATTCTCTAAATTATATTCGTCCAGAATTATATTTCGTTTAATGGATTTCTTCTTTCTTGTTTGCGTTATGATTTTTGTTTCCATCTGATTGATCTTAGGGCCTACTTCTTTGGCTTCTTGGTCAAATTTCAACAGGAGTTCTTTGGCGGATGTGAAAGAACGTGACAAGATGTTAATGTCATCCGCTTAGGCCACTCATTGGTTTGACTTATACAAAAGCGTACCCCCTGTGTCGACAGGAATCTTCCTTATCACGTACTCAAGTTCTAGGTTGAACAGCAGGGGGCCAACCCATCGTCTTGTTTTAGCCCCACATTTGTGTCAAAGGCGTCAGTTAGACTGTTGTTGATTCTGACTTATGATACTGTCGACGTCATCGTCACTTTGGTCAGTCGGACTAGTTTTGCCGGGATGCCGAAGTATAGCATTATTTTGTACAGTACGTTTCGGTCAATAGTGTCATATGCTTGTTTAAAATCCACGAAAATCTGCTGGACATCGATGTTAAGTTCCCAGCATTTTTCAAGCACTTGCTTGACTGTGAAGAGCTGATCCGTAGTTGATCAACCAGACCTAAAGCCACTGGTACTCCCCAAAGACATTTTCAGCGTATACATTCATTTTATTTTTTAATATTTTCGTCAGTATCTTATAGGGCGTACAAAGTAGCCATATGCCTCTGTAGTTTTCGCACCTAAGTTTGCCTCCTTTTTTGTGGATAGGGCATATGATGGATTTGCACCACTCTTGCGGTATCTTGTCTTGCGGTATCTGTTCTTGATCACAGATGAGCTGGATCAATAAACCAAATTGCCAAATTAAAACCGAAAATGTAGTTTCAATCCGATGACTGCGTTGAGTTGAAGGCTGCCAAAATTAGTAAAATTTTAACATATTTTGTTTATGTTCGTTGCAGAGTGATTACAATTTGAATGTTTATCGGTAGCATAATCTAGTGTTTCAATTATTAATTACTAGTTTAATTATTGTAGTTGACTGATCTATCCTGATTTTGCAGCCAAAAATTTGCCGCACCTCGCTTATAATAATACCAACCCACTGTATACATTTCATTTGAATCTCATTACTGGATCAGAAGTAATAGGAAAAGACAGTGTTTTTTTGATTACCGACATTTTAACGTTAGATCATCACATCAAGGCTGCCTACATGTTCAGATAATCTTTATAAGACCTGCTCTAACTCAAAGCCAATTCATCCATTGAATTGCATACTGATCTAATGATCCAATTGTGAGTTCTGGTAAACACAAATTGCGGGTGCGAAAACATAGATACTTTGGTGAAAGGGTATCATTTTTGTGCGATGAAGAATTTTAAAAGTTTTAAACTGGCTGCATAATCATGAGTTTGCGTTTATTTCCGAAAAATCGAGAAAAAAAATCAGAAGATTCAGTATTTTGAAGGATTTCTCTTTACGTCAGTGCCGCAGTTTTAACATTGCTTGCATATTCATTAAAAACCACACAAGTTTATTTCTCATAAGTATCAATATATTCCCATAAAATTGATCTAATCACTCTGTCTGAAATCATTACAACTTGAAATTTTACAATTTGTTCACCTCCGTTTTGAGTTATTGGGCCATTGGGTTTAATAACTCCCTAATGTTTACATAGCCGAGCGTAAATAATTATTAGTTTGTATTTTCCATTTTGTTTTCAGTTTATCTTGAGCCATATTTTCGATAAACATAGCAACAGGGCTGGGTGTCTCTGATTGTAATTTTACTCCTTTTCTTATGAAACTTTATCACCACACAAACATGAAGTTGTTCTTCTTTTATTTTCGCAAGTCCATTGATTTTCTCAAAAAACGATATTTGCTCCTTGTTTTTAATTGAAGTACGGATTAAATTACTGGTCGGAAAATTGAGTAGTTTATTTGAAAGAGATAGCTAGAGCCTGTAAATATCTGCGTGCTTGATAATTTGTGCAATAATTTGTTCAACTTTTGTCCAGTAGTAGTAGTAGTAGTATACTTTATTGAGATTTTATAATAAAGATTATTTTCAAGCTAGAAATGTAGAGAGCTATGTTTGACAGAGACACTAAAACGTCAAACCGATTGTAGATATGATATTCAACCGTGGTCAATACATGTATGTTAGTGTAGTAAAATGAAGTTGATGCCGCTTGCTTTTGTGGCTTATACATTGAACAACTATTGCTTAAATCTACTTAAATTAACTTAAAAACTAGCTTAACCTAAGCTAATGGCTGAAGAAGCCTAGTTGTGGTCTAACCCTTTTATGGAAGATATTTGTTTTGGCTGGTCGCGGATTCTCTGGCTCGAGCTCTATTGCATGCATAGTCGGAGAGAATTTACGCTCAGCACACTGACACTACAAAGAGTGAACACTTCGAGCGAGACGAGTGCCTGTCGAGTCGCAATCGCACCGAGTACGACCCGTGTCGACCCGTGTGCGGGTCTCCATTCATTTGCATTGGAAATCACAAGAAGTTCGAGTTCGAGTCGCAGTCGCGTCGATTGTGGAGGCACCCGTGTGCGGAGACACTAACATACTGTTTAGGCGAAATTTAAGGTTTTCTTACCATTACACTAATATTTTTATTTAATATTTTATTTAATATACTCCTATTCTAATAGGATATATTATTTGTGAATTTGAGAAATATTCAGTTATCTATAGGTGTTCGGACTTGAAGAAACATAAAATTTTGGCTTGAATGGAGGGCTGAGCGTATATTGTTCAGGAGAGTAATCACTAAGAATATCAAAGGAAGAGAGATGGTAAGAGTTATCTCGATGTTGTGGAGCACTAAATAAGTTGCTAACTGACTCTAGGGGGTGTGAGTGTAGCTTCTCGATACGTTTCCGGCTCGTTTGAAAAAGATAGTGAAGGATTGGTGTAACGTTCGATTCTTTGTCGAGGATTTTAGATCGAAAGTGTTTTTTATGCAGGCGGCGATATTTTGATAGACACTTTCGAAGAACACATCTTTCGAAAATTTGTAATTCTTCCGCCGCTGTTGGGGATATCGTTATCCAGGTTGTGAAGGCGTATGCTACTATGGACCGGATTAGAGTTTGTACATGAGAATCTTTGTACTTTTCTGAACGGATTTAGAGGAAAGAAGCAGAGCGAGCATTGAAGTAGCTGCTTTTGCCTTTTTCAGCGTTATTCTCGCATGCGGGTTTGCTTTCAATCGGTGGTGGAAGTTGACTCCAAGATATTTCAGATTCTCTTTCAGAGGAATAGGTTCACTTCCAATGTTTACCGAAAGGGATCTGCTCTCTTTTACTGCGCGTCGGTGCCATTTTCCGCTTGCGTTGCAAAAGCAGATAAGTGCCGATTTTGATGCGTTTGGTGTGAGTCCCCAATCCTGCATAAATGCGCCAATAGTGCTGACTACTCCTTGAACTCTTTCTTTTGCTAAAGAGGGGAGGAGATTCTGTGCATAAAGGAGGATGTCATCTGCGAACATAATAACACCCAAGCTGTCATTACCGTGACCGGATGGAATGGTTCTGGATTCATTGGGAAACTGAGAGGTTGGTATGTCATGAAGAAAGAAGTTGAAGAGAAGAGGTCCAAGGATTAAGCCCTGAGGAACTCCAGAACGGCAAGGGATGGAGTTAGAAATCAGTTGGGCTATTCTGATTTCTATATATCTGTCCGTGAGGAAACTGAATAATATACGAATCAAGGCAGTAGGACAGTTACTATTTATCAGTTTGAGTTTGAGTCCATTGATCCAAACGGAGTCGAATGCTTTCTGGAGATCGAGTGAGCAAACTACTGTACATTTTTTGTCCTTTAGGTTATGTGTGATGGTGTTGTGCAATAGCATTAAAGCCTGCTCAGTGGATCTCTATGGCTCAAATTCAAACTGGAATTCGGGAATAAGAGAAGAGGTGAAATTTCTTAATTTTGGAAGTATTGCTCTCTCTAAGATTTTTCCTAGGTTGAGCGAAAGGGAGATGGGACGAAAGTTACATATTTGTCCGTTGCTACCCGCCTTGGGGATGGGAATGAGGTGAGCTTTCTTCCAAGCGGTGGGGAAATATCCATTGTTTATACAGTTATTGTATAATATAGTGAGATGGCGTGAAATAACTGAACTGCTCTTTTTGAGGACTTTGTTTGGAATGCCGTCTAGGCCATGAGACGTCTTGCTATTTAGATTTGAAATAATATTCTCTAATCCTGGTACGGTGATAAAGTATTCGCTGAAATTCTGCGGCAACTTTTGTCCATAATAGAAAAAAAAAAATTTTGCATTTTGTGCAAGCTTTTATTGCAAAAAATTTTCACATACTTTAGCATAGTTAATTTTCTACTTTCTACTTACTATTTAGCTGACAGATATTCATATTTAATTGTTTAATGAGAATAATATATACGTATTTTTCGAACATGTTTATTTAAACCATACGTGAGCTCAAGTAAAGAATGGCAACATAATATTTTTCTCGATTCTAGATCGTTGAACTTTGCCTGACTTGTCTTCTATTTTTAAACGGAGAAAAGTTTCCAGTAAAGCTTGCCAGAATATCCATTTGGAAGTTTTCGCATCTAGTTTGACCTGCCAAATACTTCTATCAAACTTACAATTGCTTATAGTACACAGTCATTTTAGCATCTGACCCACTTTTGGCATTCATTCACTAGAAACTACGAGACAGAGAGTCAAACTCTTTTGGCAATGATCTATTCTTGCATTGGCACAAAAAAAAATTATTTAAAATAACAACAAAGATATGATACTACGAACATTTTCAAAATTCAAACTAGTTTCAGATTTAAACTTTCTACGAATGTATTCACAAATATTTGTCTTAGAACTCTGATTGTTTCTTATATTATAATTTTATTATGCAGAAGAAATGTTTATTTAATTTTTGAGTCATAAGAAGTATGTTTCGCCATACGTAATCCAGAATATACTGGCTTCAATTTTTCAAACTTACCAATATACCGCTGCAATAAACGGTACACTAATAAAGTATCTAAGCTTCTCTGAAATATCACTAGAGTAATCAAATCAATTTAACACTATCCAACTTTGCAATATATTTCAACACGTTAACAGTGAAGAAAATTTAATTATTGTGTGCAAATCACATTGACAGCTTTCTAAACCTTTAGGTCACTACAAGTATACTTTCTTCGTACACTCTCTCAATTGCACAAATCATTCATTGCACTAGCACGACACTAACAATACAAAAGACTAGCTTCTCGCCAATAAAACACTCGTTGGGGGGTCTACAATGACGTTCTTCCCGCCAGCTGATGCAAGGATCGTCGAAACGATTACTGATTTACATTATCCATGTACCAGATTGAATCCTTTGCACCATCTGTTCCAAGCTTGACCGGCCGCACAGGACAAAAGCTTGCAATAATTTCACTCCATATCCACCAGACTCACAGGCAATACGTTTGATATCGCGACGATCTAGCTGCGCCACAACACTCGATGAAGGAATCTAAGCCTGGCGTTGTGGTGTAGCTAAATTATTGCATAAAATCACATTAAATCGTTCACGTCTTCAGTGCGACGAAATGGGACGGCGATGTGGCAAAGAACGTCTGAAACGTTTGCTGAAGGAAAGCGAAAGAACACCAGACACAGATTGGGACGACGGCGAAGGATATGACGTTGAAGATGAACTCGATAGCTCTAACGGCTGACAGGAACGTTACAGTCAGAGGTGAAATAGCGTAGCTGAAAGCCAACTTAAGTTGAAAACACGGGAGATACGAGAGAAAAGCTCCGGAATAATATATTCACGTCCGAGTACACGTTGAGACTGAAGGATGAAAGCGTGATAACCACATGTATATCAGTTCAAGTTTGAATCAGAAAGGCCGCATGTTACGTTACAACCGGACAACATCCCAATCTGAAAGCTGATGTAGAAAGCTAAAGCTTGCAAGATATTCAATTCCCCGTCATGTAAATTAGAAGACATCAGGACCTATCAAGCAAAGGGTCATATTACAGTATTGTGATATGCAGGGTGGCGCAAAATTTTACCTTCGTCGACATGATAAATCAGCCCGAATGAATTTATCGGGAAGGAACTACCTTTAAAAATTTTGAGACTCTCCTTAATTATCTTTAAACCAACGCAGATTTAATTAATTCTTATATAAAGATAACAGAAACATTTTAGTGAGGATACCAAAATAATGAATTTGTTTCAAATTCGAAGAGGATTATTGCGTATGTCTAATTACTAGTAAAATATACAGACTCGCAATTAATTAGGTACTTTTATATTCATTTGAGATGTTATCTGGGATGTAATAAAACGACGACTGAAAACTTAAAATTATTTATTCAAATCTCTTTAGTTGAAGGGGAAGCATAAAATTTATCCAAGGACTTTGATTTTAACGACTTTTTGTCAAAACCTGAAAACGTTGGAAATCTTTATGGGATCGAACTAAATTTTTTCAACAATGGTAAATAGTCGGATTTAAAAGCGTATTCAAATTCAACGCATGCAACTTATGTAAAACGTTGGGGGTCCATCAAGACATTGTGAGAAAATGGTGTAACGCCGAAGAAGGAAACGTGGACGATATGAAAAGAAGTGGTCGACTGTTGGTACTTTACACAGTCGTGGTATACAATCGATACTTACAAGCCTATAGACAACGCATCAAACCTGTACTTTCGGATAAGAACATTCGAAACCGACTTAATGTTTGTCAAAATCTGAGAAACCTTGAATTTACTGACCCGGCGTGCAAACATGCTTTTTACGGTTGAGTCATGGGTTCAACCGCATCCAATACCTAATCGACAGAATAAGACAGTGAGAATCAGCAATTCCGTGAGTATTTCCATAATACAGATCCCAAACTTCGACGTAAAAGTTCTATAGCTGGTGGAGTGAACTTCATTTTGTTGAGCAAGGAATGTTTGCTAATGAAGAATATTGCAAGGAACATATCCTTCCTTTTTTAGCACAATAATAACTAATAACTATCGCGTTATGGATAGAAAGGAAGTGATTAAGATGAAAGATGTAGCCAAGGCGAATATAGATGTGAAAACTTACGAGGAAGTTTATCAGCACTTTTCTAATGAGTGGATTGATTGGCTCGGTAATTCCCCTTATTTAAGTCCCTTTGAAAATGTGTGGACTAGATGAAAGGAGAGTGCTTTCAGAGATTCCAGACCAAAAACAGGCAAGCACTGATTTGACATGAACAAGGGACGCAATTTCGGTAGAGTATCTAAAAAATTTATGAGAAAGTTTCAGAAAGCGTATTTTCAACTATATAAAAAACGAAGGAGGAAATACATCATACTCATTATATATTATGTCACCCAGCGTGTGCTGTATAATAAAATTATAATATTAAACCAACCTCTCTCATTAAAATTTTATACAAGCAATACTATGGCGAGAAACTTTTGTGCCGTGTAAAATTCGCATGTGGAAAAGTGTCAAAGTTACTCAAATAAATTGTTTTCTAGTTTTTTTCGTTACAATTGTAATTTTTTCCTAATGTTGATAGCAAATTATAATGGTAACTTTATTTTCATCAAAATCTAATATTCTTAACTATTTACCTTACATATTTTGTCAGAAAAATATAGTTAATAGAAAAAAAGTGGTAGTAACATGCACATATTTTTCTGCGCCCAACGTGGTTCATGATCAGGAATTTCCACCAATATCTTACATTGTAAAGAATTCATGTCAGTATGTTTTTCCTGATAGCCAAATAGTTTTCAAATGATTTAAATTTACTATACATACATTTATATACATGCATATATATATATATATATATATATATATATATATATATATATATATATATATATATTATACGGCACAAAAGTTTCTGCCCACAGTATTACTTGCATAAAATTTTAATGGAAAGAGGTTGGTTTAACATTATAATTTTATTAAAAAGCACACGTTATGTAACATAATATATAATTAGTATGATGTATGTCCTCCTTCGTTTTCTATATAGTTTAAAATACGCTTTCTGAAACTTTCACATACATTTTTTAGGTACTCTACCGAAATTGTGTCCTAATCAACTTGTTCACGTCGTATCAGTGCTTGCCTGTTTTTGGTCTGGAATCTCTAAAGGCACTCTGCTTTCATCTAGACCACACATTTTCAAAAAAATTTAAATAAGGGGAATTACCGAGCCAATCAATCCGCTCATTATTATATATGTATATATATATATATATATATATATATATATATATATATATATATATATATATATATATATATATATATATATATATATTATATATATATATATATATATATATATATATATATATATATATATATATATATATACATATATTGTTGCGAAAATTGATGACAGCCGAGCCGCCGTCAGTGCAACGTTTGAATCGAGGTCGGATTCGGTTCTGTCCCAAGTGCCAATCCTATCAGCTAGCTCAGTCCGGCGTGGGTTTTTGGGACGAACCCGACCTTCGTGCAACGGCATGCAGACAATACAACATTTAGCACATGGTACAATTAAAAGGGAAGGGATGAATATCTGTAGGAATCATTAAAATGAACAAGTTTTTTAGTCTTCATTATAAATATATTTAAAAGGCAGGTAAATAGCCAAATATGAACTAAAGATTAGGAGTTATAAAATTTTAACTAAAATGATATACTGTAAACAAGAACTAAAAGAAAAAAAATTCCATGAAACAAAAAGAAAAATAATAATAGTAACACATTAATTTTGGCTGGGGATGTACGCAACTCCGGCCGGAATTCGTTCACACCAAATTTGACAACGACTTGAAAATATAAAGGCAATATAATGAAACTATATAAATAAATATATAAATCAAAAGTAATAACCCGAAAATTCAATGACTAAAGAAGAAAACTAAAGTGAAAAACAAAAAATACTCTTGATCACTTATATATATCATTAACACGTAATGACCACAATATATACAAATTAGGTAAGCAATCCATAATAAAAGACAACTATTTTTTTACAAACTGAATATCAAATACTTTTAAATACTTCAATATTCTTATATTAACTCAAACTACATAGAGTACGTTAATTTTAAGTTCCGTTTAAAAAGAAATGAAAAAATGACCATTTATCTGGTGCAATTTATTGGTCCATCGTGCTGGTTCCTTTTAAAAAAAATCATGAAAGGGCTGCCTGCTATGGCCGTTTTTGTAATTTTTAGGCATTTATTTACTAAGCGATTATGTCATTAAATTTGCAAATGGGAATGATCCTACAATGATAAATAACAACAAATAATAACGTTTCGAAAATTTGAAAAGTTTTGAGGGTGTTAATCTTAAAATTCTTTTCACCCATATAACTTCCAGCACAGTGATTCAATCCAAACGGAATTCACAGGATGGGTTTAACTTAACGTGAAGCAGATTTGGTATTTTTTGGCTTTGCTGCTAACATAGGGCTACCAGCATCAGACATTTACGTAAATATTGCACCAACAGATCCTTCCATTATATATATTGATATGCAAAACATTTGCAATAATAATAAGAAAATAATGTTTAAATTTTCCAAATTTTGGAAATATTTCGGATGGCAACCTCAAACAACGTTTAACCACTGAAACTTTCGATGAAATCCTCAGATGAATACGAAATTCAAAAGATAGGTTGATTTTAGCATGAGCTTGTTATGGTAGGCTTATTGTTGCTTCGTTGGAAAAGTGCTGCCAGTACTGAACATTTTCATCATTTATATTATAGTCGAGAAATGGTTTTTGTTGTTATGGATGAGGAGTGGTTGATAAAATACCACAAAAAAGTGTAAAACGTATTTCCACAATTTTTGGTCGCTCAAAGACAATTTCTTCGAAAATCAGCTTTCAAGCGGTTCTGATGCGCTAGAGTTTTTTTTTAGATTATTAAATTCTTCTGGTGTTTTATTGAATATATCATTGAGGGTTTTCTTTCCTAATAAGCATGTAGATGCGCTAGAAACTGTTAAGAAAACAAACCCAATTGGATTGTCGTAGGGATAATGATCCACCCCGTAGTTTGTTGCACCTCCAAAATGTGTGCCGTCCCTGTTTTTTTGTTGCTTGGATGCTTGTTTCGTGGAACGGGGGTATGGTTCGCCGCGAAACTTTCACTTAGCTAAGCTAGGAGTGCCTTGGTTGGGCTTCGCAATATGGACAAATCACGACCCGACTTCAATTCAAATGTTGCATTAAACGCGGCTCGATTTAGTCAGAGTCCACAACATCTGCAAGTGATTCTTTCCCAAAATTATTTAATCGCGCAATTGCAGTTTTTCATTTATCATTAATTTGTAATTTAAATCAAAAATCAAGCAAAAATTTTGATTATATGAAATATATGATTGAGGGAATGATAGAATTACATATATGTAATATCGTAGCCCATTACTAGTTTCACGCACTGTAAGATCCCTCCTGAGCTACAAAAGCTTCGAATCGCACAACGAACTCACCCTCAACCTTGCATCCCCTTTTCTCCAACAACATTTCCCCACTGTTGGTGAGCTCAAACAGAACTTTCGAATGAATGTTTATCAGTTTGCTAGTGCCGTACTATAACGTTCAGGATGATGTGGAAATTACACAGGTTTTCCCGTATACCGTGTTATTGTGTACATACTGAAGCCGTCGTCGTCGTCGTGATCTAAATCGTGGCAACTACAAATTAGTTGATAACAAGGTGATAACATCTAAAACGTTTGCTTAAACGACGGAACGAATATTAACGAGCGATTACGTACAATATGAGCGTTTTTGATAGCTTTATTGCCGGCATTAGTATACAAGAATAAGCATACAATGTTGCGTCTTAAGTCTGAGTTCGAATGTATCTGAGCAATTTATTTGTAAATATGTTTGCAAGGATATTCATTCAACGGATGAAGTTGAATTGACTACTGTAGGATGGGGCTTGAAAGTTGTTTGATTATAGTTTTATAATTTAGCTGACAAAAAGAATCATTTAAAGCTGTGTTTAATGAGCTGCCCTAGGTTGAGCTAGGTTGAGATATCTCAACAAAATGTGTTTAATGAGCAATTCGGCTGCTCTAACTTGCCCGAAGTTGCTCTGATTTGTGTTTCATGAGTCTGCTCTAAGTTGAACTAGAGCACTTTAGAGCATGATTTTTACTCTACTTTTTTTGGTAGAGCAAGTTCGAGCAAGCAACCAGCTGTTTTCCAACTGTCACGGAATCGACTTTCAACAAAAAATTGTTACTGAAGTGCAGTTTTTTGTTAGTGAATTGACAGGTTGACCTTCTGACAAGTAATGAATTTTAACAATTGCCTCTCAGCTGCTCTCACTTGCTCGACTTTTTTCTGCCTCTCAATTGCTCTGGTTTGCTCGATTTTTTTTGACAGCCGCGCTACTATAACTTGCCTTGAGATGTTCTGCTTTTTTTTCGTGCTCATTAAACACAGCTTAAATTAGGTTTTAATTATATTTTTATTGATCAAATCTGCTAGATTTTTGCCAAATAATTCATAATGTCAAAGTTTTTATTTCCATAATAAACGCTTCTTCTTACGCTGAAAGTACCAATAGATTTCAAATATCACGAATAATCTCAAAATAAAAACTATCTCGTGCTGTCTCATGTATTGTATTGAAACTAGTCTCTAATTTTATTAGAAGAAAATTAGTATTAAACTCGTTTCGCCGAAAATTTATATTTATATATATATATATATATATATATATATATATATATATATATATATATATATATATATATATATATATATATATATATATATATATATATATATATATATATATGTATATACATATATATATACATATATATATATATATATATATATATATATATATATATATATATATATATATATATATATATATATATATGTATATATATATATATATATATATATATATATATATATATATATATATATATATATATCAGCAAAATGATTAAGGGAGATAATCTCTGGAGTGGCCGATCCGATTGAGCTGAAATTTTCGGAGGATGTAGATGTACATAACAAGTAGGTCTACGACTTGCTTAAATTAAGATGTCTTAAACATTTTGGCGGCGGCGAGCGTTTTAATGAATTTTGAGGTACTCCTATATTTCGAAGCAGTGTAAATTTTTGTTAAAACAAATGTTTGGGAATGAAAACTTATTATGTTTAAAGCTTGTTTATGTTAAAAAGTTGGAAATTTTGAGCCATGTGTTGGTGCAGAATGCCTAAAAGTAGGCAAATATTTTTTTTCAAATTTCGATTAGTCATAGCTTCTAAATTTAACACACGTGGATTCTCAAGATAGTGCCGGTAACTCTCTAGCTACGGCAGACTCATGAAAAAAAGTCCTTCAAATCATTGACCCTTCTGAAAATTAGTTGATTTTTGACAAAAAAAAATCAAATCATTGACAAATTTTGACCTTTGTCCATCATGTCAAATCGAAATTTTTAAAATTCCGATTTGCACAAGAACGGCAACCCATCACCAAATTACCTCTATTTTCAGCACCTGAAAGTTCTGTTCACGAGAACTGACGACTGGATTATCTGATCATAATGAAATTTACGGGATATATTTGTGTAAGCTAGGACCAGGTTTGATAGAATTGATTTTGAAATACGGGCAACCCTGCGGCAGTGGTACCATCTTGAAAACTCACTGAGAAAAAAAACCGGTTTTTGGCCTATAACTTCCGATTCAGCCATCAGATTTTAACAAAATTCACACAGTACTTGGACCTTATTTTAAATAACATTTGATGAAAATTTGGTTGAAAAATTAGAATGGAGTTGCTAGCTATGGTGATTTTTGTCTCCTAAATCTTGCAAATTTGCTCAGTAAAATAAAGCTTTTTTCCCTATAACTTCCGGTCCAGTGCAGAAATCAAAACGAAGTTCACGCAGTAAACGGACCTAAATTTGAACTTAATGTCGTAGAAATTGCGTACAAAAATCATGAAAGAACTGCCAGCTATGACCATTTTTGTAATTTTGTGGAATTTCTTTATTGAGCGATTATGTCATTGGATTTGCAAATGGGAATGATCCTGCAATGAAAATTTACAACAAATGTTAGCGCTTTAAAAATTTGAAAAGTTTTCAGGGTGGCAGCCCTAAAATTCTTTTCACCCCTATAACTTCCAGCGCAGTGATTCAATCGAAACGAAATTTACTGGTTGGGTTTAACTTAACGTGAAGCAGATTTGGTATATATTTTGCTCTGCTGCTGACACAGAGTAACCAGCATTGGCCATTTTCGTAAATATTGCACCAACAGATGCTTCAAATTACGTACTCATATGCAAAGCATTTGCAATAAAAATAAGAAACCAATTTTTAAATTTTCCGAGTTTTGATTATTTTTTGGATGGCAGCCTCAAACAACGTTTAACCGCTGAAACTTTCGATGAAATCATCCGATGAGAACGAAATTCAAAGGATAAGTTGATTTAAGTATGAGCTTGCTGTGGTAAACTTATTGCTGCTTCGTTGGGAAAGTGTTGCCAGCACTGAACATTGCATGTGTTATAGTTGAGTTTTGTTGCTTTGGATTAGGAATGGTTGATATGATTCTCCAAAAAAGTGTATTACGTCTTTCCACATTTTTTTGTCACTCAAAGAATATTTCTTCGAAAATTAGTTTTCTAGCGGTTCTGATGCGCTAGACTTTTTTAGAAGTTTACATTGTTGACTCCGACTTCTGGCGAACAGTGAATTTTGGAAATGGGAATGCATGTATATTGTCTTATCCATTAAAATAAATGAATTGTCAGAAGTATCAAGGGAACATAAAGTTTTCGACTGCATGACTTTTGACCAGTTTCTCTTACTGCCCCGATGCTTTTATTTATTAATATCATCAATAACTTGCGGAAATGTTTAAGCAAAACCTGTAATCTTACTAAAAGAGCCAGTTACTCAAAAAGTGTTCAGGCCTGGTCTTTTTGCAGCTTTATAATACTTAAGCATGACCATATGCTTTTGCATTGTCCGGGTAACGATAATAATAGGCGCAGTTTTTTTTTTTGATCCCTTTATCCATAACAGAACAATGCAGACACACTGGAAACAACAAAAACTCCTGTTATGGAAAGAAGAAGTTGTTGTTGTCTCCAATGCGTCTGCATTGTTCTGTTATAGATAGGGGGAGCAAAAAAACAAGCCTAATACTAGCTCATGCAAGCTTTCTAATAAGTTACTACACAAGCAATTAAACAGTACTGACCATCTGCACTAAATTCCAAGTTGATATTTCAATGCTGCAACATATTCAATTTCCTTTCATCTTTTTTTCCACTCAATGCCTGCAATGAAAATAAACATGAGGATAATAGTTCCGATTTGATTTGAGCAAATATAACCGCCATATTTTTTCAGCTTCTTGCCAAGTGATGGATTCGCTTCTCAAAAGAATTTTCAGAAACATTTGGCTTACTCACGTCCACCCATTTGAGTCCATTGTTAATGCTAGCAAGTAAGAAAAATAGCCGAGCAGCCAAAACTGATTATAGAGCTCTATGACTTTGTTCTAATTACGAGATTCCGGCTTTTTTTTATACGCAATTAATTACTCTTTCTGTCGAGCTGAGCCGAATCGAGTCAGAATATCTGCTTGTCATGACATTGCGCAAAGAAACCAAATTCCTTCTCCTTGAAATATTCGATATCTAACATTGGCATAAATACCAAAGGGTCAATGTTCACATAACTCGATTGCCAATAGTGCCACATTTCATTTATTGCGAAAAAAGACAAATCGGACAGAAGAAAAAAATAGCTCTATTGATGTCTTACGGACACGCAACCGTTATTTTGCCCTCTGAATTTTCATGGTATCTTTAAGGACACTCAAACTTTGTGACCGGCAATTCATTTCCTTTGTCTTAACGTCTTCAAACAAATATCATTGACTATTATTACTAATGTTCGAAGAACATTAGTATTAAAATCGATTCGGCCAAAAATTCATATTTCTTTATATATATATATATATATGTACAAAAAATTTCAGTGAGATAATCTCGAGAACGCGCCATTCGATTGAGCTGAAACTTTCAGGATACATTGGTGTATATGCAGAATAGGTCCAGGTCTCTTTAAATGTCAGTTATTGTAAACCTTTTCGCGCCGGCGGGCATTTAAGTGATATTTTTAATATACCTATTATTTCGTGCACAAATGATTTTCGCAAAAATAAAGTTAATAAAATAAATTTCTAACGTGTTTTACATATGAATCGGATAATGCTTTGGAATATTTTAACCCTATGTGTGCGCTGGGTGCCTAAAAAGAGGACGGGAAAATTTGAAAATTTTTAAATTTCGATAACTTTTGACAGAGCTATTCAATCATTACCAAATTTTCAGGACATATTGATATTATTTAGTTGTAGATTTATGTGGCTTTTAATGAGCGTGCTGGCAACCCTGTAGCTAGGGCAGGCACTGAAAGTGAAAACCTCCAAATCATCGTCTCTCTTGAAAAAATGCAGTTTCTTCAAAAATAAGCCTTTCATATGTAAATCTTGTGCTTTGTTTACATAACCAAAAAAAAAAAAAAGATATGGTATAACGGGCACGCCTGGCAACCCTTGCCCAATTTACCTATATTTTTAGCATCAAAAACTTCTGTTCACGGAAACTCACGATCCGATGGGCAGAATTATTTGAAATTCACAGCATGTATTGACCTTAAATAGGACCAGGTCTGATAGAAGTGATTTTGAAATGCGGGCAATTCTGTGCCAGTGGTGCCATCTTGAAAAACCACTAAAAAAGATAACTGTTTTTAGCCCTATAAATTCTGATTGAATCGTTCGATTTTGACGAAACTTACACAATTGCTGGACCTTACTTTAAGCCACGTTTGGTAGAAATTTGGTCGAAAAATTCGATTGGAGCTGCCAGCTATGATAATTTTGGTGTCTTCATTTTGAAAAAAAAAATTTGGAAGTAAAAACATTCAAACCATCGAATATTCAAAAAAATATCCGTTTCTTACAATAAAACCAATCTGTATATAAATCTTATGTTTTATCTACACGTTCAAAATAAAACTTTGGAAATTTCATGTCGGACAAGAACGGTAACCCTCTCCCAGTTAACCTATATTTTTAGCATCAAAAACTTCTGTTCACGGAAACTCACGAACCAATAATCAGATACAGCTAAAATTTACAGAATGCATTGGACTTAAGTAAGACCAGATTTGATAGAAGCGATTTTGAATTGTGGGCAACTCTGTGCCAGTGGTGCCATCTTGAAAAATTACAAAGAAAAAAAACTGCTTTTTGCCCTATGAAATGTGAATAAGTTACCAGATTTTCATGAAATTGACACAGAAGCTGAACCTTACTCTAAGCTCTGTTTGATAGAAATTTGGTTGAAAAATTTGATTGGTGCTACCTGCTATGGTAATTTTTGTGTCTTTGGTTTTGAAAATTCGCTCAGGAAAATAAAACTTTTTGTACTATAACTTCCAGTGCAGTCATGAAATCAATACGAATTTCATACAATTAATGAAACCTTTTATAAACATTATTCAGGCCAAATTTGGTTGAAAAGACACGATAGGGTTGCCAGCTATTGTTGGTTTTGTGTTTAATTGCAATATCTTTATTAAGCGGTTTTATCGTAGAATTTTCAAATGGTAATGATATTGTAGTGACAATAAACAGCAAATATTAAGCTTTCGATTATTTGAAAAAACTCGCTGCAGGTAACCCTAAATTTCTTTATACTCCTATAACTTCGAATGTAATTAAACAACGTGAAGCAGATTTGATATATTCTTGGATTTGATACTGGCGAAAGGTTGCCAGCACGAGTCGGTTGTGCTACTTTTGTATCAATAAATGCTTACAGTTAGTATACATACCGGAAACATTTACAATGAAAATAAATAACCGATGTTACAATTCGCAAAGTTCTGCAAATTTTTCGGATCGCAGCCCCAAACACCAACTTCAGTTACAGTGCTGCAGGCACTGAGCATTTTCTTCATTGATGTTATATGAGATGCTGCTTTCAAAATTATGTGAAATAAGCAACTGATAACGAATATAATTAACCCGTGTTTTGCTCTCATAAACGTTGAAATTCATGCCAGTGGTAATATCTGAAACCTTGCACCATATGAGTTATAATGCATTCTTAAGACGAAAGTATAACGTGGCATTTGAAACAGTTTGGCCGTAATAAGCAGCACATGTGGTGGAATATGCACTCAAAACCTGCACGATTCTTCTACTGTTCTTCGAACATTAGTGTTTCTAGCGGTTCAGGTGCGCTAGAGTTTTTTTTTAATTATTGTAGTTAAGACGAACATGAAAATAGAAATTTCAAGGAAACCATCATTTTCAACGATACATTTTCATATAGGTGGCATTATTCCTTACCGGAAACATTTATATTGGCATAAGAAAATTTCCAATTTGACTATCAACCCTTAAGCAATGATGACTTTTAGAAATTATCTTCATCTTACGCGCTCCAATCAGGCCGTTTCGTATGGGTTTTGTATCGAACCATTGTATTTGTTTTTCACAATGAATAAGCGTGATTCGCAATTAAGGAAAGGTATTTATGCCTGACTCAGGCAACTGGCTTAGTAGCGATTTTCATTTCTTCTCCTTTTCTCTAAGTTTTTGGATGTGATCGACGATTTAAGCTCTTTTCACGTCAACAACAGTTCTTCGTGTCAATCAATCAAAAAAGGGTTTAAGAGGGTATTTTTAGGTTTAATGAAATAAACTTATGGTATTTTGTGTTGAAAAAAGGCAATTTTTAGAATAATGGTAACAAATCAATAGTGTCGACCATTTTTACTGATTTTCGAAGAAAATTAGTATTAAATTAGTATAAAATTCATCAAAATTAAAATTAGTATAAAATTCATCATATATATATATATATATATATATATATATATATATATATATATATATATATATATATATATATATATATATATATATATATTTATTTATATATATACAGGGTTTTTGGTACTCGAAGAACACTTTTGTATGGAGGTATTCCTTGATATATTTTCAGCAAAAAATCGTTCTACAGGGTTGTCCGGTTTTCAAAATGTGTGGAGTTACAGGGTGGTCAAGAAAGGTGTTTCGGACCTGTACTTTGACTCACATAAATCATTATATCTTGAAAACTAATAATCATAACGCAAATTATTATGGCTTGTTCAAAATGTCTCTTTACAGTAATGACGAATATGCAGATATTATGTACGTATATGGAGAGTGCCGGGAAAGTTCTTTGTATCAACAGAGATATCCTCATCGACGGATTCCTGGAAGGAGAGTGTTTCAACAGCTAAACACAAGGATTCGGGAAACTGGTAGCGCTAAAACGAGCCAAGCAAACGCAAATCCTGCACCTGCAATCGCTGTACGGACCGATGAAGAAATACTGCATGCAGTGGAAACTGACCCATCAATCAGTATTCAACGCTTGGTGTTGCAGTTTAACGTGTCTACGTGGAAAGTTTAGAGTATTTTAAAAGCAGCACGTTTGCATCTCTACCACCACACATCAGTGCAGGAGCTGCTACCGATTGATTTGACCACAAAGATGGAATTCTGCAATTGGCTCCTTGAGAAACAATTAGACAACGAAAATTTTTTGAACATCATTCTCTTTACAGATGAGTCCTTATTTACCAGGGACGGTATCACAAATTTTCACAATTTACATACGTGAGGTGAGAGCAATCCACACACGAGACGGACTTAATCATTTCGGCATAGTTTCAGCGTAAATTTATGGGCAGGAGTGATTGGTAACGATTTAATTGGACCTATTACGCTCCCGCCTACCCTAAATAATTTCACCCAATTACTTAAATTTTTTAAGACATGATCTGAAGGACTTATTGGAGGATATTCCCCTGCAACGATTGGCTTCCATGTTTAACCAACACGATGGTGCTAAAGTTCATTATGGCCGACCAGCCAGAGATTGGTTGAATTCCAATTATACTAATCGCTGGATCGGTAGAAATGGACCAATACACTGGCCTGCGAGATCTCCTGATCTAACAGCAATGGATTTTTTTTTTGTATGGGAACGGATGAAGGATTTTGTCTACGCAACGGAAGTATCAACAATGGAAGACCTAAATACCAGGATCGATGCGTCTGCAACAGAAGTGAGGCAGCAGCTGAGAAGTATGAATATGAAAAGAACGCTTGCGAAACGAGCTTTAGCGTGTACTCAAACTGAAGGTGGCCATTTTGAACATTTACTGTAGCTCAAAAATTTTGAAATAGAGCATAAAAACCATTATTAAATTCTTTCAGTTCAAGCAAAGAGTGTAGATCGACAATGAGGGTCACTTTATGGCATATTAAGTTTTTAAGCATAATGTATTTTCGCTTACTATTTGCGAAATGGTAAAACTTAAGTCATAAACATGTATGCAACTTTTGATGTCAATTATACGGCCTATAAAAATATAAAATTCAAACGGCATATTTAATGAGGTTTTCTGGAAAAAAACAACAACATTGAACACAACATTTTCGGGGTAGAGGTGCAGAAATTTTGTATTTTGAAGTGAATATCTCAAAATTGGGTACAGTTACAATTTAATAGGTTACATCAAATTAAAGGTAATTTAATTCCATAAAAAACAAGCAATAAAACTTTGCGTTGTGATTATTAGTTTTTAAGATATAAGGATTTAAGTGAATTAGGGTATAGGTCCAAAACACTTTTCTTGACCACCCTGTAACTCCGCAGATTTTGAAAACCGGACCACCCTGTAGAACGATTTTTGCTATCAATTCATTTATTTTGATTTTTTGCTAATTGATTTTTTGCTAAGTATATCAAGGAAAACATCCTTACAAAAGTGTCCTCCGTGCACCAAAGACCCTGTATATATATATATATATATATATATATATATATATATATATATATATATATATATATATATATATATATATATATATACATATATATAGATAAAAATCATTGATTATTAGTTTTTATTATAACTTATTCGTAAGTCAGCGATTCCAGGTCCATACAACAGCCCTTCAACTTCCTCGTGCATATCATTTTGGTGCATTAGAAGGTCACGGCAAGTATTTCGGGCTTCTTTTGAGCTGAAAAGACTTCGATGGTTTTATCGTTCTATCCTGTCGTTGGCGGCTCTCTTGGCATAATTAAATAAACTGGGGTTTATTTCGATACCTTAATCATTCATTAAGTGCAAGAGGAATGTATGGCCTTTGTTGAACATCCCAGCGGCTATGTAAGCTGATATTTCAGCTATTTTCAAGCCGGCAATCTAACGGTTTTTACTTCAAGGTCCATGAATACAGGCCCCTTTGTATATTATAAAAATATACAAGTGTAAATGTACATCTGCATCTATATTTTCTTAGAATTTCAGTTTTATAGGAATGTGGGAGGTATACACAATTAGAAAACTGCCCATAGCACCGAAAAGAAAGTAGGCAGGGACGCGCGTCATGTATGCTCAACCTGCTGGGGTGCGCGGCGCTGCCTATAACTGACTATTAGGTTAATCACAATACAGCGTTTTCCACTGCGGCCAACGCAGTGGGCTAAATTAGAATGCACTCTTTTGTATGGTAACGCGCACAATGGCTGCGGCGGAATTCGCGGCAGCGGCGAAATTTGCCAAATTTCTAATTTTGCCGCACTGCTAGCGGTGATACCTACCATAGGTTGGCATCACCACTAGGTTGAATTAACTCTTTTTGAATTAGGTTGAATGGTCTGGTGGAATAGACAAGCGATGGCTGATGAGTATTGTGATAAGCCAACCTAATCCTTGCACAACAGGATTTAGCAATACAAAAAAAAAAGAAATGATTTTGGTTGGTGCCTTTGTTGCATTGACAGCGACATTGTCGCTGCATTGTGATTCACCAAATTCAACTGCGGTATTCACGCCCCCCCCCCCCCCCCCCTGTGGAACGCTGCGTTTGTCGCTGCGGAAAACGCTGTATTGTGTTTAACCTATATAACTCGAGAACTAATACGAACAGCGCTTCAAAACTTTTTTTGGTATATTTCAAGAGCATTTCGAACATTTTGATGCAATAAAAAAAATCGATTTTTTTTAGCAGTTACATGTATTTTCCCCCTTAAGGGAGATAATATCTGGAGTGGCCAAACCGATTAGATAAAACTTTCGGAGAACATAGATGTACATAACAGGTAGGTCCATGGTTTGTTCGAATTAAGATATCTTTAATCCTTTGGCCTCGGCGGGCATTTTGGCGAATTTATAGGTACCCTCATATTTCTATGCAGAGTACATTTTTATAAAAAGTAAATATTCAAAATGAAAACTTATTATGTTTTATGCTTGTTCATGATAAAAAAAATGGAAATTTTGAACCTTGTGTGGCCGCTGAGTGCCTAAAAGCAGACAAGAATAGTTTTCAAATTTCGATTTCTCATCAAAAAATATCTTGAGAACAATTATATGTTCAACCAATGGAAACCACATTTAATGTATCTTGAACATTGTGAAAAGTTATACAAACAACAAATTTGATGGATTTTGACAGTCTAATCCCTATCATACCTAGTTCTTTTTTTTTAAACATCTCTCCAGCAATAAAAATATATACTCAATCTTGCTTTTGATATATTTTTAGTTTATCAATGCTGCGAAAAGAGTTTCAAAAGCCATTATGCACCACAATAGAACTTATAATATAAAATTGCCTGGCAAATATAAATGTATTACTATTTTTAGTGTACATCATAGCCTTATTTCATCCAGTAAAATATATTACTGGCGCCGGCAGAAAATGTGTTAGCACTCAAGTAAATTGAAATCAATACAGCTCTTCTGGATATTGCCCAGTTTTTTTTCAATCAAATACTCTCAAAAACAATCAGTTTCGGCAAATATTTACGGAAACTTTCACCAGTGTGGCATCAAGTTCGCTTTCGTCATTTTCGTCACCTACAGAAATGCCGAAAGACCCTTTTAAGATGGTCCACGTGAAATGTTTGTAAGCACATTTGAATCTTTATGTGTGTTCAAGATTGTCTCATGCTAAAATCAACTCATACCTAAAAAAAAAACTTTGGAAAATTTTTATTATGCTTTGAAAAGCTACTTAATATACATCAATCAATCAGATTTACTGTTTGTAGTTTAGTTTACTTTTTTTAAAGTTGTCATTTTGCTCAAATCTTTCAATCTATCATTTGAAATTCCTTTTCTGCTGATGGAAATTCCGATCGAAACATAGAATCTCTAAGATGTTTTTCATTTCCTGGCAACGGATATTTACCGCCGAAGTCACAAAGAAAACTATTTTGCATCAATTGAAAATGTCGGTATGTATCTACTGTTCGATTTCCACATTAAATCGATTTCAACATTGAAAAATCCATTAAACTGCTATTACTCTTGAAAAAGTGACAGAAAATATGGTTGTTTTCTAATAGAATAAGTGGGATAAAGATTGAATTCGTATAATACGTTTAATAACTCATATGGATACGTATAATAGCTAATTTTTAATTAACCAATAATTTAAAGTAAGAAGTAATATATCTAGCAATCAAATTTTTTGTGTTTATTTTTGTTGCTTTTTTCTGTCTTCGATGTAATCAAATAAGGATTATTTTAGAAACAAAGTAATTTTCCTGGCCAAACTTTTATTCCGGCAATTATGGTTTTTCGTATTCCAAAATTTTTGTGAGAGCTCCAATTACTATTTATTTTATTTACCACTAAAATAGTAAAGTGCCAAAAAATTGTGCTATGATATTTTTTCCTAAAACGACCACGTTTTTTATTCTTGCAATATAATGCATTTTTTCAACGCTTACTTTTATCAAACTATGTTTGATTTAAAAAATGGAAATTTCTTTTGCAAAGTAGACTTATAACGAAAAGTTATAGATGTATTTTTACTTTGTGAAACGAAAGAGGTTTAATTATATTTTATTGCACCACATTTTTGATTTCGTGATTTGATGTCATTCAAACCAATTTATTTCTCATCTTCACATCATTGTCCAGGCAAGCTAGTGGTTAAATCTCTTAACGAGGATTTGTATGCACAGTACATCTGAAATATTGCAAAGAAGAAATTCAGAGTTTTTCGGAGCACTTTTTCTTTGCATTTCTTCGGCTTTTCGTAAAGATTTTGCAAGTATGAAAATACCTTTTTAAAAATATTTCTTCTAATTTGTCTATCTCGTGAATTGTTTGAGAAACACGTGAAATAATAAAGTGATGAAATAAATCAACAAAATGACGGAGGGAAGAACAACCAACAACATCGGTATCTCAAAGATCTTGTTGCTTTCGTTTTGTGATTAATTTTCTTTTCTGGTTATTTTTCGTATTTTCCTGACCCATTTTGTAGGCATTATGACTTTCATGAACAAAAACTTCTGAATACCATTTAAGCAAATCATTGTAAGAATGAGAATTGAATTCCTGATAGCATCTAAAGCTGGGCATTCCGGTTGTAAATGTCATTGAAATAAAATCCAATCGATTGAAATATTGATTGAATATTCAAGATGAGTCTCTCAAGAGTGAAAAGATTTACATAAAATTTTATGTGGAAAACAGCCCACACTGGGCGCCAGATTGTTTCTTACCATTTGAGTTGAATAAAATGCAAAAGTAACCATCGTTTCAGCAAATATTATATTCACTTATCTGGTTATTTTACGCTACGCCTCAAAGCTTGTTTTATTTACCACGCATTCCAATTGAATAGCCCACGTACTGAAATACGTTGAAAGCTTTGCTACAATTACAATTTGTCTAGATCGTCTCAGACTGCTCTAAAACCCACTTCGTTAATACAGTTGGATCTAAAGGCCTGTTTAAAATAGTTTTTGCTAGTAATATAAGTAGTAGTCTGGTAGGTTAGGTTAGGTTGTACTGGCTGGCACATGGTCACACATAGACCTACTGGTCCGTAGTGATACCAGATAAATGGACCTCGAGAGAGGAATTCAGTCCGAGTGGCCATCAAAGGCCCCGGACTTTTTCACAAACTGAAAGATGACCTTCAACTTTTGCTCTGCCATGTGCGGGAGATCCACCAGCCAGAGCTCACAGAAGTATCACAGTCTGGTTCTCCCCAGTGCCGGGCAGTGACACAGGAGACGCTGGATAGTTTCTGAGACCCCCGGCTCTTGACACCTTCTACAGGTGTCGCTCGTTAAGAGTCCCATTTTCATAGCATGTGCTGCTACAAAACTATGACCAGTTATGATCCCAACGAGTCGTTTGCAGTCAATCCGCATTAACTCGAGGAGGTACTTGGTCGATGCAAGATTGTATGACCCCCACATGATTTTGGCTACCCTGCAGGTCTGAGTTGCACCCCATCTGTGTCCTGATTCCCTAAGCCTGACAGCAGCTTTTGCGGCAGTGCCTCTAATGAAGAGATCAAGCGGGGGGAGATGAAGCAGGACGTTCAGAGCAGATGAAGGAGTCGAGGCTAAGGCACCTGTAATGCAGAGAGCCACCAACCGCTGAATTCTATTCGCCATACTAGCAAAGGTACTTTTATTCACTGCTGACCACCAGACCAAGCAACCGTAAACAAGGATCGGCGTAGCTATTGCCAAGTAGATCCAGTGCGTTAGAGAAGGGCTTAGACCCCACGTTTTACTCAACACTCTTCTGCTGGCATAAATCGCGTTGCTTGCCCGCTTGACTCTTTCCTCTAAATTCGCCTTCCATGTGAGCTTGCTGTCCAGAATAAGACCCAAGTACTTAGTTTGTAATTTGAGACCTAACCTGGAGCCACCCAGCATGATATGGTCTAAATCAGGGGTTTTATACTTCGTAGTGAAGAGCAAAATATCCGTTTTATTGGGGTTAATGCCAAGACCCACGGAATTCGCCCACTCCTCAATCAGCCCTAGAGAGTACTCGATGAGCTGACCAAGGGTATGTGGAAACCTACCCGATACTAAAATAGCAATGTCATCAGCATAGGCCACAACCGTGAGTCCCTTGCTTTCCAACTTTTTCATAATTATGTTTGTTACAAGGTTCCACAAGAGAGGGGATAGAACCCCTCCCTGCGGAGTGCCTCTGTGAACCTTTCTTGTGATTTGCGCACCCGACCACTCCGCAGATATGAGCCTGTTCTTAAGCATGTTGCCTATAAAGCTACAAATAGCGCGGTGAGTGTTGGGTGCGTGGAGGCTCTCCATAATAGCTGTTGTGTGCACATTATCGAAGGCACCCTCAATATCTAGAAAGGCTCCCAAGGCGTATTCTTTGTAATGGAGTCCCCTTTCAATTTTGAGGACTACCCTATGGAGAGCCGTTTCGACAGATTTCCCTTTCATGTACGCATTTTGGGCTCTCGATAGAGTTTGAGTACCAAGTCTTTGTTTGATATGTAGATCAAGTAATCTTTCGAAAACTTTAAGGAGGAAGGAAGTCAGGCTAATTGGCCTGTAGTCCTTCGGATACGCATGGTTGACTTTACCTGCCTTGGTTATAAATACAATCTTAGCGGTTCTCCAGGCTGCAGGTACATAGCTTAGCACTAGTCAACCTTTGCAAATTTGTGTTAGCCAGGAAACGGCAAGCATACCTGTCATTTAAAGCATGACCGGCAGAGTTCCATCCGGACCAGGAGACTTGAAGGGCTTGAAGGTGTCAATTGCCAAGACAAGCCTCTGCCTGGTGACAACTTCGCCAATGCCTTCGACGTCATGTATATCAGACGCCTGCACACGAGTGCAAGGAGTGGAGTCATCCACACAGCCCAGCGTTTCCGAGCTGCTGCTCGTCCACTCCCCGTCTGGTAAAATCGTAGACAATTAAACAGCTTTAAATAACTTTAATGTCAATTATTTCCATATAAAAATTTTTTGCACAATAGTTTTTTGTTTAAGTTTGGACTGAAGCTGAAGTTAGCCTGATGAAATCAAAAGTCATATCTCAAACAAGATAACAAAATCAAAATTAATTCCGTTTTCCCACAAAGATATCATTGATAGTTTCAGCGATTAAACTATGTTTGGGGCTGTCACCAGAAAAATTTCTGAAATTCGGAAAATTTAAACACTAGATTCTTATTTTTAATGTAAATACTTTGCATATAAATGTATGTTGGAAGCATCTGTTGGTGCAATATTTACGAAAATATCTGGTGTTGGAAACTCTGTGTAAGCAGCATAATCAAAAATGTACTAAATCTGCTTCACTTTAATTAAAATTCACCCTATGATTTTCGTTTCGATTGAATGACTGTGCTGGAAATTATAGGGGTGAAATGAATTTTAGGATAACCACCCGCAAATTTTTTCAAATTTTCGAAACCTCAATATTTGTTATTAATTGTCATTGCAGGATCGTTCCCAATTGCTAATTTAATGACAACATCACCTAGTAAAGAAACGCTTAAAAAACTAAAAAAGTTACCATAGCTGGCAGCAATTTCATGATTTTTTTACGAAAAGGTCCATTTACTGCATGAATTTCGTTTTGATTTCATGATTGCATCGGAAGTTATAAGGAGAAAAGCTTTATTTTTCTGAGTGAATTTACAAGATTTAGTTGTCACAAATGTCCATAGCTGGCAGCTCCATCCTAATTTTTTAAACCGAATGTCTACCAAATGTGACTTAGAATGAGGTTCAGATACTATGTGAATTTCGTTAAAATTTCTTGGCTGAGTCGGAAGCTATAGGCCAAAAAAAAATTTCTTTCGCAGTGTATTTTCATGATGGCACCACTGCCACAAGGTTGACTGCATCGTGAACAGAAGTTTCGAGTGCTGAACATTAATGCTGTTAACATAACAAACTTCTTTTTTAATTTACTGTTATGTGCATAGTATGCATGTCAAAATTAGGCACAATTTCTGCCCTAATTAGGGGCAAAGAGGCCGACTTAAGCTACCAATTGAATTTTACTCAGCTTCGACTGTTATATATACTAAGACATTTTCACTTCTAAACTTTAATTCACAGATTTTCACAACATATAAAAACTTATTCTACTTCGAGAAAAATTATAGTGAATCATAATTTAAAATTTTATTAAGCGACCGATTTGCAAAACAGCCCTTTTTTATATAAAAAATCATTTTCGTACACTATACAGCTAATAAACTTTTGGTTCATGGATCCTAAATGTGAAATTTACTAACTCACATATCGTTGCTAGAAAAAACTGCAAACTACAGGATATGATAGAGACGCTTTGGAATTAATATGTTATGATTGAAGTGATGATTCAAATGAGCTTCCATTACCATACATCATACTATCTTAGAGGCGATACATGCATCTAATTTGCACAGAAAACTATAAACTCAATATGAATTCCATTCAACTTCTACAAACTTTGACTATCACGCTTTCATCCTGCCATCAAACACAATTTCACGTAATCGGATTCATAATCCATGACTTTCCAAAATACGAGAAAGTCGTTATCGTGAACCAAATTTAGAATACTCTTAAGTTTAAACATTTTGGACTTAAATCCAAGAAAATCGTTGAACTAAACGAATTCGATAGCATGCAACAACTATGCAAATTACAACTTTATTGCAATAAGTAAAGTATTCAACGGTAAATGAATGTTACATTATTTAGATGAAACCGTTATGAATTATATAGATCAGAATTTGAGTTTGGTTTTGAACTTTTACTTGAAAAGTTGAGTTTGCGTTCAAGAACTTTATATGAGTATTTCACAAGTTTTCTGAATGTCTATTTATTTTCACAAGTTGTTTCAAAATAGAAGTGTTGAGAATCGTTTTGCATGGGATTTTATGTAAAACTTGGTTGGCTAGTTGTGGATGGAATTTCAGGGCAGCCAATAAAACACGTTCTTATTCAATTCTAGAGATATTTGAAGTCGAACTAATATCAATATTTTAATTCAAAGGCTCGATTATTATTAAATCCAATACTTTTCTTTATTTTACCCCAGACTTTTCGTCAACATTTACATCGAAATGAATTTTTACATTTTTCAAAGTATTTCTGGAAGTTCGGCAATCATCTCCTCGCAGAAGGTTCGTTAGAGGTTTCGACAACTTGGCCTAATCTAAGATGACGCACCAGTAGTACCCAGCCATTTCCAAGAATGAACGGAACTCTTTCAACTTTGTAGGTTGGGAAAAGTTGTTAATTGTTTCTACCTTCATTGGACTCTTAAGCCATCGTGAGATACTACAAGTTCCAAAAAATCAACAGATCTCTTGCAAAAATTCACGCTTATCTAAGTGGACGTTAAAGTTTGCTTTTTCTAGTGGAACGCAAAATCGATATTGCTTAAACAAGTATCTTCTTTTCTAACGATAATTATAACACAGATGGCATAACAAAAAGTGTCAAGGGAATGCTTGAGGACGTAGACTCTTTCACCCCCAAGGATTATATATCAGCTATTAAGATAGGTCACAGGCATCGCGTAGCGTTATTTAAAATTGTAGCGCCAGATTGCTTTGGTTCTAGCCCCTACGCTTCGTAGAGCACGAGTCCATCAACAAAAAGACAAATAAATCAAGCACTGCAACAAAAAAACGAGACCGTGCGCCAACGTAAGTGGAATGCGATTTAAATTTAATAAGGTTTATGGGATCTCGAGCTCTGAAGCTTTTGATGTCATTCCGATCGCAGAAACATTACCTTGTTCAAATATTCATCATGCTTACATTTTTAATTCGGAGTCAACTATTTTCCGCCGGGATAGACATGGAAATTTTGCTAACTCACCTGTCCGAGATGGTGTTCTTCTGACTTTCCAAAAAAACTAAAGGTCTGTATAATACAGACAATTAACCTATTTGTGCTCAAGTTGAACTCACAACAAAAAAACTATTGTTGGGTGTCAACTACATGCCGCCACACTCCTCGCATGGTTTTAATACTTCGCTAACAAATAATATGCACCTCATATACGACAATTAAGAGGACATCATCTTGACTGATGATTTCAACCTACTTAGAATCATTTCTTGCCCCTTAGCAGATGGTACTAACGAAGTAATGAGTTCTACTTCTACCGGCGAGCAGTATGACGTCAACTTTGCAAACGAATTAAAATCCCTTGGTTTGTTTCAAGCCAATTGCATCCGGAACTCAAATGGAAAAATGCTGGACCTAATTTTTGCTACTGATACTTCTTCTGCTGTGATGAAACACTTCACATCTTCTCTCATCGAGTATACCGCACATCATTGTGTACTCAACATCATTTTCAATCCAAAGACTAGGAACGACTTATCATATAATGCATCTGGACTGAAATTTAATTTTAGACAAGCTAATATCGATCACTTTTGATAGCTTAATAAAATTAAAAAATTTAAAGAGGTGGATTTTGGCTGCGTAGTTGGCTTGATTCCGCAAAGTTCTTAATCTTTCGTGGCACTTAAATACCGAAAGATTGCCAACTTTCGATTGCTTTTTACTCACGTACTTCCCTAAGCTACATACTTTCAGATCTTTACTTGGACGTCGGTTAAATCACCAAATACAAATTTAGACAAAAGAACAATTTATTTTCTCTTTTTTGAAGAGATTGTTGTTAACTTATATGATGTAGTTTGACCGATGCAATCGTATGCTTTTTTGAAGTTGCTCCAAAGTTTATCACCTTTGTTCCGAATGGAGCAAATAACACATTTGTGCAACTCCTGGATTACACTTTTAACGTTGATCCAGCCTGACTTTGTCTTCAGCGATGCCTGGTGCTTTGTTAGATTCCAATCATCACTGGCCTGTCGGAATTCATCCAAAGTTGACAGATGTGACAAGTTACTGGTAACATATGAGGTGCTGAATAATGGCAACTCTTAGAGTGCATGTACATTTTCGTCCAACAATTGTTGGAAATTAGGACGCCTACTTTATCTTCACCTGGTTTGATTTGCTTACGATGCTTCCGATATCAGCAGTCTAGTGCTTAGTCTTGTTATCCATTAAGTTCCCATTCATGCTATATGGCATATTGTCAAAAAGCTTTCACCTTTTATGTCTAATTATTCGTTTGGCTATATTTTCCCTTCTTGATTATTGCCAGTTGTTTTATGTGGTTTTTATAGTCAGTATCTGTATTGTTCAGCCTGGCTTTAAATTCCTCGTCAAACCATTCATTTTTATCGAATCGGGTTTATTTCCCAGTACCTTTTTGGCAGCTGCATTCAGACTTTATTGATGGACGTGGTCTTAGGCTAAGGCCACACTACAAAGAGATTCGTTTCATGCTTAGAGGCAAGCGATTCGCTTAGTGATTGATCTAAGCGAATAAATGAACGGCTTATTATTGCAGTCGGCCACACTACGAGTGACACGCCTAGCTTGGTACTTGATTTGTCGAGTTGCGAATCGAATGAACTTGTTCGTTAATTGCTGTTAATCGCATAGCGACTTGAGTGTTAATCGCATAGTGACAAAACAACATTGCTGCGGTTTAGAAAAGGGAACTACTCTGGAACCCAGCAAACATACATCATAAGAATGTACTCATCCTAAAAAAACGAGTTTAATACTAATTTTCTTCGAAAATTAGTAAAAAACTATGCGTAAAAGTAGCACAAGAAGTAAACAAAGATGATAAGTGTTATTCAATTTAATTCAAATAATGTAAGTTATTCATAATAAAATATTTTTGGGAAGAGCATAATTAAAATTTGTCACGATACTGTTCCGGGTTCACTGAAGTAGGTAACGAACATTTTTCTCGTTTGGGAGGTAAATATGTGTTGTAGGCGTTGTTGATTAGTATTTGAAATAAAACTACCCTGTTGTCCCTGTATTTCTTGATAGGTTCGCTTTTGGTGATGAGGTTTATGAGTCATTACAAAGTTATGTAAAATACAAACTGCCTTAGTAATTAATTTAGCCGTTTCTACGTTCGTTTCAATAGCTTTCAAAAAAAATTCTCCATTTTTGTGCCATCATTTCGAAGCAGCTTACCACGCTTCCACGAGCTCTTGAAAGCCAATTATTCTTTTATAAATCCTTTTTCGATTATCAAGATTTTTTGACCAAAAGGTCTCATAAAATAGCTCAGTAGTGGGTAACCTCCATCTCCAACTACGACAAAAGGCATTGTCATATTTGTACCAAGAATTACACTATAGTTTGGGATATTAAGGCTTCCATTTTGTAAAAAAATAAATACAGAAGAAGATCGAAAATCTCCGAAGTCACACTGGCAACCTTCTGCTCCAATATCTACAAACACTAATTTTCCTTATGCATCAGCTAATATTAACTGCATCAACATTATTACTAAAAATATTGTTTGTAATTGTAATTTGATGAACCACTGTTCACTGGACAGTTTATTTTAATATGTTTTCCATTAAAAGCGCCTATGCAATTAGGAAAATTCCATAGCTCATAAAACTTCTTGAATGTTTCAATCCATTTTTCAGCTGTAGTCAAAGTCATGTATTCATTTTTTAGGTAAATCCAAATAATTTCACAAGTTGTTATGAACGATTTGCGCAATCGTGCTGCGACCCATAAGAAAATGAAAATCCAGAGATCGATATGACTTTCCTGATGCTAAAACCCTGAAACAGAAACATTTATTAACATTAACCTTTTTTTCAGATTAGACTGTGCGTACAAAATGGAAAAATCTACGCACTTAATTTTTTTTTTAATCAAAGATTGGTGATGGAGGGGGAAACAACTCCACTTCTTTCTGGCTATTTTTTCAACAAATGATGTTTTTGAGAGATAAAGTGTCAGAATCGCAAAGGGATTAAAATATTGATTCTGATCTCCAGACACTATCAATTTGCAAGATAGTGGCATCATCAACTAGGAGTGATCATATATATAAAACCAAAAAAACAGGCCAAAACAGCTAATAATGATCGTCGTGATGAGATGGTACAGCAAGAGAAAAGAAAAATATATCTATTATAAAAAGAAAGTCTACAGGAGTAGGACGATGATTTAGTTTATTTTGAAAACCTTTTGCCATACATGAAAAAATACCGATATGAAAAAAAACTGAAATTATAATCTATTCTACAAGATTCAATTTTGGAACATCTTCCTGAAGAAAGTATTAAGAACACTTATACAGACTTGAATGAAGTACCACACAGTTCCGTTCTCTATAAAACGAGTACTTGTGTACCATCACAACATACATTTATTGAGGATGAAGGAACATCACTTACGATTTACCTTAACAATTTCTCGTGAATTCAAAAGAAGACATTTAGATATGTAACTTTTAATACATAATTATTAATAAATTAATAATACTTAATGTTTTTATTTTTCTTACCTTATTGTTATTACAAGTCGTTCTTCAGGTGTTATAGAACATCTGAAGGCGGTGTCCTTCTTTTGTAACCTGGCGTTTAGCTTGCCAAGCAGCATATCAAACGCATCTAGTTTCATACGTAAGTATGAATGAAACTTGTCGTCATAATTTCGCAATTCTTTGTACAAACGTTCAAATTCTTCATGTCGAGGTCTTGAAAAGTTAATTTCATGTATCCAACACCTTCGACTTTGAATTGTATTAAATTTAAGCACAGAGTTTTCAATCAACATTAATTTCTTTAGTTTAGAGAGTGACATAATTTCTTCTGTTCTCATCAAGAGACGGCGCAAAAGTGAATTGTGTGTTACCAAGCTAAGCGCCTCGTATCAAGGGAATCTAATCCCGGGATCCCAAACCCCGGGATCTTTCTGGTCCCGAAAATCCCGGGATTGATGGTTTCTAATCCCGGGATTTTCGGGACCAGAAATTGTCCGGGATTCCGGGGCCGGGAGTCAAGCATAATCGGCAATCAAATTACGGTAAGGCTCGAAAAGGGCAAATAGAATCTATATTTATGAGAAAGCAATTAGCATGCAGGCTCACATCAAAATGCGTAAAGAATAGAGCAAAACAAACCAATGCAACAGTTAACAAGAGAATACAAACGGATTTGTAAATAAATAAGTATTGACTGTTTCGCATTTAGTGTATTTGTTACTTCGAATGATTTGAGGAAATTAATACTAGCGAATGCATACACAGATTTACCAAAATTCTCAACAACAATCAAAAATAAGGTTGTGCGCTATGCAAGCGGGATAAAGAAAATACTAAAAAAATAGATAAGACAGGCTAGAATATCAGGTGAACGGCTCAGTTTGACGTTTGATGAGTGGACCTCGACTACAAATAGGCACTATATAAATATTAACATCCACTCAGTAAATTCTTACTGGAGCTTGGTGCGACTAAGGATATCAATGACAGCTGCAAACTGCCTGGATATATTAAAAGAGCGTCTTGCTGAGTTTGATGTTTCTCTAGGAAAATACATTATTACCATAACTGATAGGTCAAACGAAATGCGAAAAGTAGGCAGACTAGTTGATACAGAGCAACATATTCGTTTGGCGCATAGCATCAACTTAGCAGTTTTCGATGTTCTCTATAATAGGAGGTCCGTTTCAGATTAAAGAGCTGATGAAACAGCTGATAGTCTGGACGACGACCACGAAGATTTGGATGGTCCTGAATCAGCTTTCTACGTTGAACCCGGTTGCCTGCAAGATACGCTAGATCTGACAAAGGATTATGATATCAGCGCATGTATAAAGAAAGTTCGTAAGGTAGTTTTATATTTTAAAATATCTCCAACGAAAAATAATAACGATTTTCAAAACTATGTCAAATCCGAGCAAGGCATTTAACTGTCTCATTTACTGGATTGTGAAACAAGATGAAATAGTCTCTTGACAATGCTCGAACGGTTTTCCATTTTGAAAAATAGTATACAGAAGGCATTAATAGACCTGCAATATCCAGAGTGATTAGAAGTAACTGAGTTTGATTCGGTTCAGAAAACTATTAAAGTTTTACTCCCTGTAAAATTGACTGTAGAGACCTTAAGTCACAGAGATGCAAATTTATGCACTGCTAATACTTCATCAATATTTTTATTTAGGCTGTTAGGAGAAAAACGGTCAATTCTTGTGAATGCTATGAAAATTGCAATATTGGGCCGAATAAAAGAGCGTCAGTGTACTGAGCTATCTGGTATGCTAATCTATCTCCAGAATCCACATTGTGCCAGCAAAAATTTACCAAATGAAAAAGAATCTCTATTTTTGAAACCAAGCAACGCAAATATTAAAAAACAATTACTTCAATGATCTAGATGCTGAACTCTTTGCTTGGTAGCCAAAGAAATGAGGAGAACCCAGTAGATACCCATATTGAATCAGGCCAGGATGGTCGTCAATTGACGCTGCAAGAAAAGCTGCAAAAGTATGAAAAACATTATCATGAAATGCCGCAAGACAATAATCTAATTAAAACCATTGCAAAAGAAATGAATCTTTTCGAAAGTGGTGGCACTCACATAATTTCGAGCAGGCGCACCAATATTTATCGACCGTCCCACCAACAAGTATCGAGGCAGAACATCGAGAATATATTTAGAAGCAGGTCGATACTTAGAAGCAAGACGATACTTTGGATGCTTTGCTATTGCTTCAATGTTGCTTTCGAAAAAACCAATGAACTTTGGCAGATTTTTTTATGTTACTTTATTATGTGATTTGTTGCTGTGATTTTTGTTGTGATTTGTTGTTGTAATTTATAATAGCTGTAATTTTGAATATTTTTCTTCATAATGTCAACGTCTTGGATAATTAAAATTATTGTTTTTATTTGCATCAATTGTATAAATTAGTAATTAAGCAGTAATATATTTTTTATACAGTTTTGAGCTTACTTATTGCTGTAGTTTTGAAATTATGGCTCGTAATATAATCTGTTTATTAAAAACTTGTCTCATTTTGTTGTGTTATATTCTATATAATCCCGTAATCCCGGGATTGAAAAACTGTTCCGGGATTGGAATCCCTACTCGTATCTGACCATTGTGTATCTTGTGCACAAGCGTTGCTCCTAGCTTAGCTTTAAGCTAGGCACGTATAGTGCGGCCTTAACCTTACAGGTGGAAGCCAATGTTGCCAGATTGGGCGATTTCTCCCCAATTGGGCTATCTTTCCGTTGCATTTGGCGACGAAATTTAATTTTGGGCTACTGACGACTTTTTAGGCTCCACTGACCAGCCCAGGTTTCAACTGCTAGAAATATATAAAGTTGAATTCACAACTGGTTTCCTCAGTCTTGAACGGAAATCTCTTCACTTCATGTTTTAAATTTTGGTTTAACCTAAGCTTTATTTCTAGTCTATTATTTGACCGTCTGCCGAAAGTAGTCAGCAGGAAGATTGAAATTTAAATATGTGCTTGTAAAACTCATAAGTATGAGCAAATGATCAAAATACACTGAGCACGGAAATAATTTCGGCAAAAGCCAATGAAGTCAAATCTGCTGCTGGATAACAAAATTTCAAAGAAATATGTAAGCTCGATTTTTTGTTACTATATCTTCCTACACCTAATAAAATAGTCCATATATGTTTTACTATGATAAATAACATAAAAACTAAAATTTGAAATAAAGTGCAAATAAATTTTTTGGCATCTTTGATGCAAATTCTAGTTCTCTTGAATTTCAACAAAATATGTTGCAACGACTATAAAACACCACCAGATATAATACAAATACAATGTCAGAAAATGAAATTGTTAATATAGTTTTCGACTATATAAGAGTATATAGATAAGCAAAACATAATAGCCCATGTGAAGTGGATAAAAAATTTTTTTTTGCATCTAATAAGAAAAACTTTTGGCATAATTTTGGCCTCGACCTATTGTGTGGCAAGCGTTGGGCTCTTTTGGGCTATTTTAAAAATCAAATTGGGCTCCATGAACGAAAACTTTCTGGCAACACTGGTGGAAGCAAGTTCAGTTTTACTCAGCCTCCACCCTCTTGTTTTGAAGCTTGTCGACTTTAAACTTACGTCTTACGTCGTGAAGCAGATGTGATATATTCTTGCTCTGGTTTTGTAAGTGAGTGAACTTTGACACCGATATCGGGTCTTGACTAGATTGCGGTCAGAGTTGCAGTCGGTCTAATGGAAATATCCAGTACACTGGATATGCGTTCTGATCAAAAGTACGGCCGTCCGTAGATACCCGCGACCTTTTATGGATGTTTTCATGCGGGAAACAAGTGGAGCTTACGAGTAGGTTTCTACTGCACGCAAAATCGATAAGCTGTTTTCGTTGCAAGAATCAGTACTCTGTGTTGGCTGGAATTTCTGCGATGTATTACCTCTTATACAATCCTTGCGTTTACGGTCACAAGCGAAAATTTTCCCTCATTTTCTCTCAGAATTTAAGTTCACAAGCAAGAATTTTCCCTCATTTCCCCTCCAAATCATAAAACTTTTATAGAAAGCTATAAAATTTATTTATTTGGAAACGAAACTATTTGGAACAGAGATTGTAGACATGCGATCGTTTATAATTTTCAAAAGCGCAAAGTCATCTGGAAGTCACAAATGTGGGCGAGATTTCTTCGTAGACAAAAAGCAAAAACACAAATGTTCGACTTTAAGCTTTTTAAGGTATGGCTCATAAACCCTTACGACCCGCTTAGAAGATATGGATAAGGCATTACCCAAATTTCCCGCGCATATGACTTAAACAAATTTCTGGTGAAAAACAGTTGCTTTTTTGAAATATTAATATACACTAATCATCACATCTCCTACGTTTTTAAAATTTCAATAATAAAATCAATTATATTTTTCTTAATTTTTCGTGCTCAAGATTGTTCTCAGTTCTACTTTATAATGAATTTCGAAAGCGTGACCAATAAAGTCAACTGATTTTAATATTTTTACTCTCAATAGCCTCGTATATATTTGGACTACTATCTGAACCGTTTATTTCAATTTTTTTCATTTTACTTAAGGGGGGAGATACATGTAACTGCTAAAACAAAAACGATTTTTTTTTATTGCATCAAAGTGTTCGAAATACTCTTAAAATATACCAAAAAAAGTTTTGAAGCG